>CAXITT010000198.1:758705-861068 GCA_964033795.1 Lymnaea stagnalis
TATATATATATATATATATATATATATATATATATATATATATATATATATATATATATATATATATATATATATATATATATATATATATATATATATATATATATATATATATATATATATAAATGAACAATAGGCTAAAAAGCAAAATTAAAAATTTAAAACATAAATTAAATTATGATTATAATGTTATCAGATTTAAACTAAAGTTACCTATGAAGAACACTGTAGCAATAATTAGCATCCCCGACAAGCCACCAGCTCCTATCGAGATCCAAATAACAAGTGACTTAACAGCTTTTGGGGATTCAGCTAAATAATAAAAAGTTTAAAACATCATAATATTATTTTTTTTTTACAACTATAAATTGTTGTTTTGTTGTAAAAGTAATATCTGATATTAATTTGTAAATCTAGAACATAACCTTTTAGTAAAAGAGAAAACATTTGAATTACGCATTGTTTGCGACTGAATAGTTGCAAGTCGAATCAACAGATCGTTTGTGGGTTTTGCCTGGGAAGATATGTTTTAAAAAAATAATAATAATAATAAAAAACACATCCCATGATCATTTCGATGATTTGTATGTTTATTAAATAGTGACTTATGTTGTAACCATTAATAAAAATGTACCGAAAACTATTGGTAACGCAATCTGAAAGGAGGTAAAAGTGAGCCTCATGATCATTGAATGGCGCTGAGAGATTGTGTTCTGTGAAGTTGACAGATTGTGTTGGGTAACGCTGAAGGATTGTTGTGTGTGACGCTGAAGGATTGTTGTGTGTAACGCTGAAAGATTGTTGTGTGTGACGCTGCAGGATTGTTGTGTGTAACGCTGAAGGATTGTTGTGTGTTACGCTGAAGGATTGTTGTGTGTGACGCTGAAGGATTGTTGTGTGTAACGCTGAAGGATTGTTGTGTGTGACGCTGAGAGATTGTGTTGTGTTAAGTTGACAGATTGTGTTGTGTAACGCTGAAGGATTGTTGTGTGTGACGCTGAAGGATTGTTGTGTGTAACGCTAAAGGATTGTTGTGTGTAACGCTGAAGGATTGTTGTGTGTAACGCTAAAGGATTGTTGTGTGTAACGCTGAAGGATTGTTGTGTGTAACACTGAAGGATTGTTGTGTGTTACGCTGAAGGATTGTTGTGTGTGACGCTGAAGGATTGTTGTGTGTAACGCTGAAGGATTGTTGTGTGTGACGCTGAGAGATTGTGTTGTGTGAAGTTGACAGATTGTGTTGTGTAACGCTGAAGGATTGTTGTGTGTGACGCTGAAGGATTGTTGTGTGTAACGCTAAAGGATTGTTGTGTGTAACGCTGAAGGATTGTTGTGTGTAACACTGAAGGATTGTTGTGTGTGACGCTGAAGGATTGTTGTGTGTAACGCTGAAGGATTGTTGTGTGTGATGCTGAGAAGTTGTGTTGTGTGACGTTGAGAGATTATGTTGTGTGTTACGCCGAGGGATTGTGTTGTGTGACACTCAGAGATTGCTTTGTGTGACGCTAAGGGATAGTTTCGTGTGACACTGAGAGATTGTTTTGTGTGACGCTGAGATATTGTTTTGTGTGACGCTGAGAGATTGTTTTGTGTGACGCTGAGATATTGTTTATGTTTCATGCGATGGACCTTGTGGAAATTTTAAGGTTTATTTAAAAATAAACAGACCGTTATCTGTTTTCATGGTTAACGTCTTACACGCAACTGGACATTATATATTTCTAATAATACATATGTACTTTAACAACTAACGAAACTTTCTAAAGCTTATGATTTTTGATGGTACAACTAATTGAGAAAATTCTTTTCTTCGTTTCCATTAATGAAAACAAGAAATAAAAAGTCAGAGACTTGTAAATAAAAAAAGTAGATAGAATTATTCTTTAAAACAGTAAACTGTTAATATATTTAATATATATATATATATATATTGACTCCAACGATTGCCTACTTTTAAGACGCACCTTTGTAGGAAATTTCATTTTCTCCTTTTCCCCAAAAAGTAACAAATAATTCGACATGTTTCCATTCTCCATATCTACTAACATTGCACCGATACACACCAGTATCTTCACGACTTGCAGAGTAATATTCCACGCTATTGTCTTACTACTCTTTGACGATTTTAATGGTTTCCCATCTTTAGTAATTTCAATTAACTGATTATCTGCTTCTTCTACTTCGCAGAAGAAGCTAATGTTCGCCAACGGTTCAAGCTTTATTCCCTTATCTTGATCATTAACAGAAAAACGTTAAATTTTTTGAGGAACTGTGAAAATAGAATATATTCAATGTTATTTTCACATTTAATCACAGCTACGAGCTAAACAGAGATAATATATATATATATATATATATATATTTATATATATATATATATATATATATATACACACACACATATATATATGTGACTCCACTGGCTTCCAATATCCTCTCGCATCAAATACAAGTCTTCCAATCTTTGCTTCAACTCTTTCACTGACCCTCACTTTCCTGTCTATCTCTCTGAACTGTTGCTTCCTTACATCCCCACAAGACAACTACGTTCTTCCATTGACAGTAGAACCCTCTCAATCCCAAGAACTAAAACTAAGACCATCGGTGAACGCTCCTTCTGCTTCCATGGGCCCACGTTCTGGAACCAGCTCCCCTTCCATATACGTCATAGTGAAACCTCGTCCATTTTCAAAAAGTCCCTTAAAACTCATCTGTTTAGGTCCGCCTATGACCTGTGATGCACCCTCCTTGCCCTACCTCATTTTCTGTTTCGGGTTGATCCTGAAGTGTCAAAGTGTCCTCGTTTTATAGCCATTTTCATTGTTTCTATAGAATAGTAGTTACTATCCTAGTGTCTCATTTGTATTTACTTAGTTTACATGTTTTAATAATTGTAAAGCGCTTAGAGCTTTATGATAAGCGCTATATAAAAATGCCTAAATAAATAAATAAATATATATATATACATATATTTATATATATATATATATATATATATATGTTTATATCTTTTAATGCATTAAAAAAAATAAAAATAACGCCTCTTAAGATGTTTTCTCTAAAATGTTGTGTAAAATATGAGACCAAATGGAATAAAATGAAATATTACTTTTACAAGCAATAGCAAAAATGAGAGATTATTCCACACTCATATCACATAAATCTTATAACATATAACATAATGAACAAATTGATGATGTTTAAGTAGAAATCTAACATACAATCGTTATTTACAGATGCATACTCAAACATATTATATATTGATATATATATATATATATATATATATATATAAAGGAAAAAAAAACCTTGTTTATTTTCTACTTACAGGATATTGTGGGTTGATAGAAGACAGGGGTACTTTCACATCCAAAAGTGTTTCTTGACTTGCAATAATATGTTTCTGGAAAAATTGTAGAAATAAATAATTTAACTTCTAAGTACCACCCCTCCACATACACACACACAGCGAGCCAAACAAACGCACGGACACACGTCACACACTCAAAGACAAAATACCAACCAAACTGCTTTCTTGATTAGAAAATTTGTTAAAAATTCAGTATCCATTAAAATAGTGCTCTAATATTAACACATTACCTGGGGAATACGCAGCCATTTAGCACGTGCAAAACAAGTGAAGAAGGGCATAATCAATATAAGAATGAGCTATGCTGACATAGCGATAAATAAGCCAAAGTATTTAGATAGGTTTGGATTCTTAAAACCAATTATAGTTATTTTCTATTATTTTACGGAAATCGAACAAATTTTAATGGGCAAAAGAAGATTATATATACGCTTTTATTTTATAAAAAAATTAAGAATTATTATTATAATTTACAAATACCTTTAAAGTACCAACTATTGAGCTATTGAAAACATTTTATCCGATTGCAAAAGTTATGAAAAAAATATTTTTACAAAAAATTATGATTTCAGGATTGCACTGTAATCCCATTTATCGGGAAAACCCAAACATCTGATATTTTAGTGCATTGCTAATATTGCGAAAAAAATAAAATAAATTTAATTTTAATAAATACGTAAATGAAGTCATGGCGTAAATTGTGTATATCAGCCATAGCTCTACGTTTCTTTGATAATTACTATGCGTAAAAAAATTAATAATGTACTTTACCCGTCTTAAAAGTAAGATTAATAAGTATAATTAATTTCTTTTTAAATTGCTAAAACTTGCTAAAATTAAAAAGAAATGTGGCTTTGTATTTTTAACATTTTTAAAAAGCTTTTACTTTTTTTTTTTTTTCAAAAATATACTTTTATGAAATTTATAAACTAGTAAAAACGTAACCTCTAAATAAACTTTAATAAGAAAATTCCGTTTAATTCAGTCAGTGCTACATAGCCTAATAGAATTCACTAATGCATTTATCACTTATTACTTAAAAAGTATATGAAATGCAAAATTTTGTTTGTTGCAAGTATGTGCGTTACAATGGATGATTTTATTAATTTTAAAAAAAAATCTTTTTTTTTTTTTTTTTTTTTTGGGGGGGGGGGGGGGTAAAATGATTTTTTTTTTTTTTTTTTTTTTTGGGGGGGGGGGGGTAAATAGATACTTCTATCTTATTGATAGATGATAGATGATAATAGATATATAGATAAATAGATAAATAGATAAATAGATAAACAGATAAACAGATAAACAGATAGACAGGTAGACAGGTAGACAGGCAGACAGGCAGACAGGCAGACAGGCAGACAGGCAGACAGGCAGACAGGCAGACAGGCAGACAGGCAGACAGGCAGACAGGCAGACAGACAGACAGATAGACAGATAGATAGATAGATAGATAGATAGATAGATAGATAGATAGATATATAGTTAGATAGATAGATAGATAGATAGATAGATAGATATATAGATAGATAGATAGATAGATAGATAGATAGATAGATAGATAGATAGATAGATAGATCGGCCGGCAGTGTCCACAAGTCTCCACGCTTCTCACGTGCACAGCTGTATGTGGCCTGCTCACGGGTCGAAAAAGCTTCGAATTATTTGTGTACGCACCAGACTTAAAAAACAAAAAAAAAAAAATTTTCTATTTAAAAATTACTTCAAAACGTAATTAAAACACAAACATTTTTTTCTTTGAGTAGCATTGCAACGCATGCCGGGTTCTGGCTAGTCTTTAATAATAATAACTAGATATAGCTCTCTAACCTTTGGCGTAAGAAATGGGTATACTTCACATCTATTAAAGTTACTTGACAAAATATTAACTCAAGTAGCGCACATTTAGGAATCCCAATTTTCGCTACACCCCTTCCCCCCATTATACGTCAATGCACACTTTTTATTTCACGCTCTATTAAATATGTTGATGTCCCAACCACTTTAATACCGAATATTATTTACAAGATACTTCAATTGAAACGATTTTCTTTTCTGAAAAGAAAATATTACGCACCAAATGCAATTGCGTAATTTATATAAAATATGTTATTTATTGTTGTTATCGGGAATTATATTTTGCCCGCTATTGAACCCATTATTAAACCATACTTTTTTTCATACATAGAGACCTAATTGTAATATACTCTCAATATTAAATTCACTGATTAGGAGGCTGTCTATTAGGCAGCAGTCCATTAGGAAGCAGTCCATTAGGAATCAGTCAATTAGGAAGCAGTCCATTAGGAAGCAGCCCATTTGGAAGTAGTCCATTAGGAAACAGTCCATTAGGAAGCAATCCATTAGGAAGCAGTCCATTAGGAAGCAGTCCATAAGGAAGCACTCCATTAGGAAGCACTCCATTAGGAAGCACTCCATTAGGAAGCAGTCCATTAGGAAGCAGTCCATTAGGAAGCAGTCCATTAGGAAGCAGTCCATTAGGAAGCACTCCATTAGGAAGCAGTCCATTAGAAAGCAGTCCATTAGGAAGCAGTCCATTAGTAAGCAGTTCATTAGGAAGCAGTCCATTAGGAAGCACTCCATTAGGAAGCAGTCCATTAGGAAGCACTCCATTAGGAATCAGTCCATTAGGAAGCAGTCCATTAGGAAGCAGTCTATTAGGAAGCAGTCCATTAGGAAGCAGTTCATTAGGAAGCAGTCCATTAGGAAGCACTCCATTAGGAAGCAGTCCTTTAGGAAGCACTCCATTAGGAAGCAGACCATTCGGAAGCAGTCAATTAGGAAGCAGGCCATTAGGAAGCAGTCCATTAGGAAGCAGTCCATTTGGAAGCAGTCCATTAGGAAGCAGTCCATTAGGAAGCAGACCATTATGAAGCAGTCCATTAGGAAGCAGACCACGAGCCACACCAAAAGCGTAATAAGAGATTCCAGATGGCGCTCCATATATCCACCAATTTTTAGTTGTGTTAACCTTCATTTGAGTGTTTTGGTCAAGAATTAAACTTTTTTTTTTAAATTTTAGATTTATTAGGTTATATTATTACACAGAGTTTCTTAAAGACTGTATTTTTGTTAGAATGGATAAAATTAATTGTTTCTGCAGTGGAGCGAGCAGTGGGAAATGTGGACCCAAGAGGTTGGGTGGCCATAACTATAACCATTTGAGAACCACTGCTTTTTGTAAAAACTACCCATTTTTTATGCAGGCTGTAACAAGATGCGCAACTATATTCATTAAAGGAATAGTTTGTTTGTGTACAAAGACTTAACGTCATAATTGTCAGTATATGTTTATTGTCTTAATAAAAATACCTTTATTACTCCTGTTTCCTTTAAATAATATATATCCGTTATTCACATTTTTATGTGTAGCGTTGTCATACCAAGAAATGACAACATCCACGTCACTTGAGCCAGCTTTTTCACAATGACATGTTACATTATCTCCTTCTTTTACTTCAGAAGGACATGTGTCCATAATTAGTCTTACTGATGGTGACTCTGTGTAAACAAGCAGAGAACGATTTATGTCAGATAGAAGTTGATATGAATGTTTCAATATTATATTTTTAAGCAATCGCTAACAATAAGAAAAATAATGATAATGATGAATTAACTTTTCTTATTTTAATATTACACCGTAGAGAATTTTTTATAATTTTTTTGTATTACAAACCTAGATTTGTAACTATTATTGCCTTTGTTCCGTAAATGTATTTGTCCTCTTTATTTCCTGTTAAATTTGGATAGACTGTTACGTTTACAGCTGTTTTCCCGCAAGTCAAATTTTCTACTGGAACTGAAAGTGTGCACATCTTAGAGACGTATGGACTGTTTCTAACATTGACATCGTTCTTCTCAAAGGTACCCTGAAATAGGTAATTACCAGAATATTTAGAATCGTATAATTTACTTGGAATTTTCGCTACATCGGGCGGAAACAGCTGCAAAAAGAGCGAGGAGGAAGGCCGGTCAATACTGCTCCACCGCATTCATCTTTTGGAAATGTAACAGAGACTACCATTCGAGGATTGGTCTCACCAGCCACACCAAGAGCTGCAAGCAATAAAGATAATATATCGTCTCCCGCAGACGGAAAGATGCCTTACATACATACATAATAATAATAATAATAATAATAATAAAGTTCATTTCAAAAACACGCTTCATCCCCAAAGGCTCGAAGCGCGGTACAAAGTCAACAAAAAACAAATCTATAGTTTACCACATTTAAAACAAACGCAACACTACAAAAACTAAGTACAAGCATACAATGGCAAAGTCTTTCTAGCCATTTCAAACCATTATGCATTAACTGGAAAATAATGTTGACAATCATCCCAGAAGGTGTTTGCGAAATAGATGTGTCTTTAAATCGGTTTTAAAGGACTCCAGTGTCTGGTTGTTTCTGAGATCGACAGGAAGGGCATTCCAAATTAGTGGACCAGCAAATGCGAAAGTGCGCTTTCCGTAAGTCTCAAGGCAAACACGTGGTGTCGAGAGGTTAATTTACTTAAATGAAAAATAATTATGATTATTAGTTTCATAAATAATTGTAAACAAAAAGGGGGGAGGGGGGGCTTAAAATACATATAACAAATTCTTAGCTTAAACTTCGATATCTATTTAGAGTTGAAACCATCCCTTGCAAGTTTTAATTGTCAAGTTTATCGGTTACTATATTTTTTTAACTTTGTTATACTTACATTTTTTAAATTCGTTTCAAATACACATGGACCCCCTGGATACATCTCAGAACTCAAACAATCCAGTCTAAGTCCATCTTTAGTTGCATTTAAAGAACAGTTCAACTCACTAGCTCTGTCTAAAATGATTAATATATATGTATATCTATAAAACTTAAAAACTAATACTACAAATAAAAACAAACAAACCACATTGTTCTTCAATAATATTTTGTTAAATAACATAAACATTAGCGATACAACGATTAACTATTAACATATAATAATATACTTACGATTAACTATTAACATATAATAATATACTTACGATAGAGTAAAATATTACACCTTTTCGTTGGTCCCGTAATATAGTTATCAATATTAAAATACACGCTATTTTCTGTTGTAGGCATTGATATGTTGTGTATCATGAGTGTCATGATTTTATAATTACTAGTTTGTTTTGACACAGTCAATTTATACTTTTCATTTCTGTTTTCTAGCAGAGTGTAATTGGGACAAGTAGCTAAAATCCCTTCATGTGAATCGATTCTTGGTAGGCCGTCGGTGCAATTTGATGTAACATTGAATTTAACTTCATGGTTATTTCCAATGTTTGCTGGCTTACAACTCAGTACTTCACACATCACCACTAAAATTCACAAAAAAAAACACAAAAAACATTAATGAACCAAATAACAATAACTATTATTAAATTTTCTATAATATTTCTCTTCGTATCAATTGTTTTCAACATATTCTGTTTTACTTACTTAGATACATTTAAGGAGGTGATTCTCTTTTTAAAATATTTTTATATGTTAGCTTTCCATTCAAAACAACTTTAGTTATTGTAAAAAGTCTCTCTTCATCTTGCTCAATACATTTGTTAATATCATAGCGGCATTGCAATATACTTCTAAATATGCATATGTATTCCATTATATTAAATTACAATTTATTAATGTTCATCATAGGAGACATGTGAAAATATTTTAAAATTAGAATATTGAAACGTACATTAACTTACAGTAGTGATCAATGAAAAAACTAAATAATGAAATGAAAGCGACCAAACGGGTTCCAGATATTAATATCATCTTCCAAACCAAAATATTATGTATGATTGATTATACGTTTTTGATAATAAAGTGATTTTATTTGAATGATCTGAAAAAAAAATAAATAAAATAATCATATTAATCAAAAACGTTGACTTAAAATATATTTTAAAAAATCTCAAAAAATTGCTCAAGTTGTCGAAAATTTCTGTAATTTTAAATGGAATATATATAAACTAAAATAATAAAAATAAAGTTCATTTCAAAAACACGCTTTATCCCCAAAGGCTCGAAGCGCGGTACAAAGTCAACAAAAAACAAATCTATAATTTACCACATTTAAAACAAACGCAACACTATAAAATCTAATTACAAGAAAACAATGTCAAAGTCTTCAGAAAATGAATATAAGGTTTCAATGTTAATTAGTGTATCAAGACAAACATTTAAAAACAAATCGATAGTTTCATTTATGGTGCATACATATTTTAAATAATAAAATGTGACTAAAATACAAAATTAAATTTGAAAAATATAATTGAAAAAAAAATTCATTTTCTTAGAATTACAGTTCAAATAAATATTGTCAGTTTAGAAAATATATACATTTTTCCTTTAAAATTTAATTTGGAATAATTATGTTTTAGACAATTTGAAAGTCAATAATTTTTTTAAAGTAATCAAGCAATAACGAAAGATTCCAATGCAATCAACACCGCTTTCTATTTGTATCTTTATTTTATAATTATATTTTGGAATCTAGTTCTAATTATATATGACTATTTTTGCTACACAATTTATGCTTTAAATTTAAGAAACAAACTTCAATACTAAAATATGTATGCTTACCTTATTTTAAAATGAATATTTTGACCGCCATATAAGAAATCCTGTAATTAATTAATGAACATGAAAATCCAAGCCCATGCATGTAAATAAAATAAATATAAACAAAAGTAGTTTAAATAAACTTGGCCGAATCAACATATCTCTCCCACTAACACAATTTATATAAACATGTTGTTAAAAAAAATGAGCATATGTTGATAAGTCAATAGTCCCATTAAAGAATTGTAAAGCACACATTGTGATTTTATGAATATATTAGAACACCCGAACATACAGTTAGGATCACTTGATTAGATACTTATGCTGAGCGAGTGTACATTTCTAAACACTTGAAACACCAGGTCACTTAAGTTTCCTTCAAGCCTTCGGGCAACAAGAAAAGCTAAATATAATTCAAAACGAACATAAAATAAGTAATCGCTTAACAATATGTTTTATGTGGTAAATCAAATATACCCGATCTTAAGTATTTAAAGGTAAAGCTATTAAACCAATTAAATATTCGAATCGCTGATTAAAATTTTATAAAATTTCCTTTATAAAATAGATGTTGACACATTTATCTTTATTTTGTATTTGTTTTCTTTCCCACCAGATTTAATACGGGAAATAAAGCGAGCTTTGCGCGTGTTCAGTACTCGCCCAGCATGACTAGATGACTTGCGTAAATTAGAATTTTTTTACATTGCATATTTATATGTTTATAATAAATAATATGTATACAAGAAACTCAGGTAATGAAATGAAATGTACGTTGAAGAAATCTGACCACATCACCCCAGTTCAACGAAATCTCCATTGGGTTCCTGTGTGTGAACGCATAACTACAAAATTCTGTTACTGGCGTACAGCTGCATAGATGGCTCAGCACCGGGATATCTCAAAGAACTGATTTATAAACCTGTATCCTTGAAGAGCCTGCGGTCTTCAACACAGTTCTTACTGAGAGTTCCTAGTATGAATGGACACAAAAAAAGTCTTAAGGAGTGCGCACTTTTGAAGCAATAGCGCCAAAATTATGGAACAGTTTGCTTCAATCTTTGAGGAGAATTGAAAATGATAACAAATCATTTAAGAAACATTTTAAAACGTTTTTGTTTCAATAGATTTCGGAAAACCAAAGCACAGTGAGCACGCTAAAGTGACATGGATACCAGCGCGATATAAATATCAAAATTAATCAATAATTCAATCAAGTATTTGTTAATAGCGTTGGCTGTTTTTGTTTATGTTAATTTATATATAGAATGGAAAACAGAAGAAGTCCACCAATTCTTAGTTATGTTCGTAATAAATTATATAACCATACGTCATTTAGACTTTAGGATACAACTATATCTAATTATCAGGAATAAAACTTGAAAACAAAAATATTCCAAAAAATGAGAAAATATAGAGCGATTTCACCGCTTCATGTAAGGTGCTTGTGAACCGGAACTACGTACTAGTTAACTGAATGGCCCACGGAGCCATTAAAAATTGCTTTCTTCTTATTTCTTTTCAGAATGGCCTAAAAACCTCCAGTGGTTCCAAACTTTGTAGGAGCATTATCGTAACTTTAAGCTCTGAACATCGTTGTGTCTAGTCCATCAAGTTTTAGATTTGTAAGAATGTCAGAAATACTTCTCTCACTTCAACTTTCCTATTGTGGATTTTAACATATCTGATCACTTCAGATATCTGGTCACTGTGTGATATAACAGGTGTACTTTTAAACATAATTCCAAAATACCTCGAAGCTTTTTTATCCACGATAAGAGTCGTCTTCACATGATTTTCAAGGATATTTATAAAATTATTTTGGGTTTCTGGTGAAATGTAAGATGTGGATACTTTTTTTTTGTGTAAATGTACTCCTTTATGTGCTCTTTTTTTAGCACTGGGTCACATTTAGATAGCATCTCAATCATTTCAAGAAAGTTTCTGTAAAGATTCATCTTCGTTTCGGCCACGAAATGCCAGTTTTTGCTTTCCAGGAAACAATGTGATATACAGCAACCTTTGCAGGATATCCCTCCCCTTTTTCTTCTCCCTGTCCATCACAGCAATATTAGGGGGTAATTGGGTGTAGCTTAACTTGGAATTCTAAAATGTTGGTACTTGAGTTCATGTTTTGTCCAGTAATTTAAGCAGATGGCAATAGTCACGAAGCATGTTATACGCGAACTGAACATATTTTGTAACTCAGACCGAGCAGCTGCTCTGTGAATAAAAGATGTAAATTATAAAAAAAACATCTTGACACTAGGGTAAATGAGTTGCCTTGAGTTAGTCGACTGTGCCATTTTTGTACCAGAATGGTCAAAAACCCACCTAAACTAAAACACAAGCAGGAGATTAATCATTACAAAAAATACATGGTCCTTATTTGTTAGCTCACATCCCATTGTACAGTTTAATTGAAATTGTTCTACTAAGAGCCACTTAAAAACTCTCGTTGCGATGTTAATAAAGTGTTTCATTGTTTAATTTCATATAGTGCCTATATTATGGAATAAGGGTTAAACATAAGCTGGAAGTTTAAACAATGACCATGATTTTATTTTTAAGAGCATATTTTTGTGTGTGGGATTCAATGTATTACTGTAAACCTGCTAGCGCACAGAATACGAAGATAAATATAGATACAATTATATAGGCAGTAACCACAAAAATAAACATACGATTTTTTATTTTTTTTATTTTTTTTTTGTAAAATAGAAATTTACGTGTGTGTAATATGACATTTTTAGGAAGTTGTCAATATTTAAGATACAAAAATTAAAGAAAAAATATATTTATTTAATAAGAGCCCTTTGCAAAATAAACGATAAATAAAGTATGCGCAATGTAGCTTGTTACCTTTAAAGATAAAGAGATGAGTAGAGAGAGTGCTTGGCGTGGATCACAAGATTCATTTATACGACAACTTCTCAATCCTATTTCCATAGTTTAAAAATAATAAGACACCTCAAAGCTCATTTTGGCGAGCACACTTAGGAGGCGGATACATTTGCGCCCATCTCCTTCCCATTAGCTCTGCTACGGTGTGATAGGTGTCGCAGAGGACATCATAGTTTATGGTTCTAGTGACAGATTAGAAAAAGCAACTTGTAACTACAAAATTATCGCTTTGTTAAATGATGACGTTCTGCTGGAATAAAGCTTAAAAAGAACAAGGCTGAAAAAAAATGAAGGGCTCCTTATACTTAGATTATCGAATCACAGGTGGAGGCTTGAAAATAGATCCAGAAAAATTAAGAGCTGTACAGGATATTGAAAAAAAAACCGCAACACGGAATGTTGAGGAAGTGTGACATATCAGTTGATTTTTGAATTATTTTGCAAAGTTTCTTCCCAGGATATCTGACACAACTGAACCTCTCCGCCATATTTTTTTAATGCCTATCATTTGTTTATGGACTAAAACAAATACACTGCAATATATAATTTACAGTGCATGGTGATAAAAGCTCATGTACTGACATTCTACAATCCATTTAGAGAAAGGACAATACAATGTGATTGTATCACAAACTGACTGATCGCTGTACTAATGCAGAACGGTAAGCCCATAGCCTATGCTAGCTGATCTCTTACTGATACTGAATCCACATTATGTACACATAAAAAGGAAACTTCTAGCCATTTTAATTGTCTCTGGACAATTTCCACCAATAGATTTTGTGTCGTTCAACTACAATTGAGAGTGATTTTAAACAAATAGGGATCAACTATGGCAAATTATTTCTTTTGCGCCCTTGTAGTTAATAAATGATGCTAGGATATAAGAATATGATATGAGTGTGAAAAAAATGAAGGAATTTAACCTTTCTGATACATTCTCAAGAGCCTATAAACAATCATCTGTGAGCAATCAATGTGAATTTGAATATATAAATATAATTATTATCCTGTCTAATTGTGAAGAAATATTAAGTAGAGAAAGAAAAAAACAGAAAAAAATATAACACTTTTAAAATTTTAAACTATAATTCTGTCTGGCTGAACTGAAGAAAATATTCTAATACATTATGCAAAGACACCCTACACGATTTTTTCGAAATTAGGACTTATGGCATGAAGATCAGAGACAAAGACAGATATTCATTGATTACATATAAGAATCGAAAGGTGTTTAAAAGGAGAACATGAACGTCTAACTTTGCCAGGAATGGCTGGTAAATTAAAAAGTTTAATTTTAATTTGTTAAATTTGAACCTAGTTTAAATACGATCAACATAAATAGACTCGCATGAGTCACAAGATCTCAAGATCCTCGGGAAAAAGTTGGTTTACATGTATTTGAACTCAATGCTGAAGAATACGTATCTTGCGTTGACTGCGTGTGTATTTTTCAAGAGGGTGATCTACTGGGAAATTGCAAGAAAAAATAACAACTGTGAGCAGCATATTAAAGGCGCTGTGTGCGAGATTTTGCTTTCATTGTACAGTTGACAATGGCGATGTTCCGCTATTCTCATCAGATAACTTTAACATATTTGTCAGAGACCGGGATTTTCATTGACGTACAAATAGTCTACACAAACTTAAACCCAACTCAAAAGATCCAGAATCTGCGATTAGAACAGTGAAATATCTATTTATTGATAACAATGGTCAATTCTTAGTTCATCTAAATCATCATAACGCGTTGAATCAAGAGGGGACAAGTACAGGGCAGACATCATTCATTGGAAAACTGAAACACTGAAACTAGCCCAGTACATATTTAAATCACTCTTCCTTTCTGATGCTGGAAAACAAAGATATATACTTAAAGAAAAGCATACGAAATTAGCAACAAATAAGAATGCAAACGTTAATGACTTACAAACTTACTTATGCCTTTCTACCCCATCTGGGGCATAGGCCGTCTACAAGAATGTTCCACTCTTCACGGTTCTGTGCTTTCCTTTCCAATTGCTTCCAGGTGTATCCCATATTTTGCGTGTCAGCCTCTAGCTCGCGTCTCCTTGTATACTTTGGCCTTCTTCTCTTTCTTGTTCCTAGTGGGTTTCATGTTAGGCATTGTCTGGTGGTGCTATCCGGGTTTTTTCGGAGGGTATGACCCATCCATTTCCACCTTTTCCTAATGATATCTTCATCGATGGGCACCTGGTGCGTCCTTTCTAGTAGATCTTTGTTATTGATTGTATTCGGTCATATGATTTTCAGGCCTTTCTAAGGCATGTGTTATGAATGACTTACCACCCCTCAAAGAGGATGATGTGGCGAGACTTAAACCATACTCTCTACTCCCTAGGCATTAAGAGATGGGAGTTGTATCAGGTGGTGGTGTATATTGTCGAAATCAATCTCATTTCAGGAGGGTTGTACCAATAGATTATCAAACAGCTGTCAAGTTCAACAACCCTAAGCCAATGTTCCCTATTAGCTGCGCAGCTGCGCGGCCGCGCAGAAATCTCACAGACGCCGCGCAGCAGTTTTGAGTACCGCGCAGCTAATTTCCACTTAAGTGTGTGTTTGTGTCTGGAGGCTGTAAAATTTTGCATACAAAAAAATTAATGCTATAAAAATGTGCACACAGCTTGATGATTTTGCACACGAACCAACAAACCTTAGAGGGAACATTGCCCTAAGCCCCTGTTAATTGTAAAGAGACTAAATTTATTATTGTTTTCAGTACCCGTGATAATATAAAGAGAATCCAATTATTATTGTACCCAGAAGTCCGTGTTTATTGTAAAGATAATCCAGTTATTATCGTACAAAAAAGACCGAGTTTATTGTAAAAAAAATACAGCTCTTATTGTACACAGAAGACCATGATTATTGTAAAGTGTTTCAAGTTATTACTGTACACAGCAGCCCATATTTATTGTACCAAGGAGCCCGTTTTTATTATATTCAGAAGGCAGTGTTTATTGTTCACAGAAACCCGTATTCATTTAACACAAAAGCCGGTGTTTATTGTACCCAGAATCCAGTGTTTATTTTACAGAGAAGCCCATGTTTATTGTAAACAAAAGAATACATTTATTATTGTACTCACAAGCCAGTGTTTATTGTAAAGAAAATCCAGGTTTTTTTTTACCCAGAAGAACGTGTTTATTGTAAATAAAATTCAGTTATTATTGTACCCAGAAGACCGTACTTATTGTAAAAATAATTCAGTTATTTCTGTACTCTGAGGCCAGTGTTTATTATATACACTTAAAAATTTATTTTTTTTATAAAGAAGAAAATACGATACAAAAATAATTGAAGTTGAGATAACGGTTAGGGTTAGGGTTAGGGTTATTTGTGCTCCTTTTTGATAGAAAACATTAATAAAACTATGAAGAATCTCATATCTTGTACAGTACGATAATGAATTATAAAAATCATACATTTAGATGGCAAAGATAAATAGTAAGCAAAACAGTTAACAGATCTGTTGTAGGTAAAATAATTATTATTTGTTATGCAGTCCACATAGAATCTTATAGGTGCAGTCTGTGTCTGTTGTTGTGTGTTAGGAACCATCTATTTTATATGTACCGTCAGAGAGTAGATCAAAATTAAACTTAAAATGACCCACGGTTTCCACAATCCCAAATAAATACCTTGTGTGATAGAGATCCAAAAAGAATTTGCGTAGCTCACACCATTGAGGTCATCTCAGAAAAAAAAATAGAGGTTGGCCATTATTGCAGTTCAAGTCACGTAGACGAAAAAGGAAAAAAAAAGTACAACTGGCGTTAAAAAATTATTGTTGACATTTAATTTACGAGCGAAACCATTTAGTTAATAAGCCTGAGAACTGATTGCATGCCATTGTTTTGAGTTCATGCCATTGTACTTAGTGCATGCCTTCATACTGAGTGCCTGTCATTGTACTGAGTATAGGCCATTGTACAAAGTGCATAACATTGGACTGAGTGCAGGCCATTGTACTGAGTGCAGGCCATTGTACTGAGTGCATGACATTGTACTGAGTGCAGGCTATTGTACCGAGTTTAGGCCATTGTACTGAGTGCATGCCTTTGTACCGAGTGCCTGTAATTGTACTGCGTGCCTGCCATTGTACAGAGTGCATACCATTGTACTGAGTGCATGCCATTGTACTGAGTCCATGCAATTTTACTGGAGTGCATGTCATTGTACTGTGTGCCTGCCGTTGAACGGAGTGCCTGCCATTGTATGGAGTGCCTGCTAATGTGCACTTGCAATGAAGATCAGTTGACCGACATTCAGACCAGATGTCAAAACCAATACATTTGTTGTTGAGCTAAAATACTGGCTGAGTGGGATGACACTAACTATTTGCCTTATTTCCTGGTTCCGAGCGTAATACTTTATTGGTTTGTTAGAAGCTCGACTTAAACTTCTCATATCGGTGGTGATTTTTTTTTCTTTCCAGACTTTGTATCAGCGCCGAGTTTTGACAGTGTAACAACACTCGTTTGTAATTATCGGTTGTCAGTATGAAACATTTTACGTACATTTATTTTATCTGGTACTTAACAATCGTATGATTAACTAGAATAAATGACCCGATGTTATCGGGATGATAATGGTAGGTCCTTTGCGATAATTTCTAACTGCTATTGCAAAAAAAAACTCAATTCACAATATTTAAAATGTAAAAAATATTCACGTTTCTAACATCATTAAGTTTTACAAAGTGTTTATCTGCTACATTTGATACGAGCACACTACACCCTTTCACGATCCTAAACTACGTTTCCTCCTTTAATATAGACCTTAAATTGGCCTGTCTAAATTATCACTAATTATATCACTTTTGTCACTAAAGAAGTTAATTATAATAATAATATTAAAGTTAGTTCATTTCAAAAACACTAGAAGGACAACTACTACGCTAGAGAAATACTTTAGTTTTACCCCTTTTCGTGTCGTTGAATTACAACTACTTTCTCTCAAAAAAAAACAAAACAACAACAACTAATATTAAATTTACAACAAAAACTCTCTATATAAGATAGAAATATATTTTGTATTAAAGAAATTCGATATATATTGATATCTTAATAAAAAATGTAAAGAAATTTTTGACTTTTTTAAAATTATACATAATCAGGAAATCGGAAAAAAAAACTTTTATCTAAGAAGAATCTCGCAACTCTTTTTCCCGCCTATATTTTTGCCTTTTTAAAAAAATAAAATTACACATTATCAGAAAATCGTAAAACAAATAATTATTTATCTAAGAAGAATCTCGCAACTGCTTTTCACGCCTTTATCAGATGTGATTGTCTTTAAACAAATAAATTTTTAATCTCATAAAAATATACACCGCTTTACTTTTTGCAAAGTAACAACAAAAATATATTTTTATTAAAAAAAAGAAAATATTAACCCATCTTCATTATTCAAAATTAAATTTTCAAGTGTGTAAAATGATTGGGCTTTGATATTCATGGGTATACTTATATACATTTGTTTTTGTCAGGTTTTTGCGGCCTCAACTATTTTTTATTTTTTTATGTAGGCTATATGGATATATATTTTATCTAAATTTAATATATACTTATTTAAATGCTTTGTTGTTGTATTGATGAAGGCATGTGCCGAAATTCTTACTTGTGTATTATGTTTAATAATTATTAAAGCTTTAATTTTATTGTTTTATTGACACAAATAAGATAATTGTTAGTGTCTACTTAATCTATAAGGTTGATCGCGCAATTGATTCGATCATAGATTCCCGCTTAACAGCTGCTTGCTTGGACAAAATACTTGAGAGTTCCTACACAATCTGACACAAGACAAATAAACAGTTGCATGGATATGCATATGGCCGCCCCTGAATCAAACACACCAAAAAACAACAAATTTGCAGTTCATCAATGATGCCGCCAATCAATGTAAAAAAAAAAAAGAGGGGGGGGGGGGGGGGGATGTTGCCCGTGCCGAAATTACATATTCACAGCCCCCCAAAGTCCTTACTTTTATTTCCAACAACACTTAAATAAATGATGTACAATGTCAATTACATGATAAATAGCAGACATCTCATCACACAGCTAGGTTTAAATTGCAGTTTCAAGCCACTTAACAACAACACAACGTCACCTTTGTACGTTTGATCCTTAACAAGTTTTTTTAATAAGTTGGCTGTATTGTATGAGCGTTACTCCTAAGCAGAAAGTAAAAAACATAAGAATCAAGCATAAAAATGTAATTTAATTACAATGCTCTCCGCAATTCCGATCAGGTTAGAGTAAGTCTATTTGATGTCGTCCTTACACATATTGACATTTCCTAATGCCCACATATTATGTCACGCGGCGGGTTGCAACAATGGCATAATACCATAAGATTTCCCCGCAAGTTATCGTTCAGTAAATCAATAGGCTAATTAAGTAAATTTCGTAGCAAGGAATTTTAAGATTTGGAGTGTGGGGTCAGTAGAGGAGATACTGAAAGTGTCGTGAACTGAGTACGATTAGAGACGTAGACCATAAAGAAGAATCTAATGAAGTTAGGAGAGGGATTTTGTTTGATAGAAGGGCATACTCATCAGTTACTTTCTTAAATACCAAATTGTCAATGTCTTTTTCCAGGAAACAAGTACTCGAAATATGATTAATGTGAATTCAAGCACGATTAACACTTTTTTTTTTTATGGGTGGGGGGAGGGAGGGTTGTAAAAAATATAAATAAAGTCAAACAGAATCAAGAATGCATATCGGGTAGACACTCTATCTAGCGGCTGTAAAACAATTTATGTGAATCATACTTATTTTTTTTTAATTTAAAAAGAAGTAAAGTAATACAGGGAAGGGAATCTATTGTTACACTGGAAGTGATTGATCATTTCATTGCTGTATTAGGTGCATCATCTTTAAATTTCTTTTTGTCTTGCTTTCAATGTAGAGAAGGAATCAATTATGTATTCAAAATCAAGATTTGTCAATATTTCCAAACCTAAGTTTTTTAAAAATTTTACATTTGTTAATCTATCCTGGCCAGTTGTTTACCAAATGAATAATTTTATTTTGATTTTTTAAAAATACTGAAGCTAAAAATATAGGAAGAGTTTAAATAAATTAGCAGCACCATATAAACATTTTGAAAACCATCTTGTGCTTACAGTGGTGCCGTATGCTTAGAACGTAATTAGGAGCTACTGATTTACCGATTTTAATTATCGGAATTAGTCTTAGAAAAGAACGCTATTTTTCTCTACTTCAGCTTAAAAAAACTCACACATGGTCACATTGATTCGGATATTGTTTTAATCACCATATCAAAGTGAATGGCTTCCTTAGAATCAGGTCTTGGTCGTTTTTTCAAATTCAACTAACTGTTAAGGTTCGGTGGTTTCTTGTAATCGTCAAACAGAATTCAAGTGAAGAAAAAATAAGGGAGACACATGTCCTAATAGTCATGAGCCAACATTTCCCCTTTTTAACAACACATAATCAGATCACGGCATTTAAGGGGGCATAAGCGTATACATAACCATCCAATGTATGGATAACATTGTTTATCCTTCTCATTGCCAGCACAAGCATGGATGTATAGCTTCTACGTTGGGCAATGAAGTTTCTCGAAGAAAATAACACATATAAATGCAAAAAAAAAATATTTATATATATATAAATATAATTGGTATAGTATATACTAGGGGTCGCAATTTTCAAAAATACCGGAATACTGGACCGTAATTGATATTCGAAGAAATAAGGATTAGATTTATGAAAACCGGGATTTTCAAAATTCCCGGGATATCATTTTCATGTTCTTTTAAAGTCCGTTTTCGTAGTTTTCACTTTGTAGTTAAAGCAAGACATCTCAATACTTTATGAGATGTGCAAATCCCTCACACCACGTATCAATAAGTTCAAAGAGAGCCGACTGAAGGGCTAGATATGTGTGTACTCATATTTTTCAAGAATCATGACGCTGTGATTAGTTTTGGTTTTGCATCGTGTGTGTGTAGTGTGTAAATTGAGACGAGTGACGACGTTTAAGTACAGGATTGATTAAACGTTTTCATATTATTGAAAAATAAGTTGTTGGTATAGTCATGTGAAGCTACTTGGGTTTCAAAATATATAAAATCTACTTCATCAGCTTTAAGATGTGATGAAGTTCTAAAAAACAAATCTCAAAATATAAACTAGTCCGGCATAGAGCCTTATGATTATTGACAAAAACACAATAGACTTTTACATTAATTTCATCAAGATTGATAAGTTATCGAAATGAATATAACAATATAATTTTACATCGTAGTATTAAAAGTAGTAGAAAACAATCGAACTCGATGAATAAAACTCGTAATGTAAATGTACAGGCTGATCTTTATGACAATAGCGATTCGTAAGTGGTAGATAGATGTTGCCTGTTCTTAGTAAGATGCGAGAAAAATAATGAGTTTTGTCCTGACCCTTCACATATCGAAGCTTGGTGAAATTATTATGAGTGGACCTCATTCGTGAGTTTGATCGTGTCCAATGAATTAACATTCTCCAACGTGTTTTCACTCTTTTAATTTTAATGAATCCATCCCTTCAACATCTTAAACAGAATTTAAAGTAATTTAAATGGAAATGTCGGTGTAAAGGTTTATGAAAATAATAATATTCACATTTTAAAAAAAAAAAAAAATTTAATTCGTAGAAAACACTTTAGGCTGTTATTGGTGTGAGAATCGGTTGAGAATATTCTTTAAAAAAAAAAAGAATTCTATATTTTATGATTTTGTTATTGTATAGGCAAAAACATGGCACAATTTGGTTGCATTTCAATAAATATAATAATATATATCAAATACCGTAACTTAATGGATATTTAAAATGGTAATTTGTTGTATTGTTGTAAACTGAAGGACATGTTTTTACACGTTTTACAGAAAAAAGATGTATAATAGAGGTGCGAAAGGGGTTAGGGTATGCCAATATTATACATAAGATAAATATTTCACACAAATAAATGATGTTAGAAACGTAAGTATCAATTCGTAGTTTTGTTTTGAATTATGCGAAAAATTTGAGAAAAAACGAACTGGGTCAGCTGGTCGGCCTGGTGCACAAGAACACAGCAGTTGTGCCTCGTGCGTGTCCTATTGTCAGTGTGCTTGTTTGCCTCACATTCGAAGCATCTTTAATTGTGCTCCTGAATTGTGCTTTTTGTGCATTTAAAGTATTTTTTATCATTTTTTTAAAACCATGGGTCCAAAGAAAGTGAGTTGGAAAGTCAGTGCTCAGTAGAAGATAATGTCTATTGAATGAATGCGTGAAATCATAGAAAAAATGATCAAGGTGTACGAGTGAGTGACTTGGCGCGGCAGTTTGGGCGAAGTACTCCAACGATATGTACTGGGCTCAATCAGAAACTACTAATGATATAGGTGAACAAGAAACAGCTTGATGGATATAACTTAACGCAGGGCAATTTATAAAACCATCTTATTTCTTTTTAATCTCATTTACTATGCTTGTATACAATATTTGCCATTTATAAATGTAATTTTCTGTTTAAAACACGCAAAAAACAATTGGGGGGACTTTTTGGGGGCTGGGACGGATTGTCATTTCAATTCATTTCAATGGGGAAAATTGCTTTGAGATACGAGAAAATTGACTTACAATCAAGGTTAAGGAAATAATTAAATTCGTATTTGGAGGTACCACTGTACTTCATTTGTAAAAATAAAGCTATTCTACTTAACTATTTCCTAAAATCATTGCCGTTCTTTTTTTTTTTGTGGCAGCTCGGTCATCATTCAGGAAAACACTTGTTATGTTTATGTGACGCAAAACCAGCAGGGGCTTCTCTTAATCTTCTTTTAATCTTTTGGTTTGAAAACATATTTCTGTTTTGGAAAACCCTAATTCCGACCAAAACGTGGCATTCATGGCGAACTCCAAAAAAGCATTTAAAAAGTTTTATGTTTAATATCTTTAATCAAAACTCTTATTTTCGATCACTCCTCATTAAATAGGCGACACAGAGTCCCTTTGCCATATAGAAGTATTCGAATATTTACAAATCATTCAACTATAGGAATGAAGGCAACACGGGGCAATTTACTTTCTAAAGTTTCAAGGTACATAACCGAATCTTTCTGTTATGACAAAGTTATAGACTTTTTTTCTCCCTTTAACATCAAGTCACGTAAACTTTCAGTACATCAAGGCCACAATTTCATACAGTTTCCAGCCTACAGTGCCAACATTTTGTCAGTGAAGCTCAAGACTAGAAGATAAGCGTTTCAAGCTCATAATAGTCAAATTAATACGACAGAAAAACTTTGTGCAAATAAACAATTTCTGTTAAGCTTTAAAAGTTGTTACATAAAATACAAAAGTAGACTTTCGTCAAACACATTCATCAGAACAAAACAGAAAGAAACGCATGTAACGATTAATTAAATTTACATAATATAATATTATATATATATATGTATGTATATAGATATATTAGCTAAAAGGAACGAAAATAATAAGAGTGGATGCAAATATCTGAAAAACTAAAAGAGGTTTAGAAGAAAATAGAAGGAAATGAGTCGAAAGAAAATTAAAAAACACAACAAGAAAAAGACAAGGCAGCTGATTCAGCATTAACCATAACGAGTAAATCTAATTAATATAATATCATAAGTACAATGCGTACATGTCTTTGTTGCCACTCATCGTCTCACTTAATATCACTACTTTAAAATTAAAACTACGAAACGACTCTGCTGATTGTTTCATAACCATGGTATGGATCTATTGAGTCATAATCTCCCCTGACTTGCTGGCCACTATTGATATTAGTCAGATCAATTGGAACTAAGTAGCCATCATCATTTTCCCTTATTTGTTGTAATTCAACATTTTCGATGGTAGACCCGTTTCCCTTGGCATTTGTGTGTCCTGAAAAAAACAGTAACACAATTTAAAAATAAATAAATATTAATAAAGTGTTGGTTTTTGTTGTTGAAAAAATAAGTTAAAATTTTAATGTTTCATATGGGACAGTATTAAGAGTAATAATTTAATTAAATATTTAACCCCTGAGTAGCATACCCTTTCTTTTGAACATTTGTAAAAAAAAATATTGTAACATATGTGAGTCGATGCGAAAAAAGTGATAATTGCTTCTGCTATAATCAATACAACGAAATGATCTGATTCTGCAACACTTAATTACTCAGAAATGTGTATAATCCATGACTTAAACTTTAAAAAAGAAGATATCAATGCCATGAATTTGAGTATTAATACAAAGTTACTTAGACGTACGTCTCAATTTTACACACAAGAGAGCAACAACAATCCATGAGATAAATAGCAATACTGCTTCAACAATCGACACTATGATGCTAATGTCGACGAACCTGCTGTACAGAACAATTACAGTAAATAAATGTGTTAAACTAATACATATTTTTTGGGGGGTATTTAAAATAAAGATTAACTTCAACCATATACTGTCTGTAAATACATTAAACAAGTTGACATTTTAAAGTACAAATTGATGTTATATTACACATGTTAATAGATTTTCAGAAAAAAATGAAAAAGTAAATTTGTTTCTATAAATATATATATAAATATATTTACAAAAAAATATAAAAGAATATTTATGTTTATATATATATATATATATATATATATATATATATATATATATATATATATATATATATATATATATATATCTGTGTCATTGGCATAGCTGGGGTTGGTGTCACCCGGTGCGGTAAACTCATGGTGTAACACCCCACCACCAAACTTCCATGACGGATTTCTTCTTGTTGAAATGTCCACAGCAAAACAATGACAAGGGAAAAAAACATACTTTTAAGATCATGAGGTCAAAGTAGTTATTTTTACATTAAATTTACTTTGTTACAAATTTTCCTTTCGTGGTCTTCAAAGCTGCAAACTTGTCAACACTTGATCAAAATCAAAATACTTTACCATATCACTTGCAATTGATTGTAGAGCCCGATTAGAAAAAAATGACTGTCTCATGGTGGATCGTACTTAATTCGTCATAAGCCCTAATTTTGATAAGCTCCATTCAAATTAGCCAACACAGATCGCAAGAAATATTCAACAGTAACAGTATTGGAAGAGATTCTAGGAAGTCCCATTTAGCTATGAATTTGAAAACATCAAATACTGAACAGTCCATGACTTTGTGAAATTCAATATCAGCTACCTTTACGTGTCTTCTAAGCCTTGGTATTTATATTAAAAGTTCATCTTCTCATAACTCATCTTTATTGGTTAATTTTGGAAAGGACGCCAATGACACGTCTTCACTTGCTAATAATAGACTTTTGGGTTGAACAGTCTCAAAAATATCTGCTACTTCTTTGATCGCTGATAATCTGATCGGGAGTTACGAATGAAAGCGATAAATCGCTCCAGCATCTCCCAACGGTTTTCTCCTCGCAGAGAGAGTACATAATCTATTGATTGTTCACTTTGCCATTCTGTTCTTAAATTTTAATCTTCTCTCTATCAAAATTCCGTATTGGTCTGATTTGAAAAGGGCCTTTTCAGTAGCATGTTCAAGAAAGTTCCAGCGTTTCTCGTGCAGAAACAATTTTAAGGACTCTGGGTTTGTCACACTTGGTCAAGAGTAAAGCCTTTAGCATGTAGACACTACTGTGAAAGATTAACTTCCTCAAATAGATTAGCCCAAAGGTAAAGGTAGCAGATACAAGTGAAATCACGGACAGCATGTAAAACCTTGTGCTGTACCTCTTGTATCCAAATTTTCAAGAGGGTAACAGAAAGCTTCAATTAACACCACAAATTCATCAAACTTATATTTCTATGTTTTAACAGAAGCATGATGAGCACTCCAACGCGTTGAAAGTGTTTTCAACGACATTCCAGTGTGTTTAATTACAAATTTTCATCGATGAGTGGATGCAACAAAGAATGAAGATATTCTTTCAAGAGTACTGAAAAATAAAATACATGAAACATTTTCTGCAAAAGAGTATTGACATCACAAGTTCTGCGAATTGTTCACAAATAAATTAAAAATCGCTTTCTTATTATTTCTTTTCAGAATCGCTCGGACATCTCCATGAATTCCAGACATTGTGGGAGCATAATCGAAACATTGAGCTCTGAAAATCACTATGTCTAATACCTCACGATTTAGATTTGTAAGAATAGCAAAACTAAGCTCTTCAGCTTGTATTCTCAGAAAGCGAAAATTGCAAGGCACACTTCTCTTTCTTCAATTTTCCCATTGTGATTTTCATATATCTGATCACTTGAGACATCTGGTTATTGTGTGATATGTAACGTGTATTGTCGAGCGAACAAAATTCCAAAATACCTTGTAGCAATTACGTCAGTGATATGAAATCTCAGCGAAGAATCTTCTTCGATGTGGTCACGAAATACCAGATTTTGATTTACAAGAAACAATGTGATATCCAGCAACCTGTGCAGGATATCCCTCCACGTTTTGTTCTTCCTGTTCATCATAGCAATACATTCTGTATCAATTGTTTATGTATCCTAAGCCCTGCTGCCAATTCTTTCACTTTTCAAGGCAAAATAGTTGCTCTTCTGATGCGTCATGATTTTGCAATTGTGGGCTTCTTTTCCACCACTTCTCAAACCCAATGACAAATTTGGATGTTTTTTTCTGTAACATTAACAGCAAACACTCTGCAGCAAAAACAATACATTTTCTGACTGACGAGTGAATAAATCATTCAAGACGCAATATTTTCTTGCCATTTGAAATCATCCTATAGAACCATTGTTTTGTTAGTTGGTGCACACTTACTTTAAATTTGGCATCTTGTCTCGTCACCAGTGGTTTTTTTCATAAAATTTTATTCGTGGGGGGGGGGGGGTCTTCCGTTTTTGGGGAAGGGGGGGGGGGGGGGGGAGGAGCAACAATGGGCTTTGATGAATTATTTAGTTGAGAATAGCCGGTTCCAGAGTGGGAGAGGGGCATAAGAATGAATCCTGTTCCCTGACGCCAAACATTGGAGATACGCCACTACTATGGCGTCGAAATAGGGGGCATGGAGTTGTCCACCCAGGTTTTCATTATTTATTTTTATGCTGGTGTGGAATACTTGGACAGCTGATTTGAATCGTGAAATGGAGGACTGCAAAAATATTTGCGCGCTCATGTCAGCCTTTATAGTAGCTACGCCACTATGCGTATACTATCGATACGTAAATCGACGATCAATTTCATCGAGAATAAGGGGGGAAATCGATGGCGCCAATGAATCTTGATCGTTTAAGTTGCATTAGGGAGAAATTTTTTGATTATTTCAATATCAAATAGTGTATTTTGTTATTAAAATTTCATTCGATTTTTCTATTATACATTTCAAACAGGAAAGAACATTTTTAAAGTTTTGTGGGAGGCATTATTTAACGAGGTGCCATAAAAAACTGAATTCACTCCGTTTTTGGCAAATTAATGGGTAATTTTTAGTGATAGGCTTTTAAACAACCACAAAGTGTACGAGTGATCCGCTTGATGGAAGGGGTGCAAAACTGGGGGTGCTAAAGACACTCGTACAAACTCAAGATGCAAGGGTGAATTATTTTGTCACATAATTGAATTTTTTGTCTCTTTCAAATATTTTTGAGGTGGCATTTCAAACGTTCGGGTGGGAAATGGCAAAATTAGCCATAAAAATGACCAAAGACATCTTAAATTTCGCACAAGTGGAATGTAAATTCTTTTCACTCAAGTTATTTCACCCTTGAGGGTACTATTTTGCCCTAGATTATTCTCACCTTTTTAAATCGTTAGTCCCCAGAAAATTGTTGCTAAACTCAAAACACATGAATGCAATTTCTTACTTATCTGAATTTAATTTTACAACATTCCACACTTTATTCGAGAGCAACGAAAAATATCTTGGTTAAAATTAAAGGTGTCACTTTGCCTTATAAAAATCGTGTGCACTCAGTTACCCTTACCACTGAAGGGTGCCTCAGATAATTTAGTGGCTTAAAGATGTGGTGAGGATATTTTCTAAATTATCATCTTTCCATGCAGGATAGTCAAAACGGAAATAGCATGACCTGAACGTTTCATGCAAAAACAAACATTAAAATAATTATTTAACTAAAAATGGTATTATGGCTTTTATTTTTATTTACATTATTTTTAGGAAAATCTAATTAATTAATAAATGAATTTCCAAAAAACAAAATTCATTTAAAAAGTGTTCCATGACTAAAAAGCACAGAAAATTCTATTTTATATGATGAACGCAAATAAATAAACACATTTATAATTATAATGCACAGTGTTATGTAGGACATGCTACTTCACGTTTCCCCCGTGCTGCCAATATAGCAGACAACGCGTTCTTGTCGGGCGTGGCCTAATTTCTTTTGAACTGTCGTGTTTACTGCCGACAACCAATTAATCATGGTTAGTCTTTCTCCTATTATCTTGTGGAACGTTCTCGATTTGACGAGAAACGTAAACAATGTCTAATTCGTTTCTGGAAAGTGTCTTAAGCTGCATATATAAGGGATTGACAGGGATGGATATTCACGGAGATTTATAGTGGGATTCAGAGAGATTGATAGTTTTTTTTTTAACTTCACGAGACTTGTATTGTTCTTTATGTACTCATATGTGTTTATTCACATTCATCATAATTAACTGGCGCATTGTACTAATTATAAATTTCTTTTGATTTGTGATTGTTTTATTAATAAGATATTCAGTAACATTAATTGAAGATAATCTAACAATATTCATCCTTTTGTAATTTCATTGGATTTAAAATGTCATATACCCACACTTTTATGTTTGAAAGTGTCCATTATAATCATTATCAAAGGAACACTTGCAATTAATCATATCACCAGAGCTTGACGTGAGTTTGAGAACGTTATCAAAGTTCTATGTAGATTAACCGATTATAGAAAAATTGCACTGATATAAGTTTGTCAAATTGTTTTAGTTTAAAACATTACTGCACAAATTTTATCAAAAATAGTATAGTATACCTTTTTATTTTCTAGGCTTGTTAAGTACAACATTGTTTTATTGCATTATATTTGAATAGATACCTTCTGATAAGTTAAGACAGTAAAAAATAATTAAACCTAAAAAAAAGATTTCCTTTTTTTAAATCGACATTTAAGCTCATGTGTGGACTGGCCAAGAAATAAAATGAATGCTTAAGAATTTTTTTCTTTCCTGTTTTTTTAAATAGTTTACTCAAGGATTTCCATCCACCATGACATCTCACATGTATCTCTTATCATATACTGATGTCACTGATATAACTTTCCATGGGGCAATTAATTTTAATTAATGCTCCAGAACCTTACATGACACTTAAGTAAGTTGTTTATTTATTATTTTTGTTATTTTTATTTTTTACTCATATTTTTGAAGATGGAAAAAATTAAATGGGATTTTTTAATATATTTTTTTTTAACTAATAAAACTCCAAACTTGCATTGTTTTGAAACGCACATACACATTAAATTTCTCTTGACATTTAACTATTTATCGCTCCATTTTCCATATCTACTATCAATGTAGCGATACACACACGTATTATCAAAATTTGCAGATGTTTTTGTCAATGTTATTGTATTATCCCTTGACGAAGCTAATTTTCTAACTTCCTTATATTTATTTATTGATTATCTGCTTCTACCGCTTCACAGAACAAACTTATATTTTTAAATCTATTAATAGTAGTTTTTCTTTTAACTTCGCCACTAACTGATGTAACACTAAATGTGTTCACAATTTGAGGAACTGGGAAAATAGAATAAAGAAAGCATATAAATTTTAACATTGGATGGCAATATTTACTGAAATATCGAAATAGTTATTCTAGATTATTGTAAACGATATTGTAAGTCTAGCAAAATTGTTTTCCATGAACATATTATCTTCACAATGTTATAGAAGTTGAAAATGAAGGATATTACTATCTGTTTTTGTAGGCTTTTTATTTCTCAAGAGCTTAATATAATAAGATAAACAATACTATAATGAACGATTTTAAGAAATGTTTCTCTTTAAAAAATATACACAAATTGAGAAAGAAGAATATATTTGTTTATATAAGCTTTCAAAAGGAACGGTTGAGGCGACAACATTAGACACATCCCTCCATCCCTCCATCCCGCCCTCCCTCCCTCCCTCCATTCCGCGTTATTATCTGGAGTCACTGTTTCAGCCCTGTGAAGGTCTTGATATTTGACAACTTTATTGAAGTGATAGGTTTTGGGAGATATACCTTTCTTAAACTTAACGGTAACATTAAATTTGGACTTACGTCGAATAACTTGATATCATGGTCCATCCCAGAATACTGACATCTTATTTCTTTCAGGTTTAAGTTTAAGTAGTAGTACATAGTCTCCTACTTCAATATTCTTAGATATATCATAGTCTTTTGTCCTAATGTTCTTTCATTTTAAATCATTTTAGATTTTGAGATCTCATTATTTTGGAGAGCAATAGTTCGGTTGACAGTTGACGTCTTGTGTCTCATGTCTAATAAATATTGGCTAGTCTTTGTTTTCCCATTTATGAAATCATCAGTAAATAAATGTTTTATTATGGAAATGGGGCCTCGGACTTGATGTCCATAGACTATTTCAAAAAGAGAAAATTGTGTGGCTTCGTTTGGCACTTCTTAAGGGCATATAATGCTGCACTTATAGGCTACATCTACCCCAGTTAGTCATTGGTTTCTTTTACAGCTAGTTTTCCCAGCATTAATTTAAGAGAGCCATTGAATCTGGGATGATTTGTGGAAGACTTTATTCTTTAATACCAAAAAAAAAAATGTAACCTGAACATATACCTCAGATTTAAACTGGGGGCCTTTATCAGACAAAATTTCCTGTGGGAAACCTATCCTGAAAAAAATGGTACTGAGTGCTTCTATTAGTCTCGGCACTGGTCTCTTTTCAAGCAGCGGCCGTTTCAATTAATGTCAGGATGAACATGTTTTTCCTAGCAGTTATCTGCATTGGGCCGACTACATCTATGGCGACCTTAGCAAATGGGGTTGATATCACATTCATTTTCCTTAACTCTATTGGTTTATTTGTCCTGGATACCTCGCCTTTTGGCATATATCGCATGTTTTAATATATTGTTTGATATCTTTACTATCCCAGGCCAATAAAATTGGTAATAGACTCTTTCTCTAGTCTTATTTATTGACATGTGTCCTGCCAATACTCAAAATATAACACTACACAACAATAGTGGTTATTTCCCCTTAAAACAAAATATGTCACACAGTTCCAAGCATTTAATAGCAACATCCACCCAAATACTCTCTACTAAACATCTTTTCCCATACAAAACATTCACAACACAGCCATGTAAAGAATTTAACATTTAATAATCAACAATCAAATATATATACAAATATTTTTGAATACCGTACCCGGTATCAAGAAAAGCTATTACCCGTATATAAAAAATATCAAAGTAACAAGTTAAGCACAAAATGTACTCATCAAGCATTAAGCATGAAAAAAACCCACAAAATTATTTGTCAATAACAACTCATAACATTACAACTATTGTAAAATGAAACAGAAAACAAAAAGTTGATCAAAAAACAGGCCCCACTCATTGTTGATTTCTTTCTTTTAAGTTTTATGGGCACTTCTATTGAAAAAACACACAGAGCATTAGAGCATATGGATATGTACATGTCTGGTGTCCACAAGTCTTATATTAAACAGACTTTTATTATTTTTAGAAGTGGTAGAACAACAATCTTTTTTTAAAATGTAATGGGGAAGAAACGTATTCCTTTTAAAAGTAGAACATTTTTGAAGGTGACATTAGTGCGAATGGCTTGCCATTCTTCATTGGTTAAGAACCTAAATTGTATAATAGAGCAGAACAGAAAGGCACTTTAAGCCTAAAAGAATTATCAAACATTATAAAACACCTTGCAAAACTTGTGTTTTGTTTTAATTTGTGATATTATTAAAATAATAATTAAAAACAAAGTTATTAGACAAACAATTCTGCTGATTTTATGTGGTAAAATTTGTTTAAAATATTGTAGTTGTTAGGGGTCGTTCTCAAATTACGTCACACTCAAAGGGGAGGGAGGCTCCAGAATTTGTGACACTTTGTGACAGGGGGGAGGTTCAACAAATTGTGACGGCAAGTTTAAAAAAAAAATTTTAATCTAAAATTTTCTAATTTTGAAAAAATCTTTATTTAATAAGTTTTAAAAACATTAATTTGAAGTCAAAATTGCCTCAGGTATTGTAGGTACTATGAAACTCAGTTTTCTAATAATACTACATCTTAATCGATTATGGGAAAATTTTAAAGAATAAAATAAAACTTTAGTTTAGTTATGAAAATTGTATGTACATTTTGAATTTTTTAGGTGTGACTTGACACGGGGAGAGCAGGGTGAGATGTGTAACACTTCGTAACAGGGATGGCAGGGTGTCTAAAAAGGTTGTGACATACTTTACGAAGGACCACTTATTTTTGTGTTGATTTTTAGCTGTATTGTACCATATTCAACATTTAATTTTATTTCGTTTGGTCAGATGTTTATCAATAAATTGTTGCTCCATTTTTTTTTAACAGCTTAGCAACTTACTTTTACCGTCACGTGTCTTCTTGTTAACTTCAGCATGAACAATGTCTTTGTGACCTTTGTCCAAGACTATTATTAACGTGGTCAAGACATCCCATATCTCATTATATTCTGCTCCATTTTTAACTCAAAAAAGATGGCTTCAAAATCACTTAATTCTGCTAGTTTTATCAGCAGACTCTGCTTTCAATCCTTTGTGGGCTTAACTTTGTCCTCAGTTCTATCCGATACATTGGTAGTTTTGTCGTCATCGTTTTGACCTGTTTTCAATAGCGTGATATCTGCTGAAGCAAATTCTGGGTCAGTTTTATTGGAGTTTTCTTTTTCTATATCAATTATATGCTGCAATATTAGAAAAAAAAATTAAATTAGAATCCAGTAGAATATTATTTATTTTTAAAAATATTGTTTACCGTACCATGTCGATTTCGCTTTTTTTTAAATCCCAATCCAAACCCGGTTTGAGCACAATTTTTCTTTAACCCTTCAATTTTAAAATGTTATATTGATTTTGTAAAAAAGTAGATCATACATGTAACATGCAATTAATCGAAATAAAGTTATAGCTGTTTGAAATTCAAAAAAACATTTCAATCAAGGAATATTGAGTAATGTATACTATCTTGTATGTATACGATTTCCTTGTGATAAAAGGACACACTAATTATATGATATCTTTTGCAAATATTTCACGTCTCTTTAAAATGTTTATGCCATTCTTATACGATTTTTAAATCATTAAAAGTTTGAAGAAAAAAAAATCATTACATATTTAGAACTTTTCTACAAAACATTTTATTTTCTCTTTGGACTCTGGTATTGGTAAGACTTGGAAATATTTAGAAAAGTTATTATTATGCTGATATTTTGTTGTTGTCCATTTGCATTCAACATGTAAAATGATCTTATCAGTACTTTCTAGGATAGACACCTTGTTTTGACGCAATATCTTTTTAAAATTCATTTACTTATTAAGTATTTTACACAAAAAATATTTTAAATTAAAACAAAAACCATAAATATTTAGTACTTAATAGAAAATTATTATTTTTATATCACAACAAGGCAAAGAAGCACCATCTGTGGCTTGACTTTCCAGGCCCCAACTAGTCTTTGGGTTTTTCCCCCCCCCCCCCCCCTCACCTTTCAAGTATTCAAAGGAATAATTAAAAAGTTGTCACAATCACAACTTTGAGCCCCTTAACATTCAAGACCTTCTGCGGGCGCATTGTTGCAGGGTCCATATGACGGCTCTAATGTTAAGTAACATTTTTAACCAGATCCACTACAGTTTCTCTCCAATTAAGTGTAGTATGATGCAAAAATAAATTGCAATGTAATTAAATGCATTCTTGCATTAATAATTGATTAAAAATTTTCTGACCTGCCCTCACTTTTACTTTAACCAGAAGTCTTCGACACACTCATTTTCTGCTTTCCCACTTCCTCCCGCTAATTAATTTTAAAATAAAAGATAATTGATGGACTGCATTCAAGTTGTGTAAATGAAATATAAAAACAAAGTATGCTAAACTTGAATTCATAAACATGACAAAAGATTTTGTTGTTTCGGCATCGAGCCTTCAAATGGCAACTAAAGGAAACCTCTAAAGTTTGTTTCTTATTGTGATCTAGTACTTGTTATAATTATTTTTGTCTTGTTTTCTAATGAAGGATTTAAGCCGAAACATCCAAATGTTTTGTCCTGTCTATGAATTCAAGTTTAGCATACATTGTTCTTATATTTCAATTTGAAAGCATATTACTTGGTTGTATCAAAACTTGTGCCAAAAGATTACCCTTGATCGTGACAACCAGAGCAAATTAATTATGCTTATGGACGTTACAATGCCTAATTTACATGTGTTTGCTTAAAAGATCCTCACAACCCCCCACCTCCACACACTCAAATTGTCTAATACAAACACTGAAATTAGGAGTACTGGTTTTTTAAATAATCAATAAAAATTTGGGGATGGGTTCCCTAGAATACTTCCCCAATTGCATTCAGAGGCCATCAGTGCCCACAATTGATGCCTCACTTCCAAAACAAATGACAGTATAGTTTACCCTGGTCACCAATTTTGACGCCTAGTGGCGCAGCTAGTGTCGCACTTGGCAAGCATTCATTTCTTCCGTACTTCTATCCATGTTTAAAAATCCTACAGTTGTCTGAAAGTGCCACCACTCCATATGAAAGGCAGACAACCCTTCAACCCTCTTGCTACATCAATTGCACTGCCCACCCAAAAATCTGAAATGCACCACTTTCCCTGAGGAAACCAACACTGAGCATTCATACTTAGGGCTATTGATTTCTTTACTAGTGCAAATAAATTTTCAATATCATCATTATTTCTTTTCTTAACTATAATGGAAATGACAAAATTCTTGCTTCTAACTGTCAGCCGAGGGCTATAAGTTCTGAACTTTAAACATAGTCAAACAGTGATGAATCTCTAAATTCAATTTTTGATGATTTGTTTAAACATATACACTTTCCACATTATTCCTTTATGAACGCCTCCTAGAAACAGATAAATAACTATTACACTTAGCTGAACAATGTTTGTGTTATTTCCTCAATTAGCTTATTATTTTTTATGTTTTAATATGAAAAACATTAAAATCTGCACTGCAAATAATTTGATAAGTCTTTGTAACTTTGAACTTTTAACATTCGAGCTAAGTTGTTTATTTCAAGAAATAATATGTTGAAATACTGTACAGGTGTGCAATAAATTGAAGTAGAATCAACATTTCAATGTCTGAAATTTAAGGCATAATTTTATATGTCACTACAATGCACAAGTCTACATAACAAAATCAACGAAAACTATGGATAAGAAACTTGTCATGCATTTTTGCTCCGCATTGCGTCAGACACACGGAACCATTCTTTTTGGACTAAGGATGTAACTGGGCTCTATATTACTATGAAACACAAAGCCAACATATTATAATCAAAATAACGAAAGAATGCGATTTAGTGTAATGTCCAAGAAAATAATTAGAAATCATGAACTTCCAGTCTGTAATTTATTTTTAAAAATAAAACCCCTCTTTCCCTCCAAATACGCACACGCATGCAAAACCTAAAATATCACAAATCCCACATCCCAAAATAAAAATATTATAATAAACAAAAAAAAAGGTGGTAATAAATGAATGAATTGTCTCTTATTTATTTCATATGAATTTATTAAAAATTTAATTTAACTTTAAATAATTTAAAGCGCAATGTCAACAAATCATATTTCAGATTCCTACAATATTGCTTAATTGTGAAGATTTTTTGTATCGTTTCTTCTTTATTGGAATAGCTACTGTTTCAACTCACCTTTGGTTTAATCAATCCAAAACAGTGTGTGAATTTGTAGACTAAGCCAATGCTGTTAAATAAAACGTTAGTTCATTTAAAAAAAATTAATAATAAAAAAAATCAGGTTTAATTTATTAACAGCTATTAAATAGAAATGTAATGTCTTATTGAAATCGTTTTTTCTAATCAAAAGTAAATACACAATGTTGTGTAACAACATTGATTAAACAAAATAAATTGAAAACTTTTAATTTAGTAGGTCACATAATGTTCTAGGTATATACTATTATTTTATATTTATATTTTCATTTCTTTATTTTAATTCATATGCATAAATCATCTTATTTTTAAGCAAGATAATTTTATTGTTTTATATTATTAAAAATAAACACAAAAAGAACAACATTACCCAAGTATCAAAGTCAAGATGCCACCGACAACGCCAACAACTATTCCAATTATTGGGCTTGTACTATTGTCTTGATGGTCATCTTTTTCAGAGTAAGCTAGAATGAAACACGTTTTACTTGTAAAGACAATTAAGAAGCTATGACATCAGTTGGAAATTAACCTTTTGCCCAGCGCACTCTTTTTATTATGAAACAAGGTGCGGTATATAGATTTGATATCCCTAATGAGTGACTGGTTAAATTAGTTTATTTTATTGAAGTTTTGTCAAATAATAAATTTAAAAATAATTTAACCAATATACAACAAAAAATTCACCACCAATAAATATTTTTTTTTATTTCCTCCATATCCTTGAGATTTTTAAAGTCAAACATTTTCCTACCACACGCCATGTTTGACAGCAGAAGTAACCAGAAATATACAAGGATCAGTTTTAATAACACGTATAGGTGCAATGTATCAATACGATTTTTACTATTCAATAAAAAGATTATGTACCGGTATCAGTATGTATAGTAAGATTTAAAAAGTAACTTACCAGAGCTAGAAAATAATAAAACTGTCAAACTTTAAAAAAGTAATGTGCAAAGGCAAGGTGTATCAATTTGAACAAACAGTTAAAATCTGCATTCTGAAAATAAAAAGTAACTTACCAGAGCAAGAAAATAATACAATTGTCAAACTTTAAAAAAGTAACATGCAAAGAAATGGTGTATTAATTTGAACAAAACAGTTAAAATCGTGCATCCTACTGAAGGTTAATCCGGCTAAGGTTAGTTCAGCTAAAGCTAATAACATTATTTCCCATCTGCGGGCTAAAACACAACTCTAGGCTAGATACCTTCAACCGAAATTCCAGTGTCATGTGTCAGGGTATAAGTATAAGTAATTTGAAGATATTTATTTCTTAAAATATAATTTTTCTTTAGATTTATAAGAAGCTAAGATATTTGTTAGCATTTGCTATTTGTTAAATATTCACAACACGCTTTGGAGGCTAAGAAGAAAAAAGACAATGGAGGAGAAAAAGAAAACAACACATAGCAATAAATGTGGATAGTAGGAACATTGTTTATTTCTAAAATATTCCTTATTTAATTCAAGTATTTTATGTCATAGCAATGCTAGTACCCGTAATGCAATTATTTGTGAGGCGCCAAGCCAATCTACCATTTATTGAAGACTAAGCAGCTGATTAACCAGGACAATCAATTTATATTCTTCAATGCTATTCATTTTCAAAAACAAAATAATAAACACTTAATATTTATAAAGAAAAGCATATTTATTATTTAAAAAAAAAAAAAATTAGTATGTCATTGAAATATAAAAAGCAGTTTTTTTTATTTATAAAAAAAAATAATTTCTAAAACAAGAAAATATTGTTAAAAACGTACATTTCAATAATACTTACTCAAATTAATTCTACAGTTGATGGTGATGTTTTCTCCATCCAGTCTGCAAGCTGCATATTTAATAGTCACATACAGTTCTTCAGCTTTTGTAGTCTTTCTTTTAAGCACTACATCATTTTCACCCATTTCTTCAATGGAATTGTCTACATGTATTTCTATCACACATGGCTTGGCAGAACTAATACATTTAAACTCAAGATTTAGTTCAATGGTATCAATAATGGCATAACAAGATGTATCTGTTGGTTTATCTTGTCCATTTATGATCAGTTGACCAGTTGCGCTTGTTGGTTCTGTGAGAAAGGGAACAAAAATTATCTTGTAAAATTGATAGAAATGCATAAACATTTTTTTTCTTTTAGTCCTTGTCAATGGTGTCACTAAGGGGCGCAGGAGTGTAGACTACTCCAGGTGAAACCCACATCGGTTTCCTAAACACGCTCACATAAATACAAGAACAGATTGCCACCAGAATAGGGTGTAACCATAGCAGGGTGCTACATGAAGCCACCAAAACAGGGTTTCACCAGAACAGAGTGCCACCAGATCAGGTTAGCAGCAGAACAGGGTGTGATCAGACAGTGCAGAGTGCTATCACAGTATGTTGCAAACATTTCGGAGGGTCCCGATACCAGTTTGGCATCAGAACAGAGTGTCATCAGACAACGCAGAGTGCTATCGAAGTATTTGGCAAACATTATGGGGCGTCCCAATACCAAGTTGCCAGTTTGACTCCAGAAATCGCAGGGTGTCATCAGACAGAGCAGGGTCCATAGGAGTAGGGTGCAACCATAGCAGATTGCCATACGATCAGTGTGAAACAAGAAAAGGCTGTAAATGTTAGTGTTGCCACCTTAGCAGGTTGCCACCAGAAAAGGGTGTCAAAGAGAAAATTTGGGCAAAAGAGCATGGCTGGGAGTACTCCCAATCCTCATTTTAGACTTTAATTATTTATCGCGATCTGTATTGTAACTTCAAGTGAGATAAACTTTTTCAAAAAGTAAACTATTCACCACTTTACTATTCATGCATTCTTGTCTTGCGATGGTTTCACCATAGCATGATGGCAACAGAACAGGGTGTCTCCGGACAGAACAGCGGTCAATCAGATCAGAGTGACACCAGAGCAGGTTCGGCAATCTCTCCAAATACTAGCATCAAACTCAATTATTTATAACACTATCTGTGTCTGTGGCTTCATGTGAAAGAAGGTTTTCAGAAAAAAAAACATGGAACTAGCAGAAAAGTCCAGGATTTTCGACTTTTGATTTTGTGAATTAAAAGGTATGAAGGTGAAGAATATTGTGTTAAATTTATCAAAATGTTCATTAAAAAAACAGGAAAGTAAATTAGTGCATCTAAAATGTGTTTTAATAATATTTTTGTGATGCATTTTTAAATGTAGTTACCTCAAGCTCTATGTTATTCTATTAGATGGCTTGTGTTGATAACTTAATTTACAAACATTACTGTAAGTAAAAGTGGTTCTGTATGATCTGGCTAAAAATTACTCAGTGAGTGGTGATTCCGGTGTTGGGTGGGGAATACCACCATGAGTTTATCGCCGCAGGTTCAACCAACGCTAGTGACGCCTATGATCATTGTGTATTTCCGCAATTACTGGTATAGTGATGGCAAAATTATGTAATCAGAGTCAACAGTCTATATTTTTAAGCTTTGCTGTAGGTATTTTATGATATACCGGTACTTTAAAAAATTTCTAAGCAAAACAGTATATGGCCAATAAGTTGCATGTTATTATTGGATCCCACAAAACAACAACCCTATCTATAGATGGCTTTAAAAAAATATATAATTTAATAATGTAATTACACTTTTAAAAATAAATTTTTTGACCCTACACAATTTTAAATTAAAATCTTCCTTACGTTTTTCTTGTAAATTATGTCTTATAAACTATATGTGCATTTACTTTCAAATATGTGTACATATGTTTAATGAAAGAAGCAATTAGGGCTCATTTAAAAAATAATATAATAATCACAAACTTTAAAAATAAAGTTTTCAAATTTAAAAAATAAATTTTAATTTGCAAACAATTTGAAACAAGTTAAAATGTACTTTATGATTTATAACTCTTCGCACGCCAAAATATGGTGTGTCATGCCATGACAAAGATTCAAGACTTTCCCACTTGGTCTATTTTCTTAAAATTTACATTTACCTTACAATACATTCTATGGCATTAAAATCGAAAAATATATGTGCCACTGCTATAGCAGCCTATGCAAAAAAAAGACTTATGGGCTACACTTAGACAATGCCACATTCACATATAAGCTCAAATTAACACATTTCATGTTCAAATTTATATTAATAAAAACATACATATACGGATATACATAAATAAATGAATCACATAAGTCCCTGTAATTATACATAAATATATTAGATATATATATATATTTATAAATATTTACATATATATATATTTATATCTATACATATATATATATATATATATATATATATATATATACATATATTGCAACAAAATTTACATATGCATAGTAGTATTCAAACTATTGGAGCACATAATCATAAGCGCAGTGATAAATCATCTTAAAAGCCAAAATATACTCAATGACTGTCAGCATGGCTTCCGAGTCAAAAGATCATGTGAGACCAAACTCCTTTAATTTGCTGAAGAATTGACAGCTAATCTTGAGTATAGTAAGGAAACTGATATGCTTGTGATAGACTTCTCAAAAGCATTTCACAGTGTAAATAATAGTTTGCTATTACACAAACTGCAGAGATATGGGATCCAAGGCATTACCATAACATGGATCTATAGCTTCCTCAGAGAACGATGCCAGGCAGTAGTGGAAGATGGCCTAACCTCCTCCTTTGTCAGTGTTAAGTCAGGGGCCCCCCATGGGCTGGGTGCTAAGCCCCTGTTTGTTCCTAGCATATATCAATGACCTGCCCAAGAAGCTGACCTCCCAAATAAGACTGTCCTCAGATGACATGGCGATGTATAGGACAATCGCCAGCAGTACTGAACAGAACCAGCTACAACAGCACCTCCATTGGTTAGCCCAGTGGAAGATAAGCTGGGACATGGAATTTCATCCCGTCAAGTGCAAGACCCTGTCAGATTTGCATGGACATATTCTTGAGCCAGTTTCCTACGTAAGGTGCCTCTGTGTCACCATTCAAAGAGAGGTCAGCTGGGACAAGCACATTAACAATGTGAGCAACCAGGCAAACAAGCTCTAGGTTCCTAAGGCGAAATCTGAAGATTGGCAACTCAAGCGTGATATAAAAAGGATATAAAGCCTAGGTCTGGCCGCTTTTAGAGTACTCATTGTCATTCTGGGACCCATTCAACCAGAAGAGCATCGAGAGGTTGGAGGCGGTCCATCGATGGCTTTGTCCTTAACAACTACAAAAACACCTAAAGTGTTGGCAGCATGCTGGAAACACAGAGCTGGTCACCATTGGAGGAACAACAGTGACTATCCAGGCTCTCCATTATGTACAAGACAAAAATGGGCTGGTCCACTGCTCCAGCATTAAACAGAAACTCGTCTCTCTTCCCCCTAGACAATGACGAGGCCATGTCAGGCAGTTCTGGCTCATAAAAACAAGAACTCAGTAAAGGAGCTCCTAATTCCGGTCAAAGACAACAAGGGACTGGAACAAGCTTTCTAAAAGCAACAGTTAAAGCGACTACATTCGACACATTTGCATCTATTGCCTCCTGTCTTCCAACCCCCAGTTAATAATAATAATACCATTTTGAGTAGTCCTTGCACCAAGGATGCATCCCCTTTAAAATCATGCACAGTTATAACATGAAACCCTCTGAAACATAAGAGTCATACTGATCATTTCAATGATCATGGGCCCTCAAAACATAGAAGAAGAAGAAAACTACAAAAAATTGCCACTTTGTAAATGTATTAATACATATATTTAAGTCAAAATTAGTGGATTGACTTTTCTCATAGCATTTAAATGTAGAAAAATATGTTTGTTAATAAAACAACATTTATTTTTGTTAATTTTTAAAGATTAATTGGAGATTCATTTAATGTAATCTTTTAACATAAAAGTGTATATAAAGTATACTTATCAATTGATTTAAACATATTCTTGTATATAAGATAAGTATATCCCTTACCATATACAATTGGTAGCTGGACTCTCTTGCTGTTTGGATCATCTGTGTAAACAAAGCCTCTGATGGTGGCATTATTGTATTCTCTAAGAGCTTTCACAAGTACGGTAATATGATATTCTTTCTCCGACACGTTTCGACAACTGAATTCAGTGTTTGCCTCAACCTGTCCTAATTTACATTGCTTGGCCAGATCAATTGTAAGTAACTGAAATGCGAAATTTTATTGATAAAAACAAACATTTTAACAAGTAATTTATTAAAACAGCTACGTAAATATATAAATATGTACAGCTAAAAATTATGGTGTGTCACTTTGGAAACATCAACAGATTATTGGAAAATTGCCTCATTTCTGTACTATTTTACAAAACTTAACCTAAATAATAAATAAAAAAGATCCCATAGAAAGTAGACCCATCCTCACAATTTTCCTACACAATAAATGAAAGTACACTTCTTCCTGTCTGTTAATTGGTGTGCAAACAGCTCGACATCATATCCTGGAAACTGGAGAGCAGTGTTCCTTTCAGACATTTATCCCCGTTTGGGGAGGGGGGGGGGAGGGATTTGGGGTGCAGTGCCAGTTGCCAGTGGCATAGCTATGGGTTGGCAGATGGGTCATACGTCTCAGGCGCCAGACTAGGGGAGGTGCAAAATGGGCTTTGATTGTATTTAATGGTTGAAAATATTGGTTTTCAGAGTTGAGGGGGAGCGTAAAGATGAATCTGGTCCACTGATGCAGGGGCGGTTGGTGTTTTCCACCCAGGTATCACTTTTTCATTATATGCAGGTGTGGCATTTTCTGACAACTGCAGAGTTTGTATGGTGATAAGAAGGGCGGAAAATGTTTTTGGCCACCAATTATATTAGCTGCGCCACTAGGAGTATATCTATGAACACTAAAAATAGTGAACATTTTCATCCAGAAGTAGGGCAGAAATCAAGGGAGCTGACGATTCTTGATTGGTGGAGGGGTCAAGGGGAACCTGCTCCCCAGAAAATGTTGATTATTTCAAAATCAACATATGTATTTTTGAGTATAATTAAAAACAACTGCATGGTGCCTCTGATATGTTATGGGTTTAAAGATGTGGTAAGGATATTTTCTTAATTATTTTTTTTTTTTTTATTTTTTTTTTTGGGTGTGGGGGGGGGGGGGGGGGGGGGGGGGGAATAATGGAAAATTGCATGACCTGCTTGTGTTATGCAAATATTTTGTAATTTTCCTAAAAACAGTAATGCGGCTTTTATTTTTTTACATTATAATGGGGGATTTCTACTTAATTAGTAAATGAATTTTCAAATCAATAAAAATACTAATATATGCGGCCAGAGCAATATTTATAACCAAATACTGTAAGCCTCTAACAAAATATTTGATGATCTGTATATTTAAGGATAATACAGATCATCAAATATATCGAGCGAAGCTGTATTTCACAGATTCCACTAATTGTAATCTGTTAAAGGCACCAGTTACTATGCTTTTAAAAACTGTTTAAAATGACAAATTATTCATTTTTAATTAAAAAAATTTTTTTTTAATATTATACAAATTTTGCACTTTTGCAGTGCTTCTCCCCCCCCCTCCCCCCCCCCCCCTCCCCAACATGGGTCAACTGTATTTCTACGTAATAATTCCCATAAATATTTTCTATAAGATATTCAATAATATATCTTATTATGCATATATATATATATATATATATATATATATATATATATATATATATATATATATATATATATATATATATATATATATATATATATATATATTTGTAATCGATCCTTGTTTTATTCTAGCTAAGTCGTCCAGTTTTATTTCAAAATGAAATGTCCTAAAACTTTATTTCTAAAAATCTCTGTGAAAACAAAAAGTATATAGATACATATAGTTGATATTGACAGCCGCCATGACCAGATGTGTACGCCCTTAAGTATAAATCAACGAACTGTGTAGTAGATGATGATGTCGCGTTAAAACAATGAAGGGGAAAGAACTTGGCATACTCTGTACTCTGACCCCCCCCCCCCCCTTTCTAAAAAAATGTTAGAAACAATTACCGCTAAGTTAAAAAAAAAAAAAGGTAGTTTGTGCAATATTTTTTTTTTTTTTAAATTTATGACAGCACACAACACGTATGTTGTCATTTAAAATGTAACAAGATTGCTAAACATCCTACTTTTTCGGCTTTAAAATACAGCTAAATGCATTTAAGGTCCCCAAAAACCCGCTTAAAAAAAAACAAAGAAAAATATTCGTTGTTCAGTACACACATTGGTTTAAATTGAATGTCACCACCAAATAGCGCAATGCGATAAAAGTTTTTCTCGTGTTCCCAGTTCCAAAGGACAGTGGATTTGGGGTAAGCACAACTTTGACTCGTATTAAATTCCTTATTCTAGATATGACGTAATACAGGGATTGATTTCTAATGCCAATTTAAAAAAAAAAAAAAAAAAAAAAAACAATTTGACCACATGGGTACAAATTTTGCCCTTTTGCAGTGCCTCCCCCCCCCCCTCCCCTCCCCTAGATGCCTGAAAGAAACACTGCTGGTGAGGATTGTTTTCTAAAAATCTTCTTAGATAGTCTAAAATAATAAATGGAGAGATATCAAGAAATTTAAAGGTCTCTACATGTAATGGAAAAGAAAAATATGCAAGTTAAAAACAATAACGTTGCATGACACCGGCTAAAACCAAAACTCGCTTTAAATAAATAAAAAATGTTCAACAGGCGAACTCAAACTAAAATGTGTATGACTACATTAAGGGTCACGTTAAATGGGTTTAAAAATATCATTACTTGCTCAAATCTTGGCTTTAACTCCTCCTTTATCTCATATTTTACAATAAAATAGTCGCCAACACTGTTATCCAATTGAATCACACTTCTGAAACCAGACTGGTCAATATCACGCAGCACGCCACTTCGGCATTGGGTTTTTGAATCTTCTTGGCTGTAGTCAAACAGCTGTATTTTGTCAGCGGAGACAATATCTGTGGTAAATATTAAAAGATAAGGATCATGCAAATATTCCTATTAATAAAAAATTTTAAATATATATGTTTTAACAAATACGATTGAATCAGATTTCATCATTTAGATTTAGATTTCTTCATTTTCATTATATATAAATATAATAGGGGGAAGGTATAAGTTTGACATTTTTTGTCAACAGGTATTGTGTTGTAAATTGGCGTCAACAATTCCATTTTTCTTTGATGTATCAAAATAAAAAAATTTAATAATAGACCAAGATAATTGTTAAAATTCCTATCTATTTTAATTGCTTATAATGTTATCAAGTTTAAATGGTAATAAAAGCTACATGTAATGATATAGGTCTAAAGAAATATGCCAAACAAAATATGAAAAGATTTAAAATTATAATAAAAAATATGCAGCCGGCCTATTCATATTCGAATGGCTTCCCAAAAGACAAATCAAGGAAAAGGAAATTATCGCACAAAGAGGAAATACTATTTCCATGGCCATATAGGTCGATTAGAAACATATGATTTCAACCAGTTCTTTAATACAGTGTACTCAAAAACTAATAAACAATATAAAATTATTTTTTTTTAAATTAAAAAAAAAAAATTATTATGTAGTCTAATTCAAATATAAAAAGCAGGTTCTTATTTATAAAAAAAAAATTTCTGAAACAAGAAAACATGTTGTACATTTTAATATTACATACCGGAACTCATATTAATTCTACAGTTAATGGTGATGTTTTCTCTGTCCAGTCTGCAGGCTGCATATTTAATAGTTACATACTGTTCATCAACTTTTGTAGTCTTTCCTTTAAGCACCACATAATTTTCCCCTATTTTTTTAACAGAATTGTCCACTTGTATTTCTATCACACATGGCTTGGCAGAACTAATACATTTAAACTCAAGATTTAGTTCACTGGTATCAATAATGGCAGAACAAGATGTATCTGTTGGTTTATCTTGTCCATTTATGATCAGTTGACCAGTTGCGTTTGTTGGTTCTGTGAGAAAGGGAACAAACATTATCTTGTAAAATTGACAGAATTGCACTACCATTTTTTTTTCTTTCAGTTCTTGCCAGCGGCGTCACTGGCGGTTGCAGGGGTGTGGACTGCTTTAGTTGAAACCCACAGAGGAGTGTGACACCATGTGGAAAGGGAATGTTTACATAATTTTCTCTAGTCGGTTTCATAACAGACTCAGTCCAATACAAGAACACGTGCCACCAGAAAATTGTGTAGCATGGTTCTGTCGTCATGAAACCTTGGAGAGTTTGTGTGTTGTGATTATGTGACAAATGGGGTAAGTGAGCGAGTGTGAACTCTCATAACGTCAAGGGCGGATGCATGGATTTTTGGTGGATCTAAAAAGCGATCGTTTTAAGAGGGTGATTGTATTATGTTGACGGCCGTGAAAGTGAACTAGGAACTTTGAGGAGTGTGTGAGATAGTGCGAGCAACAGCGAGACGTGTCTTTGTTTAGATAGAGCCACTAAGAGATGTTAGTTTTAAGAGGGTGATTGTATTATGTTGACGGCCGTGAAAGTGAACTAGGAACTTTGAGGAGTGTGTGAGATAGTGCGAGCAACAGCGAGACGTGTCTTTGTTTAGATAGAGCCACTAAGAGATGTTTTGCTGAGGAGATATAAGTTATTGATATGAATTCATGTCTCAGCTCAATGTGAACCAGATGGACTTACTAATGCTGTTAAAAAATAAACGCCTTATGTACCATAAAGCTTTAGTGTTGGTTGAATCAAACTGGTCCGTGGTATGACCAATAAAGAAAGACCAGGTGGAAGCTGTGACATGAGAATATGAGAGACCAAATAGGCGCCATCAGAATAAGACGTGAGATGACGAAATTTTGACAGGTTCAAACCGAAAAAGGATTTCACAAGAACAGAATGCCACCAGCTCAGGCTAGCACCAGAACAGACTGTCCTCATACAAATCAGGGTAGGTTGCAAAGATAACGGGGGATCAAATATCAGGTCATCAGAAGAAAAATGTGTCGCTAGATAGAGCAGGGTGTCACCAGACAGCGTAGGGTGCAATCAAAGTAGTTTGCTTCAAGAAAAGGCTACCTCTGGATAAGATTGCTGTCTTAGCAGGTTGACAATATAGCAGGTTGCAAACAGAACAGGGTGTCAGACAAAGCGGGGGGGGGGGCGGCACCAGACCATGGTTGGGAATCCCTACAAATTTTCTGATTAAGGTGCAATTATAAATAGCACTGTGTCTGTCTGTAAATTTACGCGACAAGAGCTTTTTCAAAACTGATACTATTTACTATCTAAGCAAAAATTTCTTGTCTTGGGATGTTTTCATCATAGCAGGTTGCCATTAGGACACGGTTTCACCGATACAAATATGTCACCTAACCAGGATTGACAATCTCTCCCAGACCTCACATCAAGCTCAATTGTTAATCACGATATATGTGTATGAGGTAGAGAAAAACGAAGTGCGGTTTCTGCGCCAAAAGTTGCAATTTCAACAGTTTCGTTCTTGGCCAAAACATAATAGTTATATTAAATTGAATTTCGGTTTCAGCCGAAAGTGATTGTGGCTTTCCATCGTCTACAAGAAATCATACTTTGACGATCTGTCGAAGGCAATGAAACATTTATTTTACCTCAACGTCTTCCTGTATGGCGTGGTGTACGAATAACACACTGCGAATTTTGCTAACAGCGGCATGATGACCTTCTTGTTCTATTATGTTAAAAAAAAAATAATTAGGGTTAGGCTAATTAAAAAGTTTTAAGGGAAAATCTAAGGGAATGGTATTATTATTTTTTATTGATTTTTATAAATGCAATTTGGGAGCCTTAGGTTATTTAATGTGTTCATTTGTGACATTCCTTTTGATTTATCATTAACATACTCATAATGGGCACATGCAAAGTTATAAAGTATTGTAAAAGAAATATCCTAGGGAATCGTAACCTTTTAATTATTATTTTTTAAAAGAACACTTTTTAAAACAATTAAGGATTCTTAGGCTTATTTAATTCATTATTTATATAAATGCACCATTGTCATACTGATAAACATTGTCATGGACAAAATAGCATACATGTGCATGTAATCACTGTTTTGTATAATAATTATGCAATAGGCCTACTGGCAGACCTGTTAACTATTACGATTTTGGCGTACAATGTATGATTTATTACATGTCTTTTAATGGACAAAATAGCATACATGTGCATGTAATCACTGTTTTGTATAATAATTATGCAATAGGCCTACTGGCAGACCTGTTAACTATTACGATTTTGGCGTACAATGTATGATTTATTACATGTCTTTTAGGCTTTTACCCTGAGACGCGTAAGAACTACGATTTTAAGGAATCTGGATAACAAAAATAAATTCCCCCTTACCAAAGAGGGCGAGGGGTGGTTGGTCGCCAAACAATAATCAGGATAACTTTTGTAGAACTTATGCATAGATGTACGTGCATTCTGCCGACACAACGTCCCTTACTCATCCAAGTTGCGTACGTCATATATGGACTGCCCCTTTACTTGATTAGGGTGCGGGAGGCGTATATAAAAATGTTGATTTTTGCGTAAATTTATTTGGATGTCCCAATGTCCAGTCAACTCTGGCATTCATACTTAGCTACATTGACAGACGTGCGCATTGCATAGATTATGAACCCCTTCATTACCCTAAATTTTTGCAGCTGCTAAGTGTTTCATAAAAATGTATTTCAAATGCCGCGTACAAAATCTTATATGACATTTTAAAATCTAAAGCTGCTTAACGGAGGATTTGAAAATGCATTAAAGAATTTGTATTCTTGAAAAAATAGCGCTGGTTCCACAACGAGAATAACTTTAACAGGCTTAATGCAGAGGTGGGCAACCCGCAGCCCGACACTTTCAATGTTATGGTCCACTGGCTGTATGACAAATGAATTTACTTCTTCATTCCAATAGCGATTATCTTAATTTGTGTCATCAACGAACATTATATATATATAATTATATATATATATGTATATATATATATATATATTGTGTGGACGGTACGCACCATTTCGGCTGAACCTGCCCGCGATTTGACTGACTATGGAGACAATCTGTTTCCCTTATCAGTGTTCGATGTGCACAGAGCGTAAGCATGAAAATGTTTTAAATTATGTAAAATATTTTGTTTTTTTTTGCGGAAATTCTCGTTGAATTTCTTGTTTCGGCTTCGATTTTGGCCGAAAGCCATTTTTAACTTCCAGTCTGGTTTCGGGTTTGGCCGAAAAAAAAAAAATATCACTCTCATTCGGTCACTAGTCTGATGCTTCATGTAAGAGAAACTTTTCATAACCAAAATCATCGAACAGTCCTGGCTTTCTCTTCTTCCGATTTGATCATGTAAACGTATGTAGGTGAAGAGTATTGATTTTGATAAATTGATTTGCATGTTCACTTAAATAACACGATCATAATGTTTTAAGTGTAAAGTGTGTTTAAGTAAAAATTACTTTGTTTTTCTTTTCTTTTTCTTAAAGGCTGTTACTGTGACAGTATGTGTGAATGACGACAATTTTTGTGTGTATTTATTGAGCTTTGTGACATATTGTCCTGTGTTTTTTGTAATGTTCTATATAGCTAGACATGGGGAGCTGTTTACATGAATGTTTAAGCTTAACTGTTTGAATATTGGCTGAAGAACTGGGGTTAGTGATCATGTGATGGAAGGTATAAAAACAATGATCTACAAAGGTTAGTTGTTACACAGCCCACACACTTGAGTTGGTATCTTATAATACAATATAATCAACCCGCCATAACAGCTAGAATTAAATGGAAATGTTGCTTTGGATTGGAAGCGATTTAAGCAGTCATATGAAATTTAAAAGACAGCTAGCGGACTGGATATCAAGAGTAAAGAGGGGCAGTTCATGAATTTCCTGTTTATGATAGAACAGGATGAAACTGATGCTTTCAATACCCTTCAAAGGATAGGCGATAATTGTAAAGAAATTCGAATGAATACGTCTTTTTACAGTTATTTGTATTTTAAAGAAATTAAGAATCACTGCGTAACAAGAAAGAATATAACAATTGAAAGGCATATTTTTTTTTCAACATGTAACAATGACGGAGAAACATGTAGTCGTTTTTTTAACAGATCTCAAACTCAAGGCAAAGCCACTTGAATTCGAAAATCTGAAACACTCGTTAAAAAAGGTTAGGAATTGTAAGAAGTATTAAGAGTGACAACGTCAGAGCTCGACTACTTAGAGAGGATAACTTGGCCCTAAATAAGGCATGAAACATATGCATGGCAGCGAAGACAACAGTGTGGTTGCGCAGATGAGTGACGAATGTTATGTTATACAGTGACAACAGATACAGAGATATCAAGAAGACCGCACGCAAATACAAAGTGTTACTATTGTGACAAGCAGCATCTAACAAGAAAATGTTCCGTATTCGTTCAAGTATGTCAGGTTGGTTAGAAAACAAATCATTTTGTATGTAGGTCAAATCCTATTAGAGTTGTTACTTACCAGTCAGAGTACAGAGTTGCGTTCAGTGAAGAAACATTCCACATTGCTAACGTTTCCTTGAAAAACACACTTAGCAATTACTGGAAATCTGTTATAACTCTTGAGGGCAGGTAAATGACCACCACACTGAACACTGGAGCGCAGGTGAACATTCTCCAGTACAAATTGATTAGTCAACTTCGAAAGAGGGGACATCAGACGTAAACTGCAAGGCTTACTTCATGCAGTGGTAAAAGAGTTTCTATAGTCGGCAATGCATTGGTCAAATGCACATTAAACGAGACAAACAGAGATGTTTGAATTTCAAATTGTAAAGTCTTTATACAAGTCTGTCATGGGTCTGCAAGGTTTCAATCAATCTTGGATGTGATTGGAGATGAAACATTGTCTTTCTTTTTTAGATGTATTTAGTGGTCTTGGTTCCATGGAAGAAGAGTACATTATCAAAACTGACACGCACATTAGGCAAGTGGGACACGCTGGTAGAAAATTTACAGCCGTATTGCGATATGACTTCATGAAAGAACAACTGTATAGTATAGAAAATGAAGGTGTCAATGAAAAGTGGACCATCCCACTGCATGGGTCACTCGATGGTTATTGTTGAAAAAAATGTGGTGGTTTAAGGATCTTTCTTGATCCTAGAGACCTTAACACTGCTATTGAACAAGAGCATCACGAATTACCCACCTATGAAGAAATAGCTAGCAGACTTAGAGGCCATAAGGGTTTCACTGTCCTGGATGCTAACTCAGTTTTTTTGGAAAAATAAACTTGATACAAAATGAACAGATTTTTCAACTTTCAACACACATTTTGGGAGTTTCAAATTTATGAGACTACCGTTTAGACTCAATTCTTCTATAGGAGCATTTACTAAAATGTTTCATTAGGCTTTTGGAAAGTTACATGGGAAAAAAAAAACGATGATATATGGTAGATCTATAGAAGAACACAATGAAAGACTGAAGAAAACCTTAAAACAGAAAGTAAAGAGGGACGAAACTGAACCCATCCAAATACTGTGTACATGTCAATGGCATTGATAATGAAAAAGCCTTTGTCATCTGAGCCGCCCAGGTTTCAGAGGATGCTTCTAGGACTTAAGACATATAAAATCGTTCTGGTAAAGAAAAGTTTAATCCAGACACCTTCTCACTACAAATCCCATTAAGGAAATATTCCTCAAGTAATGAATGAGACGCCCAGGTTCCTCTTATAGTCAAAAGTCTACCCATTTCAGGTGAAAAGAAGAAAGTATTACACTAAGAAACAGCAGAGTATGCCACTCTGAGAGTTTAAAGGCAACATATTTTAGCAGGATTTCTAGATAGCAGATTCGAGATTACACAAAAAATAAGAATGCAAGATTCAAAGAAGAACTAAGGGAAAGCAATAGTTTACCTTCAAAGGAGAACGAGCGAATGATAGCTCCGAGAATATTGCAGAAAGAAATGTTGAAGTGAATACATCAAGGACATTTAGGGCGTGATAAATGTTTGGCTAAAGCAAGATAAGTACATTTTTGGCCAGTAATAACATCACAGTTCATAGACATTGTATCTAGCTTCTCAGTATGCAGTGGGTATCAAAGGTCTCAGCAAAAACAATTCTAATATAGTCTACGAAATAACAAAGCTTCCTCAGGAAAAAAAATGGGGCTGATAATTTGCATTATACTGAAAAAAAAAATACTTACTTTTTGTTGAATACTACAGCAGATTATTTAAATTTTAGTCTCAATCCGTCTCTGAGATCTTCTGATTTGTTATTTCAAATTAGGTCTCAAATTGCTCGCCATGGCATCCCAAGAAAAGTAATTAGTGACAATGGACTTCTGTTTGGCTGGGATGATTTTCTCAACTTCTCAAATCAGTGAAAATTTTGTCTCACCCCTTCAAGTCCCAGATACACACAGTCCAAAGGCATGGCTGAACGAGCAATACAGACTGTAAAGAAACTTTAAAATAAATCTCCAGGTTTTGGGCCAAGATCCATATATTGCCCTATTGCCGTTTAAAAATGCTCCATGCCCTGAAGGACCTACACCTATATGGCAGCTCATGGGCCTACACCCGAGATCAACCGTTCCAGCTACTGATGCCTACCTCAAGCCAAAATAAATGGCAAACATCAAAAACATAATAAAAAACGAGCAAGCAAGATATTACAACAAAAGTGCGAAACTCATGAGCGGTCCAAAGATTCATCATGAGAGCAGTGACCTTATGCAGCAGAGCCCTCGAGGCTCACGGAAGCCAGCAGTAGTTATCAAAGAAGCCTGCACACCAAGTTCATATATTGTCACAACACCAGATGGGATGACATATCGACGTAATCGGAACATGTTAAAAGATACTTTTGCCGGGCAAAGCCGTGCTTCAGATGTATTCAAATATGATGACAGCACCGATATAACATATGATTAACAAGTTACCAACACAGAGTTTGCAAAAGAGACTGTAGTGAAAGTGTCGCTACTAAGTGCCATCAATCCTATTCCAGCACAAGTGGTAAACAGATAGGAAAGGCAAGTGAAACCATAGATGAATAGATGGATAGATGAATAGACGGATATATATATAGATATATACTTGGGCTTTTAACCTGAATCAGGCATTTTTAAAGAAAACAACTGGTGAGTCAAAGCGTTACACAAAATAATTTTTACAAAATTAACTTTTCATTTTCTATAATGTGCATTGAAATCTACCGTCAAATGCCCTAGTAATTGTGCACTAACTCCGTCGACCATTTGTTTCAAGAAATAGACCCTTGTCGGGATAGAGTTGACGTTTTACAAAAACCCGTCGACAGAGAAGGTACTGTCATTCTTTTTATAACAAATACTTAGGGAAACAGCAGACACAGTATAACGAGATTAGCCTCAACTTCAGTGTTATTTTTTTTAAATAAAAAAATAAGGAAAGAACAAAATTTCCACATTTTTACTTCGGTTAAAAAGACACTCGTTGTTTTTTTCATTGAGTGCTACCGATAAAAAACATGACAGGGGTAGGGCCGGTTAGACTTCTGTTTGGCTGGGATGATTTTCTCAACTTCTCAAATCAGTGAAAATTTTGTCTCACCCCTTCAAGTCCCAGATACACACAGTCCAAAGGCATGGCTGAACGAGCAATACAGACTGTAAAGAATCTTTAAAATAAATCTCCAGGTTTTGGGCCAAGATCCATATATTGCCCTATTGCCGTTTAAAAATGCTCCATGCCCTGAAGGACCTACACCTATATGGCAGCTCATGGGCCTACACCCGAGATCAACTGTTCCAGCTACTGATGCCTACCTCAAGCCAAAATAAATGGCCAACATCAAGAACATAATAAAAAACGAGCAAGCAAGATATTACAACAAAAGTGCGAAACTCATGAGCGGACCAAAGATTCATCCTGAGAGCAGTGACCTTATGCAGCAGAGCCCTCGAGGCTAACGGAAGCCAGCAGTAGTTATCAAAGAAGCCTCCACACCAAGTGCATATATTGTCACAACACCAGATGGGATGACATATCGACGTAATCGAAACATGTTAAAAGATACTTTTGACGGGCAAAGCCGTGCTTCAGATGTATTCAAATATGATGACAGCACCGATATAACATATGATTAACAAGTTACCAACACAGAGTTTGCAAAAGAGACTGTAGTGAAAGTGTCGCTACTAAGTGCCATCAATCCTATTCCAGCACAAGTGGTAAACAGATAGGGAAGGCAAGTGAAACCATAGATGAATAGATGGATAGATGGATAGATGAATAGACGGATATATATATAGATATATACTTGGGCTTTTAACCTGAATCCGGCATTTTTAAAGAAAACAACTGGTGAGTCAAAGCGTTACACAAAATAATTTTTACAAAATTAACTTTTCATTTTCTATAATGTGCATTGAAATCTACCGTCAAATCCCCTAGATTTTGTGCACTAACTCCGTCGACCATTTGTTTCAAGAAATAGACCCTTGTCGGGATAGAGTTGACGTTTTACAAAAACCCGTCGACAGAGAAGATACTGTCATTCTTTTTATAACAAATACTTAGGGAAACAGCAGGCACAGTATAACGAGATTAGCCTCAACTTCAGTGATATTTTTTTTAAATAAAAAAATAAGGAAAGAACAAAATTTCCACATTTTTACTTCGGTTAAAAAGACACTCGTTGTTTTTTTCATTGAGTGCTACCGATAAAAAACATGACAGGGGTAGGGCCGGTTGTGAAAAGGAAGCAGCCACATCAGAAGCAAAAGATATATAAGAAAGCGCAATACAGACAGTAAAGAGACACATGTTTACACATATAAATACAAAGTTTCCTGTAATGTGTGTACAGCTTTCAGTGGAGAGAAGTCTGTGGTTAAGTTAAAATTATTTGAACTATCAAAATATTCAGACTTCACTAAATGTATATATTCTTTATCATATGTGCAAATCCATATACAAACATTCATATTTCTTACCGTAGACAGCTGGTAGCTGGACTATCTTGCTGTCAGGATCCACTTTCAATAAAAAGCCTCTGATGCTGGCTTTACTGTATTCTCTAAGAGCTTTAAAAAGTAGGGTAATATGAAATTCTTTTTCCGATCGTTTTTCACAACTGAACTCAAAGTTTTCCTTAACCTTTCTTTGCACACATTCATTTGTAAGGTCAATTGTCACTAACTGAAATACGAAATAATATTGTTAGCATGAAAGAAAGAACAGTTATATACGATTGTATATATATATATATGTATACATAATATATATATTAAAGTTAAAATCTGTAGCTACATACAGCCGCGGTGGACTGGGCCACAAGGACACCGGAAAGATTCCCGATGGGCCGCTAGGACCTGTGATATAATAAAAATAAAAGTTATGAAGATAGGGCCGCTTTGATTTTTTCCCGAGCCGCTTTGATTTTTTCCCGGGCCGCTTGAACTCCCCAGTCCACCCCTGCATACAGCAGAGGAGAAGCCCTAAAACTATTTTGCAGTGCCGCGACCGATATTACTTCAAAACAATTCCCGTTATCGTATGTTGATTATAAAATAAATTTCCCTGCACAGTGTGTGTCTACGTGCACTCCTGGAAAATGTCCCCTGCACACTAAATTTGTTGGCATCCTTTATAGGCCATAGGAAAACTGCAGTAGAGAGTCTTTTTTTTTTATATTAATTGAGACTATGGTGTTTATATCTGTGTTTCTAGTTATATTTTCTCTGATAAGGGGACACTACCAAGGTTACGGCTGCGTGCATGAAGTTAGTGTACACAATACAATCTTACATCATAGTTCAACGCATATTTACACTGCCATAGGGTTAGCGAATTGATTTTGTTTTCAAAAGAAGGACCAGCACATTTCAGCAGAAAGTAGTTAGACAGTAACCATTTAAAATTACACGACAGGCGCTAAGAATAACAATCCGATGCCCAAAGAGCGTTGTATATAATTATTCTCAGGAAACTCCTCGGCATCAGGTGGCAAGACAAAGTCCCTAACACAGAGGTCCTCGCTAGAGGGAAACTACCTAGTATTTTTACCACCCTGATGCAGTCTCAACTCCGTTGTATGGGACACGCAGCCCGTACGGAACACCACCAGCTCCCAAAACAGATATTCTTCGGAGAACTCACGATAGGCAAGCGCTCATTAGGAGGTAAAATAAAAGCGTTAAAAAGACTCACTGAAAGTGGCACTAAAGGCCTTCAGCATCAACCCTACTCAATGGATGCAGACAGCCCAGGACAGAACCGGGTGGAGAGCAGCTGTCAAGAAGGTTGCTAAATCCCATAAAACTAATAGGATAACGACAGCTGATTCACGCAGGCTTGCCCTAAAGAGCAACATTAGTTTGCCGTCTGCAGCAAATATCCCCTGTCTGCGGTGACAGGGATTATTCCGAGCACGAATCGGTCTAGCAAGCCACCTACGAGCTCACCGTAACCCACCCTCCCCCTAACCAGATGACTCGATGGTCCTGGTCGACTTCGACAGACGAACAACAACTACAATATTGTTATCACGTTTGAAAACAGCTTCATCCTTCTTTAATCGCTTTGTGTTGCATCACTGAGGTTTCTTACACATATGATCCATGCAATGCGCTAGCGAAAAATAAAAACAAAATAATACAACAAAGGGTAATTTGGATAACACACCTTTCAGTTCATCGGGATTCAGAAAATCAAATCTCTAATGTTCTTTTTTTTTTTTTTTACAAAACTCAAACTATGCATTTACTAAATAATTTAATTGTATAAAGCAGCGGTTCTCAACACGTGGGTCACGACCCCTTTGGGGGTCGCCTAAGACCATCTGAAAACACATATCCTTACAGCTATGAAGTAGCTACGAAAATAATTGTGTGGCTGGGGGTCGCCACGACACTAGTAACTGTATTAAAGGGTCGCGGCACCTGGAAGGTTGAGAACCACTGGTATAAAGTATAACAACAGTCATAATTTTCATTTTTAAAAAAATGAAGATACAATTATACAATTGCCTGTAAACTGGTGTCAAAAATCTCGGCGCATATTTTCGGAAACGGGTGAAAATTGTTTTGTTTTTTTAAGTTTCCCCTAGATAATCTAACCAAAAAATTTTGAGATATCAAGACGTTTTAGATCGTTACAAGTTATGGAAGAATTGTTAGTTCAAACAAAAAAAATTACATGATATCGATTTAAGAAAATAAAAGTGATCTATGTTTTTTTTTTCCACCAGCGACCTTAAACTAGATACTTGATGACCCCATTGAGAGATGGCGACACATAGGAGGGAAGAGATCTCTTAATTATCATTACTTGTTTAAATTTTGATTCCAACTCCTCTTTTATCTCGAAATTGGCATAAAACCTTAAACTAGATACTTGATGACCCCATTGAGAGATGGCGACACATAGGAGGGAAGAGATCTCTTAATTATCATTACTTGTTTAAATTTTGATTCCAACTCCTCTTTTATCTCGAAATTGGCATAATCATAGTCTCCAACACTGCGATCCAAAAGGATCACGCTTTTGAGAGCAGATTGGTCGACTCCTCGTAGCACGCCACTTTGACATGTCGTATTTGAATCATTTTGTCTGTAGTTAATCAGCGTTAAGTTATCAGCGTAAACAAAATCTGTGGTAAAGATTAATATATAATTACCATAAAAAGTTTCATATGTCTGAAAATGTATAATTCCTTTAAAATGTGTGTATATAAGAAAACAAGATTTATTTATCAATACATCCATCCAGCCATGAATATGAGATTCATTAGTTTGAATTTCCATGTAAACATTACTTCACAAAATATAAAGGAGGGGATAGAAAAGCTTGACAATTTTTTTTTCAAGGGGTCGTAGCCAAAATAAAATGATGTCAACAATTATAATTTTCTTAGATATTTACAAATTAAAACCAATAATAGGCTAAGATTATTGTTGAAAATATGTATTCATTTTGATTGCTTATTTTATTTTTTTAAAATCCTTCGAGGCGAAGCAGTATGGGAAATATTATTTTTAATGTCTTATTGTCTGCATAAAATATGCACGATGATTATATACAGTCATTATTTCATATGGATATTTGAAGTTTGTTCACATCATTGTGTTGACATTAATTTTTTTTTTTAAAATACCGCAATTAATTTTTTTTTTTAAATTTAGGTTTTAAATAATATTTGTCATAATAATTTAATGTTACTATGGTTTGTCTTATTACATAGTAATAAATTTCTGGTAGCACTCGTACTTATGTTGCTCTATTTATTTAGGGGTGATATTACTGGTTAATATCTTGCTTACTTTTTGTTTGGGGGGGGGGGGGGGGGGGTTTGGGGAAAATCTGGAAACACCCCCTTTTTTTGGTGGTTGTTTTTTTTTTTTTTTTTTTTTTTTTTTTTTTTTGGGGGGGGGGGGGGTGGTGTATGGAGAAAATCTGGAAACACCCCTTTATTTAGGTGTCTAGATTACTGGTTGCATGTACAAAACGTATTGTTTTTACCCTCGTTTAAATCTAAAGCTTCTTATATTGTTGTTTCTTTTCATGAAAAAAGAATTTCAGTTATTGGGATGATTTATTATTTATAGACATGTAATTCAACACTCACGTATGCAAGCCAAGAATGCAGAAATTATCTTTGTAGAGACCATGTTGATAATTTTTGGGGATCACTCTATATGAACTGTGATATTTGCTCGAATGGTGTGGTGTTAACTCCTCATTAAATGTCCCTGAAAATAAAATATAAACACATTTATATACATCCTTAAAAAAAATGATTTTTTTGTTTTTTTTTTGTTGTTGTTGTAAAAACGGTCCATACGAGCGAACCTCTCGGTTATGAGTATTTTAATACATTTTTCTTAGTAAAAATGCCAGATCAAAGAAGGTGAATAAAAACACCTTAAATTACATTTGTACTAAGAAATAATATAAAATAATATTATTTAATTTCACGTAGGTGGATGTCTAAATTAAAAATAAAAAAAATAGATAAACGTGTCCTTGTTGTCAAGGCTATGATGATAATCTATTTAGTTAGATTGAACAGTTTTTACAATGAGTTTTGAGCGGTGTTAATGATTTGTTAGTAAGAATGTTTGGTGTTAAGAAAATATGTGCAGATGTGCTTGTATTGGTGACGTTTTTGGATATGAGAGATAACGTGTTTGTCGTTATAATTTTGTTGTTTTATTTTGTTGTTGTTTTTTTGTTAGTTGATGTTGGAGTTAACCAGAGGTGGACAAATTTGATAGATTTGACAATAAGATTTCGTAAGTGTGTTGTTGAAAGTTACCTGGATTCCAATGTATCAAGTGGTGTGGGCATACACCTCAGATGATCGCGAATTTAAAGTACAGCTTTGACTTCACAAAGCATTGCTGTCATTTTTGCTCGCAATTATTAGCGTGATCCTTGACAGATGAGAGTGAAACTGTTTATAACAACAAAGCCGGAAAATACTGGCTGGGGTCTTGACAAGAGAACGTAGTACTTAGACAATAGTGACAGATATTTTTTTTTTCTTTTTTTTTTTTGTTGGATGCCTAGCTAACAAAAATTTAAAATGTTCTTATTTAAAAATATTTCTAACAAACACATACAAAAAAAATTAATAACTTAAATAAAAATTAATAACAAATTAATGAAATATATTTTAAAAATAAATACAATTCTGTATATAAAATAAAACATTGTATGTCTATCTATAGTCCACATAAGATTATACAATGACATTTCCTCTACGGTTAGATCGATGGCATATTATTAATGACATCAAGAGTGTCTGTTGTTGGCAATAGTTCAGAACTGCCCCAATGAGCTGGTGATGAGCCAAACTCATCTATTATTTGTCACTCCATTGTGTTTGTACTGTCGAAAATGTAATAACGCCATTATGTTGCTATTTGTCAGCCATTCCAATATATCTGTATGTGATTTTAAAAAAAAAATAAAAAACATCGGGCAACAAATATTTTAAAATAACATATTGACTACATATACCACAACTGCATATTGCCATAACAATACTTCAAGATAAACATCAACTAAAGTTTTATGATCTCGATTAGCAAAATGTCCAGATAATTAAATCATATTATACATCATGAGTCTGGGACTTTGTTTAACCATTCCCAACATTTATGTCCTGAAACAGACTTCACATCCTCAATTTGAATGGTAGAATCTAATATACTATCTCATTTCAAAATATTTAATGAATCTAGGTTCAGCTAGTGGGCCAACATGTCGTGTACAAGAAAGACATTAAGCTAAACTAGTTGCCCAGCAACCAATACCCCAACACATGTTCGGTGTTCTTTATTTAGCTGGCCACATATACTGTCACAAGAGCAAAATATTTCTGAGGAATTCATTTCTTATAAAATTTTTGTAGGTCTATTGAGCTCCGATTAACACCCAGATTTTCATTTTTAAACTAGTTGGGGTTATGTATCCAGTTTGCCGACCCGTAAATTAGATAGTATCACATATCATAATTAATTAACTCGACTCCAACATTCCGATCTCAAGTTTTATTTTCATGTAGGCCTGACGCAAAAGGCTATGGTTAATGCGCAAATAAAGTGACCACTTTAAACGATTTGTCATAGTTAAGCACAAAAATGACACTCGCTTGTTTATGGCCAAACTGTTGTGTCACTAGGGGCCCCCCTCAAAGAAGAGGGGATTGATACCAGATGAAAGCTTTAAAAAAAATTAATAGTTTTACCTAGTGTCGGTTTCATGACAGAATGCATTTTAAAACAAGATCGGGAATCCACCAGAACAGGTGCCACCATAGCGACATTTGACGAGAACAGGGTGCCACCCTAGCGACATTTGACCATAACAGGCTGCCAAAATAGCGGCGTTTCAGCAGAACAGGGTGTCAAGTGTCAACAGGAAGGGTTTCCATCAGACCAAAATGTCCACAGAGCAGGTTGCCAACAGAACAGGTGTTACCGGATCAGGAAAGCCCTGCCAACACAACAGGATATCACCAGAAGAAAGTGTCAACCGTCCTAAGAATCTCTCCCAAGCCTCTCATTAAGTCTACAATTCTTTCTCACACTCTATGCCGTCTGTTGCTCCATGTGAGAGAAATTTTCAAAATTGAAACTTATAAACAACTGACTGTTTGCCTTCTATCATCTGGGGTCAGAATTTTTTGGTCTTCCAATTTAATCATTGAACGTGACAGGGTGAAGAATATTGATAATGTTGATGTGATGGACAGTGTGCATCTTTAGAGACAAAGAAAGTAAGTTACAATAACAAGGCAAAGTTGTTGGTTCTTAAAAAATTGGGATAGATTTCTTAAAAAATAAATAAAGATAAGTTATGTTACTTGAGGAACATGTGTGACCACTACATCCTCATGGCTTTTATGATTTCAAAAATAAATAAACGTATATATATATTTCAATATATGTATAGGTATATATCACAACCTTGAAAATTATGTAAGTAAATATAGGCCAATCTGTAACCCACAGAATTCGATAATGCTAACTAACACCTCCTATTATCGTTTTTCATTATTATTATTTTATTATTATAATTGCTTTTATTATTATTCATTTTTTTTATTTATATAAATATGTACCTATATTATTTTGTTAAGCTAATTTGATAAAATATTTTTCAGGCTCAGTTCACACTATCAAATTCCTTTCAATTTTTCGTTCATACATTTGATGTGATTTGTGTATGAAGTTTTGCCACAACTTTCAATCATTTGATCAAATTTTGATGCATACACTTTTTTTAAATACCGGTATTATTACACAACCTCCATATCACGTGAACAAACACTAAACAGAATCTCCAAATGAGAATCATGTACTTAATTTAGAAAAAAAATATATAATTTAAAAAAAAATAGACAATAAATGGGCGTATGATATGTATCCTTCAAAAGTGTGAGTAATTTGACCATTTTGATAAATCAGCTGTAATGTCACGTGCATAAAAAAAGTAATGCTGTGATAGGTTATCGCGTCTAACAACTTAGAATTTAATAAATTTGTATAAACTAAAAAAAAAAATAAAAAAATAAAAACTTGTGAAGGAAAATTATTAAAAACGCAGTAAAAAGAATTAAATTACCAGCATGACTGACAAAACCATGATTTTATTTTAATACTGGATCTATATCCAGCACAATCATAGTGCAACCATTCCAGACAATGATCACACTTTACCATCTTTAACTCTCCATCATCTATAGTTTGACAAGAGAACTGAATGTTTTCTTTTTCTCTAAGTGAAATTCTGTTTATTATTTGGCCTGCCCTTAACTCGTACTCTTTTTAAAATAATATTAGAAAAATTAGCATTAGTTTCAGGAAGTGAGTGTTCATTGTCAGAGCATATACAAGGTAAGGATTGAGCATCAGTTAAACTAACTGCTACTGCTATTTCGGAAGAACAAGGTAGTGACTCAACATTACAATTGGCGCTGGTTGAACATGTCAGTGAATCTACACCATTAATGAGAATAGTAGTAGTGGAAGTTATAATATTAACAGATGGACAATGCACTGAATCAGCATCAGTTAAAGCAGGATCTATAGGTTCACTGCGTGTCAATTCAATATCATTAACAAAAGCAGTATAAGTAGTAGCACTAGTTAATGAATCAACATTTAAATCAACACTAGGCACAGTGATGTCAGTATTTGTGAAAGCTTGCTCAATAGGAGCACTGGCTGCAAAATCTGCTACCAACATGTCATCGCAGGAATCAATGCCATGCCAGAGATTGATTAAATGCCTGACTTGAAGATATTTGTCTTTAAAATCAGTGTCTCCAAGCAAAGGCAAATAGGAAGAAATTTCACTAACAAGTTTAGAGGTCAATAAATATTTGTCCTCTGGGGCACTAAGATTTACATTAGAAAAAATGTGTTCATTAATGGCACCAGTGTTTTGTACAGTTTGATGCAGGCAGTCAAAATGAGCTTTATTCTTGAACCTGTGGTTAAAAGTCACTGGTTCATAAATAGAAAGACCATTCTGCTTTCTAACAAACTTTACATGTTTACAGTATAAATCAAAACTTTAAAAAAAATAACAAGTGCAACCATTATATGTTGCAACAGATTGTGTGTTGATACACTATATTAAGCATTAAAAGAAGGCTCATTTGATATTTGAGTACAATGAAACTCAACTTTTCCTAACGTTAAAAAATGCTGAACAAAATATTCAGCATCAAAATGTGTTAATAAATCATTTTTTATTTGATTAATAACTGGATCATTGGGTATGATAATGTCTTGCATTTGAATTTAAAATTGATGATAATTTTGAGGATTCCACATGGTTTTTGGTGGTCAAGCCCAAAGTGATGGTGTCTAGATTTAAATGCCTGGCCCACATTTCATGCTTATTCCACCAGTTGTCCTCAAAATAGGTTATAACCTTAACAGGTGCAATATTTGTTATTTCATGTTTTAAAATGTTGAACTGGCTTACAGAATCTGTCTCTTTCATTGAAAAAAATAGATTTTTAATAGCCTCAATTAAAAGGGAGGTTAAACCTCTTTTTGTTAAGGGAAGCGTTATCCACACAGCTCTGTGAATAATGTTTAGCGTTATCGGCAGACCGAAATCTGCGAATAATCATATAATTAATTAGAACTAGACTGGTGAACAATTATTGTTGGATGTAGGCTATTAATATTACTATTAGTAGGCCTATACTGAACCGTCATGAGTTATTATCTAATTTTTTTCACTATCAATTATAAAAAAGGGCAAATTTATTACTTATATTAGTTTGGTAATATCTGTATACCGGTAGTATAATAGTAATAGCCTATAACTATACTAAATATTATGCAGTATAAAGTATATACACAATTGTAGTATAAGTAATATACTTAGTTACTTAGCTTAATCAGTATACGCATACATGGGCGCCCGCAGAAAACTTTTTTTTGGGGGGGGGGTGTTATTAATAACTAAGTGTTATTTCAACTATTTCTGGAGCGGCATATTGTGTCCCTACTTATTATGATAGGTATGTTCATTTCATTGTCATCACTAAGTGTTATTTCAACTATTTCTGGAGCGGCATATTGTGTCCCTACTTATTATGATCCTTATTAGAAAATAAAATGAAACAAATAAAACGTGACATATTTTTCAGCTAAACATTAATACACAACTCTGAGATCTAAAATATTTGAATAAGTAAGTTATTAATAATTATTTGTTTATTAGAGAAAAAACAAATGGATGTTAAAGTCTATGAGTGGAATTATGCAAAGAAAATTAAACAGTCAAAAGAGCTAAAAGTATATCACAATGTACAGTTAGAACAGCTGTATCTGACTTAAATATGGTTTATGCGGCTGCTCTGCATGATCATGTTGTTTACAGTTTTTAACGAAACTTAAATGAACATTCTAACAAAATAGATTGAAACTTGTAACAATACTATCTGAAAATAGTAATAAAACTATGTGAACAGAAAAAGAAAGCTATAGGAGGAATATTATTATAATATAACACTACGAAATAACCCTTTAAATTTTTTTTAATTTTATTTATCAAATTGAGGCATCCCCGACGGTGAATCGAACCTATGTCTGCTGGGTGACGGTCGGAGATACTGACCACTACACTACCGAGGAGATGTGTTAACGAACTTTGTATTTTATATTCATAATTTAATTTATCACATTCTGCGAATAATGTCCAGCGTTATCGGCAGACCAAAATCTGTGAATAACGGCGAGCGTTATCCGCACAGCTCTGTGAATAATCACTTCGTTTTGTTAAAGCTTTCTGTTAAGCCAAATTTATATGAAAAGCACAGATTAAAATATGTGCTTAAGGGAAAACCTTTTGCCAAAATGAATATTATATTATGGGATAAAATAAGAAATTTCTTTATTTAAATAAAAAAATATTTCGAGAGTTCTATTTGATAGATAGAGTAAGTATAGAGTAGAGTTAGAGGAACAAGTAACAAGACTAAGACACTTTTCTTTTTACTACGTTGAGCCGTTGCGATTTTACGCCATATTTGAATTTTATGAAACTAAGATTTCTAATGCTGTACAAGTCTACACTACAATTAGACATACCCATTTCTGTTAATCAAATATAGACGTTTTGTACGGCATGCCCATATTTTACTTCTACTTTAAGCTTTCATGGAGGCACAAACACTTCAAACGGTGTAGGCTTCTCTTTGTTTCGTTTCAATGTACCGCATTTCGTTTTTTGTTAACCAAAAATTTATTTTTAAATTAGGGAAAATCCTTAATGACTTTGTCTTATTGGAATTTCTCTGTTATTTTAGATCTCAACGTTGTTTTAATATGAATTAGATTACAGATTTTGTAATACATTTTTTTTTGTATGAGCCAAAAGAAAATTTAAAAAAATAAAATATTTTAAAGATCAAATTAATATTAATACCTAGTAACTTAGTTTTAAATTTAAAATGTAACTTCAAATTAAATGTTCTCAGTTTGAGATCATGCACGCATCCGCATATTTATTGATATATATTTCAAGTCAAGAAACAAGCCCTATTTGTACGCACCCATTAAATTCATAATTAAAATAATATATAATATTTTTTTAAAGTTTTCATTATACCCAGCTCAACATACATGGAAATTAGTAATTTTAAATTATTATTATTATAAAACTATATTTTTTTAGGCATAATGCCATCACACAATTTATAATTAACACATATCTCTACTTTAAAGGTCATGTTTTTATGATGAAATATAATTTGATAACAGTATAGAGATTGCACATGTTTGATACCTAGCAAGAGCTATTTTTAAATTATAGACCTTTATATTTATGGAAGGGTATTTTAAAAAGAGTGTATTAAAGTCTTTAAACTTGTGAAGTTGCAAAAATAAATCAATGAAAATGCTGATACTGATGCAAACAATGGAAAATAAAGCTTCAGCTTTTAATCCTAAAGCCAAAGAAGCCAAGTACATTATTTGTAATCAAACAAGATTAACCTTAAATATATGGATCATCAAATTGAGTTTGAGCATAGTAGCAATATTTCACAGGTTCCACTAATTGTAATCGGTTAAAGGCATCAGCTAATATCTTTTTAACTGTTATAAAAATGACAATATTTTTATGAAAAAAAATAAAAAGAGAGGGGGGGGGGGACAAGATAAAGATAATTATGACCGGGACTTGATTAAGATAAACATAAATTATATCATTTCTGCTCAATTAAATATGGAAGCTAATTAAAAAGAAATATTACACAGGTTTCAATAAGTGTAATTCGTTAAAAGCATAAGATAATATCTTTTTAACTGTTAAAAAAATAACAAAATTTTTATGAAAAAAAAAAAAAAGAGAGGGGGGGGGGACAAGATAAAGATAATTATGACCGGGACTTGATTAAGATAAACATAAATTATATCATTTCTGCTCAATGAAATATGGAAGCTAATTAAACTAATTATAATAATAATTATTATTCATTCGATCAGCCTTATACCAGTTACAATTCTTTTTAAAAGTATTAAAACTATTATAAAATGACAATTTTAATACAGATAAAAGATAGAGGGGGGGGGGAGCTAAAGATAAAATGACAGGGATCCCACTAAGATAAACATATTATTATTATATAATATATCATAGAGTCAATGAAATATGAAAGCAATACTTGGCAATGCCAATGGCAATAGGCCTACCTAATTAAACTAATTATTATAACATTAAAAATTATTATTATTATTCATGATTCATTATCATTATTCATTTGATCATTCTTTATAATATATTACTATTGACTTATTTTCATGTTACCATTAAACCAGATAAAGATAACACTCAAATATTTAGATCCTACTGTTATTAGAAGAATTAATTAGATTAGCATTATTTTGTTTCACTTTCAGTGATTCACTGGTACTCAAAACACAGGCACTGTAAATGTAAAAGTAGTGTAGACATTAACACATTGATCCATAAATCATCTGATTTTGTTTCTTAAAAATTTTATTATGTTGTAAAAAAAAATTAACTTCAGAAATGTATTAGTATTAATTCAAGCTACATACATTTTAACATTACTGTATTAATATTACTTAGTTAGACTATTACTATTTCGGGAGGATTGACTCCAAGGCATAAAGTTAAAGTAGGCCCTATCATATTATCATAGTAGCATAGCCTATGCCATAGGGATCGATTTAGGGATACAAATTCGTGAAATTCGATAAAATAGTGGCATTCGTCCTTAAAATTTACCGGAATTAGAATTAACTAACAAAACTAACTTAAGCCTTAAGCAAAAAAAAAAAAAAAAAAAATCCAAACAACACTACCCACAAAAAAAAAAAAAAAAAAATCGAAAAAAAAGTGGCATTCGTCCTTAAAATTTAACGGAAATAAAAATAAAAAAAAAAAAAAACTTAAACCTTAAAAAAAAAAAAAAAAAAAAAAAAAATCCAAACAACACTACCCTCGGTAAATTAAAAAGTGGAGGTCGCCAATTTGACAACGAAATTACGATACCCGTTTATCGGGTATTTCCAGGCCATACCGAGGTAGGATGAGTTCAACATTGCACAATTGTATTTAAGAAAGTGTTACCGGTACCGTACTCAAAACTCTTGTTCTGTCATGCAAACGATACAACATAGATATACCTTTTAAAAGAGACTTCAAATTATTTTTAGGTGTATTTCTTTGGTCTTTTAATTTTAGTTTTAGGATTATAAGTGTGCCTTTTAAATAAATGTTGACAAAACCGGAATGACGTGTGCAATCCTCTGGGATTTCCCTCTCTATATAATTAATAATTATAGTTACTTGCCGCAAAATTGGCTATTTGTATTGGCGTGCTTTATGATTTCTAGAGAAATAAAATAAAAAATAATGTGTTTCCTTTTTAAAATTCATTAAAACACTTACTTATATTTTTCCAATTAGATTATTATGTATTTTCGGTGAATTTCAGTGAGTTTCTAATACCGCGTATTTACAAAGTCAGTCAATCGTTGCTTTTGTGGCCAGATTTATTTACTTTTCCCCTTTCGCGGATAAAAAAGAATAAACATACGGTAAAAAAAAAAATTATGGATAATTAATTGAGATTCAGAGGCGTGAGCTTACTGGGGTCGTACAATTAAGTACATGTTTTAACTGATAGTTTAACTTCAATTCTCTCCCACTTCCACCAACTACACATAGATCTACACGAATACATTGTTTGTACTACTAACAAGGTAATATTTTTTTTTCTTTTCTTAATTAACTTCAAAACTTTAGATTAATGTTTATACTGATATATACCCAGTGTTTCTTCTCTTGTTTAATTCTCAAAAGACCATAAATTGAAAAATTGGTCATATCTAGACGGTGAAAAAACAACACCTAAGATATATATAAAAAGTAATATTAAAAGGCGAAAATAAAGATTTACTATTTTGGCATGTTAAATTTCTATTTAGCAATACGGAAAAAATTCTTGACTAACTCTGTCAGCAACGTGTCTATTCATTAGCCATTAGCCTTTGGGGGTATGATATTGCTATTCTGACAGCTCCTGGCTGATACCAGGGCAGCCTTGAAGCTTTCGACCGATGTCGAGCTCACAGTGACATTCTGCAAGTGGTTCGATGCTATTATTGTGCGTGGAAAGAAAAATTGTTTACACTGCACTGTGTTGCCCTGAGGCACTTTGAAGCATTTGCTGTTGTTACGGGTGTAATTGTTTATGGGATTTTCAGTGGTGTAGTTAGTGTTCAGTGAACGTTTTGCTCTGATCAGTCTACCCGGCTTCTGTGGTGTGAGGTACGTGCCTGCTGGTATGGCCGGCACCAGTCCCATGATCACTTTATATAAGAGTATCAGGCGGAGTCCCTCTCGTCTTTCTTTGAGGTGGGGGGGACGGGGACGTCAAATCTTTTTAAGAGGCCAGTGACGAAGTCAGAAGTGGTGGATTTGTAGTCTCGAGCGATAAAACGCACCGCGTTACGTTGAATTCGCTCCATCTTGTCGACATCTTGCTTAAATTGTGGGTCCCAGATGATCGAACCATATTATAGAAGTGGACGGACGAGTGCGAGATAGGCATTTCGTTTGCAGTAAGTTGGACAATGGCGCAGCTTTCCGCGGATGAAACCTAGGGTGGAGTTGTTTTTTTTTTAGATTTTGTTTATATGGGGTGACCTTTTTAGGTTGTTTGAGAAAAGAATTCCAAGGTATGGATCATTTGCTACTTGTTTGAGGATTGTCTCGTTTAGTGAGTACATATAGGTTGTTGTTTTTTTCCTTAAGATGGTAATGGTGTAGCATTTGGTTTCATTAAATTTCATGCCCCATTTGTCTGCCCAATTCATAAGGCACTTCAAATCTTTTTGGAGGTGGTTGTGGGCATCCTAGCCGTTTATCGCTCTGTAGATAAGACAATTATCTGCAAACAGCCTCACTTGAGATTTTACTACTTTTTGGAGGTCGTTTATGTGACACAGGAAGAGAAGTGAGCCCAGCACTGTGCCTTGTGGAACTCCTGAGTCTCCTGTGGCTTTCCCTGATTGGACGCCGTCTACCACTACTTGCATGGTAAGTTGGTCAGTCTAATATGTAATCATCAGTTTTGGCTACAACAACAAAAATAATGGCTAAATGAAATAATTAGGAGTTGAATACTTCATAATGCAAATTTTAAAAAACGTTATATTTGTTTTTAAATCAAGATTTTTTGCTGTGCAAAGCTTCAATATTAAATAAAACAGGTGGGCGATTCCAGTTAGAAGGCGCTGTGATTATTTCATCAAGCATTGAAGTGTCTAGTAAAAACATGAGAGAACATGAAACATGAGCACCGACAAATGCTGTATAAAAAAAATTTAACCAAAGACTTTTCTACCTTACAAAACTTTACAACTTCGTTGTTAACGAACACGTCGTTAACTTATTCTTACGTGCAACCATTGGAAGCCTGCTGAATTTCAGAATTACCTGCTAATGTTTGGGAATTCATCGTCTGATATTAAACACGGCATAAACAGACTGATCAAGAAAGCTAGTAACATAACATAAAATAAATCTGCTTCACTTGAAGAACTATTGGAAGAAAGATGCTATGGTAAAAATAAACATATATTGGATGATACATCCCACCCTCTTCATCGCAGATACTTAGGATCGGCCCGTTCGGAAAAATTCTTTCTCTCAGAGTGAGGATGGATATATACAAATTCTTTTGTTCCCTAATCTGCAGGATTTTACCAACGTGATCCCCCAGAAGTCACAAAACTAAATGACAACTAATAAGTCCCTAAAAAAAGGCCAAGAAATGTTACTGAATAACCGTTGGTTTTTCACTTATGACATTTTTTAATCTAGATTTCTTGTGTTCAAATTGTTTTATTTATGTGCTGACAATGTACAGCAATGGCTCCTGGTTCTGCTGGGTGAAACATTATTGAACCTTGCTCATAAGAATTGCATGCTATATTCAATTGGCATTAGGTTTTTAAGATATAACATTAGCCTTCGTCATTTCAAATTGTGTTGGTCTTATTTTTTGCATTACATATTATTTTTTTGGAGTAGATCTATTCATGTATTTTTAATGAAGTGTTGCATTTATTTTTCTTGTAAAGAAGGGGTCGCGAATCTTTTTGTCTGTGAGAGCCATGGACAACACATATTTTGAACAGTAATTCTGTGAAAGCCATACATTATGTTTGAAACTAAAAATTTAAGTAAATGTGTGCATTTTGTGTAACTTCAACACTAACAATGCAATAATTATGTCTTTGAATTCTTTTTATTATCATTGTTATGCTGTTGCTAATCAATAGCGAGTATTTCTTACCCTTATTGCGCCTTTTTTTTTTATAATCGAACATTTGTCTGCGAGCCAGATCCAGCGATCAATAGAGCCACATCTGGTTCGCGAGCCGTAGGTGCCCGACCCCTGTAGCTTTGTCACTTTATGGAAGCATTTGTATAATAATTCGGATGTGAAATTTGTGTCGATGCAAAACTAGCATTTAGCGCTCATTGGTCAAAGACATCTATCTTCAATTTCGATCTTAACTGAAGTTTACTGAAAGCAATGCGATGTTGTGGGATGAAGCATATCTACTCAGATGTCTTATTTGATTTTTGCTTAAAACCCGCTGTCTTGCAGCACTTGAAGATGATTTTGTTGCATGTTGACTTGGAGCATTAGCTTCACATTCTGTTTGAAGCTGCTGTTCCTAAAGTGTAGTTTTATGGTGTCTTTGAGCTCCAGGCATATGTGTTTTTGCTGTTATTTCTTAAGGCTGACATTTAGAAGTAAAACCTATTTAAAAAGAACCTCAATTATTTAAAATTTCTTTGATAGATAACAAATGCTAATTTATATCCGCTATGTGCTCGATATAACTTGTTTTATTTGACATTCAAATGCATTATTATGTGCCGCATTGCATGTTGAAGACTCCGGCTTGAGCTTGAAGCTTGATTGAAATTTGCCATGCGCCTCCAATACACAAAAAGGGAAATCAGAAAATCTCTCTCGCTACTTGATGTCACATCTCGCTGAAACTTTCCATTGCCCTTTCCCTCCCCCGCAATTCCATACCATTAAACCAAATCACCTCTTCATTACCCCTCTGTCCGTCTTTCTTACCTGTCACTCACCCTCTCTGCAACTCACTGTAATATTACACGCACATTTTACAAACAAGTTAGATGTGCCATATTTCCAGGAGATGACCATAGAATCTTGATAGTTGTGGACCACATTTCTTTGACTCACTTTGAAGATTGAAGACATGTCTCCTTCATGTCTCTAAATGCTTCCTGACAGTTTGTATTTATCAATGACTTTTCAAAAATTGTGGTTAGTTTATCTAAATGTGTCGAACTCCTATTTGAATAGGCCGTTAAATGGCACAGTTGTAGTCTAATGAAACAAAAAACTCTAGAAACATTTAAAACAAATCATCAACAAAACCAAGTTGAATACCGTACATTGAAGTGATTTGAATCAAGTGGGGACTTTGCTTGTTGAATACTTAAATAGAGAAAGTTGTTTTTAATGATTTTTTAAAATTTCCATCCCCTAGTTTTTTTTTTTAAAACTACTTATGAAAGCAGACATGTTGCTTTATGTAGTTTCACTTTCCTTAACTTGCCAAATCATAAGATTTAACTTGCGGGAGCTCTTAGGATCTGGAGATCGATATTTTGGAAATTTAGGTCATATTAAACTTATTTTTAAAGGTATTATAATTTATTTCCCTATGCAGTTAATGTGTATATATTTCAAGAATAAAAGGTTAATTTTGTGGTTTGTTAATTTAAGATTTATTAAATCGTTTTATCTTTTCCTTCACAGCATGTGGCAAAGCTACCCACGGACTGATACATTGATAAGTATCGCTTTTCTTAAGGTTCTTTTTTTCACAGCGCTTGTCTTCGTGCCTCTTTTCATTCAACGCTCTCCCTGCCCACCTACTGCTAAAAGGATATCAGCTAACACATCCTCTCCCAAACCCAAAAACGTTATCAGTAAAAACAACGTAACAACAGCTACACACTACAATATCTGCACCAAATATGCTCGCTAACAAATATCAATACATATGACAGACACAATATTTGCGGCTTTATGAAATGGATACAGAGATACTCTTGAAGTTTCTTGACTCAGGCGTTCAGCTGTTATTAACAGACCTTTATTATACATGTGTTCTGACTTACATGCCAAACTAAAACTCACATCTGACGAGCTATGAAAGTCTGCTACAACAGAAACTCTTTTTTTTATTCTTAAATCAGTATCAGCTTGATTTAGAGAAACGCGACGACATAACTTAATCTTTTTTGTTGTTTTTACTATTGTTTAGAAGATCTTTTTTTTTTTTTTACAGATATTAAATTAATTATTTTTATCAAGTTTAAGATAATGTTTTTTTTTTTAAATGATCATTTTTATTTTATTTTATTTAAAATATTTTAATAAAATACATTGGATATGAACAAAAATTTAAAATGAATTTTTTCTTACATCAATAGATTAAAAAACAGAAACTCTTTTTTTTATTCTTAAATCAGTATCAGCTTGATTTAGAGAAACGCGACGACATAACTTAATCTTTTTTGTTGTTTTTACTATTGTTTAGAAGATCTTTTTTTTTTTTACAGATATTAAATTAATTATTTTTATCAAGTTTAAGATAATGTTTTTTTTTTAAATGATCATTTTTATGTCATTTTATTTAAAACATTTTACTCACATACATTGGATATGAACAAAACTTTCAAATGAATTTCTTCTTACATCAATAGATTAAACTGACTTCATACCGTACGTCTCATAATGATTAGTTCAAAGTTTGTATTCCGTTAATGGCGCTTCATTTTTAACTACACCTTTAAGAAACATTGCTACTGAAACATCACAAACAACTCCAAGTAGAAAAGTTTGAAAAAAATGACAGACGTTTTTTTTTAGCCCATCTCATTTCATTGACCCCTGACCCCTTTCAAACTCACACACATTCAGCTCACATAAACTATTTATTTTATTTTCAGTTACCCTCAAAAAGTCTCTTACTGCCATCACCTCAACGTCAAGTTTCATCCAAACGGCACAGGAACGTTGAGCTTTTACCTCAGGCACATTTAGTTTTTAACTGTATTTTAAGGTGATGAGTGAGTTGAGCTGGCCTGATCTAAAGCTTCCTTGGCATTTCAAAAAAATAGTTAGACAAGCAAATCAAATGAAAACAGGAATTAATTTCAATAAATTTTATTGCAAAGCCTATAGAAAGCAATCCATTTAATTGTACATCAAAAATACAATAGATCCATCTATTATACGAACAATGTGCTATGCAGAGGCATGGATACAAATAAAAAAAAAAAACGATCAATCAGATAAATAGATAACAATGTCTTTCTATTTTTAAAAAAATAAAAAAAGTCTGTATTAAAAAATATCAAGGGAACTGTTAAACTGTTAAAAAAAAAAAAAAAAAAAAAAAGAGGAATGGATAAAAAAAAAAAAAAAAAACGATCAATCAGATAAATAGATAACAATGTCTTTCTATTTTTAAAAAAATAAAAAAAGTCTGTATTAAAAAATATCAAGGGAACTGTTAAACTGTTAAAAAAAAAAAAAACAGAAAATATTTTATTATAACAAAGGCATTCAATTTGAAATTGAGTGTAAGATTTTACAGTATATAAACTACGTATTGAATATGGAAGTATATTTTGTGTAAATGTACATTGATACGTAAGAACTACGTTTATGCTCGTGATTTATTTCTTTAAAATAAGATGTGTTTTTAACGAGTAACATTAAGGAGGCGGTAGCGGGCCTTCTTCTTATCAGTATAAAAAAAAAATTGTAGCAGACATCTAAACTCATTTTAAATAATGGTAAAAATAACGTTAAAACGAAACACACGCATTAACTATACAATAATAGGAGGCTTTTCTGACAAAAGTAGAACGAAAAGCATTTTTTTTTATATACATGTGTCTAGTCCTGCATATGTGCAGGGCTACGCTGTTCCAGAAGTATTTATTCTTTTATTTTCAAAGTATTTTAAACAATATATTAATTATTGTTTAGCGAGAAGCAAACATATATATTTTTGGGAGAGCATAAACTTCTTTGCATTTCGTTACTTCGTTACATTATTTTTTTTTCATGCGACGCACTACTGATTATATATATTTGTAATTTCGTATGTTCTTGATTAAGCTATACAAAAATAATTACAAACGTACCCTTAATGGGATTTAAAATCTGTTTTGTCTGCAATAACTTGAATAATAGAAAAACAACTTTTTTGGGGGGGTAAAATTAAGCATGCATCAAATGAAAGATTTCAGGCTAAATCAAATTTCCATTAGAAAAGAGATTTTTTACAATTTTCTTTTAGGTGTAGGGTGAAGTTAAATCTAGAATATTCCAGAACGTTTTTGATATTTTTTTGAACGATCTAAACTGTGATGGAAATAGTATTTTAATTCTATAGAGTTTTATAACTTCCTGGATATTTTCTCAGAATCTCTTAATGACTTTTCTACACATTTCTTGAAGTTTTTAGATTATTCTAAGAAGATTGATTTTTTTTACAACCGTTTTAGATATAAATGAATGTCCTTATTTTGCGTTTTCCCCATTACCTTAAATGAGTTTCCCCAAATGTTGGGAAAAAAAAAAATTGTTTAAAGTCTCTAGAGAGTTCCAAAAATAAGTTCTTTTCACAATGGCTTCAGAAATATACACAGAAATGAAGTTTTAAGGATTTATTAAACTTTACGTTCTAAATGTATTTATACATATCGGACAATGTTAGCTCCCTATATTAGAGTACGATTAGGTGTATGGTATGAATCAGAATAAAATTTAAAAAAAAACAAGATCCTACCTAGGAACTTGATGCCACCAGGGAATCGAATTCATTAATCTTCTTATTTAGTGATGACTAATAGACAGCGGCGTAGCGTGGGTATCGGCCGCCCGGGGCGGAAGACAGTTTTGCCGCCCTCTTATTTAGGTATTTCAATTTAATGTATACTATACATTACATGCATTAACTCTAGAGAACTTTCCGGCAAGAGCAGTCATCATTATTTTGCATTACACAGGGTAGATTTTAAATAAAAAAGTTTATCTAACTTTTACAATCATGTTTATTAATACAAAAATTATTTTACTTCAACCACCCATTGTTTTAACAGGTACAATACCTATCCCTTAAGATTAGGTACAACTTGACGGTCGACAAGATTAAATAATTAGCTAATTGAATATAAAACGCAAATTAATTTTTAATAAAAACTAGAACTTTACTATTAATCATGTATTTAATATTTATATTTTTATTGAAAAATAATCTATTCTGAGAATAAAAACCAACTTCCGTCTTAAAAAAAAAATATACGTCTGCTTTTTTTAAAGGGCAAAGTCCTTTATTGCACCATCAATGTCTATAGCATCACGCACATCTTGCTCAATAGACAAGATAGCCAAGTTAGATAGTCTTAAAGTGCTCAGTGTTGATCTTAAATAGTTTTTAATCAACTTTAATTTTGAAAAACTTCTCTCACAGCTGGCATTGCTTATGGCAAATGTGAAAAATATTCGTAACATCATTAAAATATTGGGCAAAGGATCTTCCAGCTTGGATTTTACAATAAATTTAAATAATTCAAGTGAGTCTGCATTGACTCATTTATTTTTGTTGCCTGTAGCAGCAACAGAAGACCGCAGTCCAAGTCGTTCCAGATTGAAATCCAGCTCGTCAATTTCGATAGATGCGTGGTTTAGATTACATTTAGTGCCGTCTGGATCTAATAATATAGCCGGCGTTAGATACACAAACTTATCCGTTAAATTCTTTAGCTGCTGAAAACGCTCACGAATTTCTACAATGATTCTATCTAACGAAGAAAACAGCTCTCATCTCAACTCATTTTGACAAGATAAGTTAGCATCTCTAGTTCCGTCATCAAAAATATGTCTTTTTGTTTTGCACTTCTGAGGTTCTATGGAAATTCCAAGTTCTCCACACATATTTTTTGCATAACTTACAGCGCTATCTACCTATTCCTCTCGTTTCTCTGTCAATATCATCTGCAAAGCATTTACTTTCTGAGTGCACATTCTTAAGTCAAGTCCGTTTGTTTGTAAATATCTTTGTGCATCATTCACTTCATGTAGCACCGGTTGCCAAAGGCCCAAGAAACAAAGAAAGGAAAATGACTGGATCATTGCTAAAAAAAGCGCCTGCATCTGACCTAGTGTTTAAGCTTTCATCTGCCTCTGTCAGTTTTTTTTTCCAAAGTGATGAAAATGTCTTTGTAATGATGCCAAGTCATATTTACGGCATCGCCTCTTGCACTCCACCGCGTGTCTTGTACTCTTTTTAAGCTTTTGCCTGTAGCTGCTATCAGAACTTCCCAACGATGTGTACATGTGTAAAAAAAAATTAATTAACAACGTTCTAAAGTGCTAAAAAATGTTACTGAACTCACCTCAACTGAGGCAGCGTGTAAACAAACTAGGTTTAATGAATGATTTGAGCAAGGTACGAATTCAACTTTAGGGTTTATTTCTTTAATCCTTTGCTGAACTCCTGAATGCTTTCCAACCATAACAGCAGCATTGTCATTTGCTTGGCCTCTACAGTTGCTTATATCTAGGCCATCAACTTGAAGCTTGTTCAAAATCATCTTTGAAATTCCTTCAGCAGTTATGCCTTTAGCTTCAATGAAATCTATAAAAGATTCCACTACTTTTACTTCCTGATTTTCAATTATTACATATCTTAATACCTGACTTGTTTGATCTTCATGAGAAAGGCCTGGAGTGCTGTCGAAAACAATCGAATACTACTTAGCCTTTTTTATTTGTCCGATGATATGTTGGCGAACATTATTTCCAAAAATGGCAATAAATTCGTTTTGTATTTGTGGTGACATATAAGTGATTGAAATTTTCCCACTTATTTTAGATCTTACAAGATGTTCACGAAGTACATGATCGTATTTTGCAATGAGATGAACCAACTCTAAAAAGTTTCCTCTATTGGTACTGGTGTCATTTTCTATATGTCCACGCAAAGCTAAATTTTGTCTGGCAAGGAATTTTCTAATATCAAACATTCTGATAAGAATTTCCTGCCATTTCTTTGTTTCCTTTGCCACTATGTTTTGCTCTTTCTTGTCAATAGTCTGTCAATAGTCTGTCAATAGTCTGTCAATAGTCTGTCAATAGTCTGTCAATAGTCTGTCCTTTTTGAAGTCTGGGCTCCAACTCCTTCCATTTGCAATAATTTTGGTTGTGTAGTGCACTTGATTCGTGGCTTGAAACCTTAGGATTTAACTTCCACCAAGTATTAAATCCATCAGATGAGCAAAATTTAGATCCATTCGGTGTATTTACGTTCTCAAATAAATGACAGCAAAAGCAAAATAATGATTTTTTGGATGGAGAATAAGCCATCCAAGTACGTAAAACTTTTTCGACGTTAGTGTACGGTAAAACCATTCCTGAGTAAGCCGTCTTGTCTCTCCTTTTGTTGTTAAGGAGCACGAATCTGAACGTATTACTGTTGACGTTTAAGCGAAGTTAGTATTAATTAATAATATGCTGAACAATTTCCTGTCCTTGCTGAATGAGCTTCAATCGCATATTGTCGTCTATGTGTTCAGGCCATTTTCCAATATCATCGAAATTTTGGTATTGAGTAGCAGACAATGCCAATGTTTTTCAATCTCTGTTTCGGAACTATGCATGTCCATGTCTAGGATTAACAGTGTCAAATTCTTGTACTTTTTCAGCTTGTTCTAGGTTTGAAGGCCCAGTTGTCTGTTATGAATTTAAGCCTAACGTGAAATTTGACGTCTCAGGAACAACACTTTTCACATATTTAAGTAAAGCCCCTTCATTTGCTCTAATATTTTCCAACTTAGCTCTTCTCTTATTACGGTAAGATGCCCCACTTTCTTTTACTCGTTTCATTTTTGATTCTAAAACAAAAACAAATATTACATGATAAAAGTACAAGTTAGAGTCAGTCATAAACGAAACTATCGAACATTTCAAAATAAATACCTACTAATAAATAAAAATGAATGACTTGCTTTACTGAAATTTTCTGTTTTTTAGAGTTTCGTACCACAAAAGGAATAAACGGAACCTTTATAGGATCATTTCATTTTTCGCAGGAACGAGTACCTACACATATCAAATTGAAATGTATATCCCTTTAAACTGTGAAATAATCAAACTTGTAGGTCAACGCGATCAGATATGACCATTTATGTTGTAAAATTTGGCAATTTTCGTGATATTACAAGGTAATCAAAACCTACAGGATAAGTCCCTTTGGCCTATAAACATAAAGATATACCTAGGCAGGTATATTACAGCACATCTATCTATAGGGAAAAATCTGAAAACCGTGAATATTTGTACGGAACCCTTAGTACTAAGCACTTGGCCGGTTTTTTTTTATTTTAATAAATTAAAGCTTGGACAACATATCAGACAGTCCAACATACAATTGCATAAATAAAATACCTTTTTAATACTCACAGAGTTGAATGTTAGTACACGTAGGGGAAAAATTAAATTTTTCACAAAGTTCAATAATTTCACAATAACTGCACGTACTTATTTCATATAAATAATAATTAATTTATTAATTATTCCTTACCGAATTTGTAGTTGCGGTAAAATAAAAATATGAAATGGTTCAGATATTTTCATTATTTATTGTGAAATTTTGCCGCCCTCTAAAAAGTGCCTTCCAGGTCGGACCGCCCCTGCCGCCCCCATTACGCTACGCCACTGCTAATAGATGATAGTATTGATGGCAACTTCTAAAGCCTTTGTCATCCGATCAAGATGACGTTTATTATTTTAAAAAAATGAATTATCTTTGCTTTTATCCTATCATTGGTAGGAAGGCCAATGTTTATTATCTTACTTAGGATTTTGCTTATGTATAAATTTAAATCATTTCATTTTATAAGCATTGGTGCTGAGTCACTCATACAACGATAATATATTATTATGACTAGGTTGGTTTTGGAGAATATATGCTAAAATGCAAGGATGACGTATATATGGACGATGGTGATACTTAATTTTAGCAATTAATTATTAATATTTGTTTTAATTTTTGAAAAATATCAATGTTTCAATTTTGCAGATTAATAAGACACGAACAAATTGTCTCAATATAACAATATTTACTTGTTTACTTGTGTATAATGTATAATTATTATTAAAGCACAATTACTATTGTTATATTGACACAATTTGTTCGTGTCTTATTAATCTATTTTAAAGCTGTATTGCAGTCCAACACTTTTTATAATTCAATATTGCAACACCCTGTTCCATTTCATTGGTGGAGACAGTGAATTGTATGGGTGTGTAATACTCCACATTTCCGAGTTCCGGGAAGCATCCGGCTAAGCCTTAGCATTTACAATTTAAAGTATGTTAATTAAATGATATTAATTTCTTACTTATGAATATACATTGCTCATTGAAGTACTTGAAATCAACAAATACATATGAAATACAAAAGTAACTGTTTACTCTGCCATGCATTAGATCTAATTTAAAAGCGATATTTTTGGAGGAAAAAAAAATCTTTATTTACATATTATATTTTTTTGCATATCAAGAAAAGCTAGTAAAAATCAGAATCACAAGCTCAGCACGAAACTGACTCAAGAAACCTTAAGCATCACGAAACGTAATTATTTGACAATAGCATGCAACTCTTGTACAATAAATTTATAAAAATTGATTAAAAAACAGGCATCACACAGTGTTGACTTATTTCTTCTAAATTTAAATGGACACTTTTTTTTCAAAAAGACACACAACAGTGCTCATAAAGATTTAGAACATAGACTAGGTATGTACGGTTCTGGTGTTTAGAAGTCTTACATTTAATAAACCTTTATTATTGAAAATGAAAAAAAAAATCTTTTTTTAATTTTTGCTAGGGAAGAAACTTAATCGTTTTACCAGTATAACGTTTTTTGAAGAAGGTATTATTGCAAATGGCTCGCCATTCTTCATTGCTTATGAACCTAAATTGTATAATAGAGCAGAATAGAAATGCATTTTAAACCTAAAAGTATTATCAAACATTATTTAACACCTTGCAAAACATGTGTTATGTTTTCTGCGGTACATTAATTAAAAGCAAAGTTATTGCACAAGCAATTCTGCCGATTTTATGTGGTAAAATTTGTTTCAATTATTGTAGTTGTCATTTTTTGTGATTATTTTTGCTGTTTCATACTATGTTCAGCATTTAATTTTAAGTCGTTATGTCACATATGATTCATTAATTGTCGCTCAATTTTTTTCTAAAAAGCTTAGCAATCTTAATGTCCATTTTCAGATGCAAGTTGCAGCGCACTTTTACCATCAGGTGTCTTCTTGTTAACTTCAGCTTGATTTTCAATAACCAGTTTTACCACGATTTCATTGCCTTTCTAAGAGGCTACAATTAATGCGGTCATGCCATCCCATGTCGCATTAACTTCTGCTCCATTTTTTTTTTTTTGATCTCCAAAAATATTTCTTCAAAATCATCTAATTCTGCTCGTTTTATCAGCGGGCTCCGCTTTCAAGTGTTGTGGGCTTAACTTTGTCCTCAGTTGTATCCGAGACACGTACAGTTTTGTCGTCGTCGGTTCGACTTTTGTTCAATAACGCGGTCTCTGCTGAAGGGCTTTCTGGGTCAGTTCTATTGATGTTATTTTTTTCTTTACCAGTTTCAGGCTGAAATATAAAAAAAAAGCCCACAAAGTTGAAAAAAACATTAACAACGCAACAACATAAAATATATTTAAAAAAAATTAACAACAGATAAACACAATTTTCATATAGTTGTCAGGTCAAATTAAGATACACAAAATAACGTTAGCACGGTATTTCATCTCTACTGCCAAACAGTATGGATTTCTTTCTTTAATAACATTGAGCGCATTGGGTTTTAACTATTGTGCTACATCTACTTCATTTTAATTTTAAACACATGCTTCTTTTCATGTTTGATTTCTAATTATTTGTTATTTCTCGTTTTCCTCGTATGCTAAAGAAGTCTTCTAGGCAAAACGTCGCTTTAATTGTTTCACATGAAACCAAAATAGTTCCACTTCCTCTACTTACTTCACAAGTTTTGACGCAGTTCCTCATTTATTTTGATTCAGACAAGCAAACTTTACAATACTCCCAAATAAAGGGAAATCGATAAGTTCTTTGAAAATGAAAATTGGAAAACTTATTTTGAACATGACAAACGAATATACCTTGAAAACCCTTTATATCACACAAAGGACGCTGCCAACAAAACTATTTTTAATCTAAAATTTCTCTTATAGACAGTATAGATGTGCGATTCAGGTGAGCAAGCGTTAAAAAAGGGGTACGCATTAAAAGCTGTATGCTTCATTTTAAAGTCGCTCAAACAGTCATACGCAAGGACATTTTTTGATTGTGTAAATAATACAAATAAAGGACAGCAAGATCTGATGTAAAATGAAATTGACAAATTTATCGTTATCTACATCTCAATTTTAACACAGCAAAATCTATTCAGTGCTACTGTGAAAATATTATAGAAATTTTCAATGGTAAATATGTCAAGTTCTAAGTTCTTTGGAGTTTTCATAAAAAATAGCCCCTTCTTTCGTTCATTGAATGCAAATATTTTTATTTTTGTCTTCACATTAATGTTTATGAATATAAAATGTCCTACTTTTGTGGCAAAGCTTCCTGAAAAAAATATACTATTTTTTAAAAACAATTTGGCTTTATATATTATTTTCCCCAAATAATTTTTTTTTTCTTTTCAATATCATAATAATAAACAAGCTGTCCTAAATTATTTATGTGAATGAGTTTTTAAATGTAATTTTTCATGCTGTGAATTCAGTAAAAAAATTATATTTATAAGACAAAAATTATAAGGAAAAAAAAAACATTTACAATGTTAATTTCATTTTTGTAATCCCAATCCAAACCCGGTATTAGCACAAATTGTTTTAAAACCTTCAATTTTAAAATATTTTATATGGATTTTGTAAAAAAAAATTGTTAAATTAGATCGTATAGATAATATGCGATTAATCAAAAAAAAAAATTACTGCTGCTAAAAATGAAAAAATTAAAACATTCAACTCAACTGAATATTGAGTATTGTATAATTTATACATATGGATAAGATTTGTTTCAGATAAAAGAACACATTAAATATATGACGTCTTAAGAAAATAGCTTATGCCTCCTTCATATAATTATGCCATTGTTATACGATTTATAAATCAATACAAGTTTTAAAAATCATTACATTTTTAGAACTTTCTACAAAACATTTAATTTACCCCTTTGACTCTGGTAACGCTTCAAAATATTTAGAAAAGGTAATTATTATGTGGATTTTTTGTTGTTATCTATTTGCGTTCAACGTGTAAAATGATGTAATCAGTACTTTTTCTTATGGCTCTTTAGTTAATTGACAACGTAATTTTTAAAAAAAGATTCACTACTGTTGCTCTGAAATTAAATGTAGTATGATGCAAATCTAATTCAGCTATGTGCTAAATTGCATTCTGGCAAAAATAACTCATTAAATACTTTCAGGGGAGGGGATTAGAGAGTCCAGACCCCCAGACCCTGCCCTCGCTTTTTTTACCCAGGAGTCTTCGGCACACTCTGCTTTCCAATTTCCTCATTTCAATCAATGTGAAAGTACTGTGTGTATTAAAACTTGTGCCAAAATTTTACCCTGGGTAGCGACAACCAGATCAAATTCACTATGTTTAAGTCACTGGACGTCACTATGCCTAATTTGCTCATGGATGCTAACAAAATACCCCCCCCCCCCCAACCCAGATTGTCTAATGGAAACGTTGAAATCAAGACAACGTTAAAATGTACTACTGGTATTTGAAATAATAAATACAAATTTGGGGATGGGTTCCCTAGAAAACTCCCACAATTTCATTCAAAGGCCGTCAGTGCCCTCAATTTCAGCCACACTTCCTAAAACAAATGACAGCGTAGTTTGCCGTTGTAACCAATTTTGGCGCCTAGCGGCATTTCTAGTGTAGTGCCTCACTTGGAAAGTGTGCAGTTCTTGCCTACTTCTATCCACGTTTGAAAATCCTTTAGATGTCTGAAAATGCCACCCATCCATATAAAAGTAGGGACAAAAGGCAGACAACTCCTCAACCCTCTTGCTACATCAATAGTACTGTCCACCCGAAAATCTGAAATGCACCCCCCTCCCGGAGGAAATTATCTACAACCAACTCTATGCATTCATTCTTAGGCATATTGATTCCTTTACTACTGACAATAAACTTTAAAAATCATTATTATTTTTTTTGTAATTACAATGGAAATGACAAATGTCTTGCTTTTAACCTTTGGACTAAGACTCAAATGTTCTGAACTTTAAACAGTCAAACAGTAATAAATCTCTAAATTGAAATGTTGATGATTTGTTTAAACATATACACTTTCCACATTATTCCTTTATGAACGCCTTCTACAAACAGATAAATAACGTTTTCACTTAAATGAACAATGTTTGTGTTATTTCCTCTACACGCCAGCTAATTATTTTTTGTGTTATGATATAAAGAACTGACATGGTGGACTAGCGCACTGGACCATCCCGATAGCCATCTAGGTCAAACAGTGCACATGCGCAGAGACGGTAGTCAGAGAATATGCTATTGAACAGTGTGTTGTGGACGTAAGCAGAAAGTCAACATTATCTAGAACGTGTGTTATGTGAATATTTATGTAATGTTTAATTGGTGTAAATAAAAACATAGAAAACTTAACAAGAACATTTTAAAATCCACAATGACAATTATTTGATAGGTCTTTGTAACTTTGCTCGTTTGAACATAAGAGTTAAGTTGTTTATTTCAAGATATAATGTGTTAAAATAATGTGCAGGTGTGCTTTAAATTGATGTTGAACCAACATTATACATACTTCAATGTCTGAAATTGAAAGGATAATTTTACAATTTCCAAACGACATACAATTCAATATAGCAAAATCAGCGTGAACTATAGCTAAGAATTGTGTCAAGCATTTTCGCTCCACATTGCTTCAGACACACAGAACCATTCTTTATGGTTTATTCTTTCTATATTCTAAGGCTGCAACAGGGCTCTATATTACTATGAAACACAAATAAAACATATTATGACCATAATAACAACAAACAAAAAAAAAGCGGTTTTATTGTTATAGCCCAAGAAAGCAATAAGAAATCATGAACTTCCCAGTCTGTAAATTTAAAAAATAAATAAATAAATAAAAGTCCTCTTTCCCTCCCAATAAGCACAAGCAAGCAAAAGCTAAAATCAAAAGTTTTTATTTTATTTGAATAACTATTGTTTCAACTTACATTTGGTTTAATCGTTTCAAAACAGACTGTACGTTTGCAGAGGAAGCATATGCAGCTAAAAAAAATTTAGTTTATTAAAAAGAAAATTAATAATAAAAATATCAGATTTAATTTATTAACAACTATTAATTAGCAATGTAAGGTCTTTTTCGAGATCGTTTTTTTTTTCTTCTTTTTTTTTTTTACTAATCAAAATTACATACAGAATTAATTTTTTTAATTTCTTTTATTCAACAAAATAAATTGCGGAACAACATACGTTTTATAGATTTAATTTATTAACAACTATTAATTAGCAATGTAAGGTCTTTTTCGAGATCGTTTTTTTTTTCTTCTTTTTTTTTTTACTAATCAAAATTACATACAGAATTAATTTATGTAAATTCATTGATTCAACAAAATAAATTGCGGAACAACATACGTTTTATAGAGTATGTCACATAATGTTTAATTTTTTGGTTCCCCTGTCGCTTAACAGTCTAGAAATGGACCATTGCACATTGTTTGTAGTTTCTATGTCAATATGGGGTTTTATATGGAATTTTTGGTATCATCATTTTGGGAATTTCTGGACTTTGCAGTGTATAATTGGTTTAAAAATCGGATAATAGATTCCTGAGATACGTGCTGGTGTTTGTTTTGTTTTTTCTTATGTAAATAGGCCGGTGAACGCAGTGTTGAAAAAACGGCATGTGTGCCCCTTTCTAGTGAGCTTCCAATCAGTATAGAAATATTAAGGCCAGGCCTTTGAGTAAACACTATAGAGACGCAGTAGCACATCCAGACTATTACAAGGCTGCGCTATACCAAGGCTCACTACTGCTCTTTGACACGGTTTTTGTTTACACACAGTGTGTGCAAGTGATTAAAAGACTGTTTCAGCTTGGCCTAAACTGCGCGACAGAACAAGTATCAAGCAAATAGGTGAACGACGAAAGAAGACGCGTCTTTATGGTACTGGTCGACGTAAACAGCGTCCACTGAAATACCGCAATGCGACAGCCGTGTCAACATTATTGCTGGTGGTGATCGTTTTGAAGAGCCTTGAGATAAAGCTTTCAGGAACGAGGTGGACAACGGAAATAAGCCACATACTGTGTCATCCATCTTGTCCATTCCTTATGTGTCAATGCTAAGGTCACAGACAGTGGCCCATGGTTTCACACCACCTCGTCGGGGCGTGACGAAATCAAATCTAGTAATTGTCGACTGTCAGCCTTTTGTGAGGCCGCAATCACTGCACTTCGGGGTGCTGTATTTCAACTCGCAGTCATGCACGAACAAGACATTTGAGGGGTGTGATCTTATTTTAGAGAGCAAGGCCGACCTTGTGTTCATTACGGAGACGTGGTTTAAACAGGTTGGAGATGAGGTCAATTTGCAAGAACTTACAGATCCGGACTACCTCCATCATTCTTGCCCAAGGCTGTCACGTGGTGGCGGAGGTATTGCTATCCTTTACAGGAGCTCCCTCAAGAATAGTACGGCGTTTTCAAAATCAGACCAGTTTGTTTCATTTGAAATATGCAAGATGCAAATTAATTATTGTGACCAAGCGATTACGCTTCTGTGCATATACAGGCCACCTCCCAAAAATTTAAATAAGTTGAAGGTCTCCCAGTTTACTGCTGAGTTTACAAAGAACCTAGACACGTACGCCTCTACCAATAACAACGTTATAACAATCGGCGACACAAAATACCATTTCTATTCCACTACCGACAGCTGTGTCTCAAGTCTTTAATCAGCTCTTGACACATATGGTATGATCAAGCTTGTCAGTGTCCCGACACAGAAGCGGGGTCACATCCTAGATTGGCTAGTTGTCAGAGAGGACAGTGCAGCTATGATCCCCAACCTTATTATTGAAGAGAAACTGATCTTTGATCATTTCTTACTATTCTTGGACTTGAGGAAGCCAGGGCGCCTCCTGCGCACAGTCACATCAAGTTAACTCTGAAAGATAGATCTAGTGGCCTTCAGATGCGACGTCGCCACCGTCAATCGCAGTGAAGAAGACCCTGTGACAGACTACAACAATGGTCTTAGAGTCATCATAGACTAGCATGCACTTCTGTCCACACGGCGCGTTACGGATCTCCCTTCTGCCCTATGGCTCACGCGCGAAATTAAGGTTGGAAAGCAGAAGAAGCGATGTGCAGAACGCAAATGGCGGAAGTCGGGCTTGACCGTGCACCGACAAATTTTTGTTGATCACTGGGAACAAACTAAGAAGTTGGTCCTTGCAGCTGGGACTGAGCATGTTAATCATCAGATTATAGATTAGCAGCTGAAGCAAAGCAAGGACTTATTGTGTATAGTGAGTCAGATGACCGTTTAACATAAGGATACATCTATGCCAAATAACATTGCTGTAGGCGTGCTGCCACACGCTCTAAATGAGTTATTTCTTACGAATGCTACGACGATCAGGGCGAGACTTGATGCTGCATAAGAATTCTCACTTGTTAGCGGTTCTCCTATGTGTAAATTTGTTGAGGTTAATGAACTGAACGTGAGTAAAATCCTGGTTGAAACCCCAAGAAGGTCATGTTCGATCAACCCTGTTCCAGCAGGGCTGTTGTATGAATGTTTTGATGAAATATTCCCCATTATAACTGGTTTCATAAATCAGTCATTGACAAATGATATTGTTCCATCCTCTTTAAAGAGGCGGCTGCAACTCCACACTCCACAGTTAAAGAAAGCAAATCTTGAAACAAATGTGATGGAAAATTATCGTCCTGTCTCAAATCTACCATTTGTTTTCAAATTGTTAGAAAAAGTCGCTCTCCGCCAATTCCTGGATCACCTCATTCAGTGTGACGTGCTTGAACCTTTCCAGTCAGCAAACAGGGCGCATCACTCTACTGAGACAGCCCAGTTGCGCGTCGTAAACGACCTTTAGTCGTCTTTTGATGAGGGCCAGCTATTCATTTTGTCATTAGGGTAATAAGGGGAGAGACTGCTGTTTTGTTACGTTTAATTTTTCAGGTTTAACCATACTCTGTTTTACTCATTTCATTTTGTCATTACTTAATTTATCGACAACTTTCGACACGCTTGACCACGGCATACTTCTCCAACGTCTGCAAAAAAAAAAAAAAAAAAAAGTTCGGACTCTCACCGATACTATCCTGAAATCGTTCCGCTCGTATCTGACAAATCGGGTCCAATCAGTTATTTCAAACGGCAATTTTGTCATTAGGGTAATAAGGGGAGAGACTGTTTTTTTGTTACGTTTAATTTTTCAGGTTTAACCATCCTCTGTTTTACTCATTTCATTTTGTCATTACTTAATTTATCGACAACTTTCGACACGCTTGACCACGGCATACTTCTCCAACGTCTGCAAAAAAAAAAAAAAAAAAAGTTCGGACTCTCACCGATACTATCCTGAAATCGTTCCGCTCGTATCTGACAAATCGGGTCCAATCAGTTATTTCAAACGGCTTGACCTCAAATCAATCTATTATCGAATTCGGAGTACCCCAGGGCTCGATCTTAGATCCGGTGCTTTACACTATGTAGGTTAGCCCCTGGGTGCAGTGATCAAGCAGTTTGACATGGTATATCACATGTTCGCGGATGATACCCAAATTCATCAATCCGTGATCCCTTTGAGCTCCCTCAACTTCTTAGTACGACACAGAAGAAAGTGGAGTCAGTTCAGCACTGGATGACAATCAACAAGCTAAAATTGAATGAAGAAAAGACTGAGCTGATCCCCATTGCCACCACTCAGAAGCAAAAATCTGTAAATAAGACAACATCACTTACTCTCTTAAGTGTGCGGATTGAATTATCTCAAACAGTGCGTAACCTGGGTGTCTAGCTAGATAGAACACTAACTTTGGAAAATCAGATTTAAATGATTTGCAAAACGAATTGTCTAGAGTTGCGCTGGATTAGTCATATCAGACTTGTCCTAACTTTTGACGCAACAAAGAGGCTGGTGTCTGCATTCGTGGACTACTGCAATGCTCTCAAGGTGGGTCTTCCAGCTATGCTCCTTGATAAAATTCAAATAGTACAGAATAATGCGGCTCGCATTGTTCTTCGCAAACGCAAATTCGACCATGTTAAAACACTTCTGAGAGAGCTGCATTAGTTGCCGTCCGCGCTCGCATATAGTACACAATTGCAACTTTGTGTTGCCACTGCTTACATGACCTGGCGCTGTCCTATCTCAAAGCGCTACTTACGCCTTATTAAACCAAATGAAAACTCAGCTCATTCGATAGTAGTAGAATATTGATACCGCGTGTTTGCCTTGAGACTTACGGAAGGCGCACTTTCGCATTTGCTGGCCCAAGAAATTGGAACGCCCTTCATGTCGCTCTTAGAAACAGCCAGACACTGGCCTCCTATCAAACCGATTTAAAAACACATCTATTTCGCAAAAACATCTGGGGTGCTGTTATCTACCATTTTATTCCAGTTAATGTATATTGGCTTGTGTTGTTTATGGTTGAAAGGGATGAAAGCCCTTGACTTGGTATTCTCGTATGTAGTTTTTGTAATGTTATAGATTGTTTTTATTTCTCTTTTTAAATAGGATTTACTTTGTACCCCGCTTCGAGCTTTTGGGAATGAAGCGTGTTTTTCAAATAAACGTTATTATTAGTATTATATTATATACATAAATCATCTTATTTTTAAGCAATAAAATTTTATTGTGTTATATATATATATATATATAAAAAAAACATTACCCAACTATGATGCCAACGCCAAAGCCAACGCCAAAAACTATTCCAATTATTAGGCCTGTATTGTCGTGATGGTCAACTTTTTCCGAGTAAGCTAGATTGAAAAAAGTACTACTTGTAAAGACAATTAAAAAAACTATGAGATCAGTTCGAAGTTAACCTTCCGGCGGGCCTGCTCTTTTTGTTACGGGACCGGCGCATGGAATCAATTTGATATCGCTGGTCGATTTTTTTGAATTTTATTAACATTTTGTAAAATAATCTATTTTTAAAAATAATTTAACCAATATACACAGTAAAATGAATTGCAAATAAAACACTTTTTTTGAATTTCTTCTATATCCTTGAGATTCCTTAAATCAAATATTTTCCTAGCACCCGCCCTGTTAGACAGCAGAGTTAACCTGAAATGTATAAGGAGCAGTATGAAAATCTCTTCTTTAAGCATGTATCATTTTAATTTTTACTATGTAATAAGAAGATGATGTATGGCTATGTATATACAAAAGAGTAACTTACACGAGCAAGAAAATAATACAATTGTCAAACGTCAAATAAGTAAGGTGAAAAAAAAAACCGCTGAACTCTGCACTCTGAAAGCGTTTTCTACACGCTGAACGGTCTTGGCCTATAAAGTTAATGAACTTTTGAGCTACTGATAAGAAGAGCTCGCTGTCATCTCTCATTAGCGTGTGCGAGACAAAAACGGTTGGATTGTAACAATCTGATCCAGCGTTCCGAACTGAAGGTTAATCTGGAAAACGTTAGTTCTGCTAAGGCTAATAACAATATTTCCTGTCTGCAGGCTAAAACAGAGCTTTAGATTAGATAGTGTCAACCGCAATTCCAGAGTCATGTGTCAGGGTATGAGCAATTTAATGGTATATGTTTCTTAAAATATCAATTTTCTTGAGATTTATAAGAAGCTTGGATATCTGTTAGCTGTTGCTATTTATTAAATATGCACAACAAGCTTAGCAGGCTAAAAGGAGAAACAAGTCAATGGAGGAGAACAAGACAAAAACTCATAACAATAAATGTGGATAGTAGGAACAGTGTCTATTTCTCAAATATTCCATATTTAATTCGAGTGTTTTATGTCATAGCAATACTAATAATGCAATTATTTGTGAAACGCTGAGCCCTGTTACCCAATATTAAAGAATAAACGGCTGACCAACCGGGACGACCAGTTTATATTCTTCAAGGCTATTCATTTTCAAAAACAAAATACACGCTTACTGTTTAACAAAGAAAAGCAATTAAGAAATTAATATGCCATTCAAATATACAAAGGGGGTTGTTGTTTTTTTTTAAATAAAGTTTCTATAACAAGAAAATATTGTTAAAAATACATATTAATATTACTTACTCATATTAATTCTACAGTTTATAGTCTGGTATTCTCCATCCAGTCTGCAGGACGCATATTTAATAGTTACATGCAGTTCTTCAGCTTGTGTTGTCTTTCTGATAAGCTCCACACGATCTTCCCCATTTATTTCAAAAGCTTTGTCCAAGAGTATTTCTATCACACAAGGCTTGGCAGAACTAGTACATTTAAACACAAGATTTAGTTCACTGGTGTCAATAATGGCAGAACAAGATGTATCTGTTGGTTTAATTTGTCCATTTATGATCAGTTGACCAGTTGTGTTTGTTGGTTCTGTGAGAAAGGGAACAAACATTATCTTGTAAAATTGACAGAATTGCACTACCATTTTTTTTTCTTTCAGTTCTTGCCAGCGGCGTCACTGGGGGTTGCAGGGGTGTGGACTGCTTTAGTTGAAACCCACAGAGGAGTGTGACACCATGTGGAAAGGGAATGTTTACATAATTTTCTCTAGTCGGTTTCATAACAGACTCAGTCCAATACAAGAACAAGTGCCACCAGAAAATTGTGTAGCATGGTTCTGTCAAGGTCATGAAACCTTGGAGAGTTTGTGTGTTGTGATTATGTGACAAATGGGGTAAGTGAGCGAGTGTGAACTCTCATAACGTCAAGGGCGGATGCATGGATTTTTGGAGGATCTAAAAAGCGATCCACTGTTTTAAGAGGGTGATTGTATTATGTTGACGGCCGTGAAAGTGAACTAGGAACTTTGAGGAGTGTGTGAGATAGTGCGAGCAACAGCGAGACGTGTCTTTGTTTAGATAGAGCCACTAAGAGATGTTTTGCTGAGGAGATATAAGTTATTGATATGAATTCATGTCTCAGCTCAATGTGAACCAGATGGACTTACTAATGCTGTTAAAAAATAAACGCCTTATGTACCATAAAGCTTTAGTGTTGGTTGAATCAAACTGGTCCGTGGTATGACCAATAAAGAAAGACCAGGTGGAAGCTGTGACATGAGAATATGAGAGACCAAATAGGCGCCATCAGAATAAGACGTGAGATGACGAAATTTTGACAGGTTCAAACCGAAAAAGGATTTCACAAGAACAGAATGCCACCAGCTCAGGCTAGCACCAGAACAGACTGTCCTCATACAAATCAGGGTAGGTTGCAAAGATAACGGGGGATCAAATATCAGGTCATCAGAAGAAAAATGTGTCGCTAGATAGAGCAGGGTGTCACCAGACAGCGTAGGGTGCAATCAAAGTAGTTTGCTTCAAGAAAAGGCTACCTCTGGATAAGATTGCTGTCTTAGCAGGTTGACAATATAGCAGGTTGCAAACAGAACAGGGTGTCAGACAAAGCGGGGGGGGGGGCGGCACCAGACCATGGTTGGGAATCCCTACAAATTTTCTGATTAAGGTGCAATTATAAATAGCACTGTGTCTGTCTGTAAATTTACGCGACAAGAGCTTTTTCAAAACTGATACTATTTACTATCTAAGCAAAAATTTCTTGTCTTGGGATGTTTTCATCATAGCAGGTTGCCATTAGGACACGGTTTCACCGATACAAATATGTCACCTAACCAGGATTGACAATCTCTCCCAGACCTCACATCAAGCTCAATTGTTAATCACGATATATGTGTATGAGGTAGAGAAAAACGAAGTGCGGTTTCTGCGCCAAAAGTTGCAATTTCAACAGTTTCGTTCTTGGCCAAAACATAATAGTTATATTAAATTTAATTTCGGTTTCAGCCGAAAGTGATTGTGGCTTTCCATCGTCTACAAGAAATCATACTTTGACGATCTGTCGAAGGCAATGAAACATTTATTTTACCTCAACGTCTTCCTGTATGGCGTGGTGTACGAATAACACACTGCGAATTTTGCTAACAGCGGCATGATGACCTTCTTGTTCTATTATATTAAAAAAAAATTAATTAGGGTTAGGCTAATTAAAAAGTTTTAAGGGAAAATCTAAGGGAATGGTATTATTATTTTTTATTGATTTTTATAAATGCAATTTGGGAGCCTTAGGTTATTTAATGTGTTCATTTGTGACATTCCTTTTGATTTATCATTAACATACTCATAATGGGCACAGGCAAAGTTATAAAGTATTGTAAAAGAAATATCCTAGGGAATCGTAACCTTTCAATTATTATTTTTTAAAAGAACACTTTTTAAAAAAAATTAAGGAACCTTAGGCTTATTTAATTCATTATTTATATAAATGCACCATTGTCATACTGATAAACATTGTCATGGACAAAATAGCATACATGTGCATGTAATCACTGTTTTGTATAATAATTATGCAATAGGCCTACTGGCAGACCTGTTAACTATTACGATTTTGGCGTACAATGTATGATTTATTACATGTCTTTTACGTTTTTACCCTGAGACGCGTAAGAACTACGATTTTAAGGAATCCGGATAACAAAAATAAATTCCCCCTTACCAAAGAGGGCGAGGGGTGGTTGGTCGCCAAACAATAATCAGGATAACTTTTGTAGAACTTATGCATAGATGTACGTACATTCTGCCGACACAACGTCCCTTACGCTTTTGTACTCATCCAAGTTGCGTACATCATATATGGACTGCCCCTTTACTTGATTAGGGTGCGGGAGGCGTATATAAAAATGTTGATTTTTGCGTAAATTTATTTGGATGTCCCAATGTCCAGTCAACTCTGGCATTCAAACTTAGCTACATTGACAGACGTGCGCATTGCATAGATTATTAACCCCTTCATTACCCTAAATTTTTGCAGCTGCTAAGTGTTTCATAAAAATGGATTTCAAATGCCGCGTACAAAATCTTATATGACATTTTAAAATCTAAAGCTGCTTAACGGAGGATTTGAAAACGCATTAAAGAATGTGTATTCTTGAAAAAATAGCACTGGTTCCACAACGAAAATAACTTTAACTGGCTTAATGCAGAGGTGGGCAACCCGCAGCCCGACACTTGCAATGTTATGGTCCACTGGCTGTATGACAAATGAATTTACTTCTTCATTCCAATAGCGATTATCTTAATTTGTGTCATCAACGCACATTATATATATATATAATAATATATATATATATATATATATATATATATATATATATNAAATGAATTTACTTCTTCATTCCAATAGCGATTATCTTAATTTGTGTCATCAACGAACATTATATATATATAATTATATATATATATGTATATATATATATATATATTGTGTGGACGGTACGCACCATTTCGGCTGAACCTGCCCGCGATTTGACTGACTATGGAGACAATCTGTTTCCCTTATCAGTGTTCGATGTGCACAGAGCGTAAGCATGAAAACGTTTTAAAATATGTAAAATATTTTGTTTTTTTTTGCGGAAATTCTCGTTGAATTTCTTGTTTCGGCTTCGATTTTGGCCGAAAGCCATTTTTAACTTCCAGTCTGGTTTCGGGTTTGGCCGAAAAAAAAAATATCACTCTCATTCGGTCACTAGTCTGATGCTTCATGTAAGAGAAACTTTTCATAACCAAAATCATCGAACAGTCCTGGCTTTCTCTTCTTCCGATTTGATCATGTAAACGTATTTAGGTGAAGAGTATTGATTTTGATAAATTGATTTGCATGTTCACTTAAATAACACGATCATAATGTTTTAAGTGTAAAGTGTGTTTAAGTAAAAATTACTTTGTTTTTCTTTTCTTTTAAAGGCTGTTACTGTGACAGTATGTGTGAATGACGACTATTGTTGTGTGTATTGATTGAACTTTGTGACACATTGTCCTGTGTTTTTTGTAATGTTCTATATAGCTAGACATGGGGAGCTGTTTACATGAATGTTTAAGCTTAACTGTTTGAATATTGGCTGAAGAACTGGGGTTAGTGATCATGTGATGGAGGGTATAAAAACAATGATCTACAAAGGTTAGTTGTTACACAGTCCACACGCTTGAGTGGGTATCTTATAATACAATATAATCAATCCGCCATAACAGCTAGAATTAAATGGAAATGTTGCTTTGGATTGGAAGCGATTTAAGCAGTCATATGAAATTTAAAAGACAGCTAGCGGACTGGATATCAAGAGTAAAGAGGGGCAGTTCATGAATTTCCTGTTTATGATAGAACAGGATGAAACTGATGCTTTCAATACCCTTCAAAGGATAGGCGATAATTGTAAAGAAATTCGAATGAATACGTCTTTTTACAGTTATTTGTATTTTAAAGAAATTAAGAATCACTGCGTAACAAGAAAGAATATAACAATTGAAAGGCATATTTTTTTTTCAACATGTAACAATGACGGAGAAACATGTAGTCGTTTTTTTAACAGATCTCAAACTCAAGGCAAAGCCACTTGAATTCGAAAATCTGAAACACTCGATAAAAAAGGTTAGGAATTGTAAGAAGTATTAAGAGTGACAACGTCAGAGCTCGACTACTTAGAGAGGATAACTTGGCCCTAAATAAGGCATGAATCATATGCATGGCAGCGAAGACAACAGTGTGGTTGCGCAGATGAGTGACGAATGTTATGTTATACAGTGACAACAGATACAGAGATATCAAGAAGACCACACGCAAATACAAAGTGTTACTATTGTGACAAGCAGCATCTAACAAGAAAATGTTCCGCATTCGTTCAAGTATGTCAGGTTGGTTAGAAAACAAATCATTTTGTATGTAGGTCAAATCCTATTAGAGTTGTTACTTACCAGTCAGAGTACAGAGTTGCCTTCAGTGAAGAAACATCCCACATTGCTAATGTTTCCTTGAAAAACACACTTAGCAATGATTGGAAATCTGTTATCACTCTTGAGGGCAGGTAAATGACCACCACACTGAACACTGGAGCGCAGGTGAACATTCTCCAGTACAAATTGATTAGTCAACATCGAAAGAGGGGGCATCAGACGTAAACTGCAAGGCTTACTTCATGCAGTGGTAAAAGAGTTTCTATAGTCGGCAATGCATTGGTCAAATGCACATTAAACGAGACAAACAGAGATGTTTGAATTTCAAATTGTAAAGTCTTTGTACAAGTCTGTCATGGTTCTGCAAGGTTTCCAGAAAATCAATCTTGGATGTGATTGGAGATGAAACATTGTCTTTCTGTTTTAGATGTATTTAGTGGTCTTGGTTCCATGGAAGAAGAATACATTATCAAAACTGACACGCACATTAGGCAAGTGGGACACGCTGGTAGAAAATTTACAGCCGTATTGCGATATGACTTCATGAAATAACTGTATAGTATAGAAAATGAAGGTGTCAAAGAAAAGTGGACCATCCAACTGCATGGGTCACTCGATGGTTATTGTTGAAAAAAAATGTGGTGGTTTAAGGATCTGTCTTGATCCTAGAGACCTTAACACTGCTATTGAACAAGAGCATCACGAATTACCCACCTATTAAGAAATAGCTAGCAGACTTAGAGGCCATAAGGGTTTAACTGTCCTGGATGCAAACTCAGCTTTTTTGGAAAAATAAACTTGATAGAAAATGAACAGATTTTTCAACTTTCAACACACATTTTGGGAGTTTCAAATTTATGAGACTACCGTTTAGACTCAATTCTTCTATAGCAGCATTTACTAAAATGTTTCATTAGGCTTTTGGAAAGTTACATGGGAAGAAAAAAAAACGATGATATATAACAGATCTATAGAAGAACACAATGAAAGACTGAAGAAAACCTTAAAACAGAAAGTAAAGAGGGACGAAACTGAACCCATCCAAATACTGTGTACATGTCAATGGCATTGATAATGAAAAAGCCTTTGTCATCTGAGCCGCCCAGGTTTCAGAGGATGCTTCTAGGACTTAAGACATATGAAATCGTTCTGGCAATGAAAATTTTAATCCAGACACCTTCTCACTACAAATCCCATTAAGGAAATATTCCTCAAGTAATGAATGGGACGCCCAGGTTCCTCTTATAGTCAAAAGTCTACCCATTTCAGGTGAAAAGAAGAAAGTATTACACTAAGAAACAACAGAGTATGCCACTCTGAGAGTTTAAAGGCAACATATTTTAGCAGGATTTATAGATAGAAGATTCGAGATTACACAAGAAATAAGAATTCAAGATTCAAAGAAGAACTAAGGGAAAGCAATAGTTTACCTTCAAAGGAGAACGAGCGAATGATAGCTCCGAGAATATTGCATAAAGAAATGTTGAAGTGAATACATCAAGGACATTTAGGGCGTGATAAATGTTTGGCTAAAGCAAGATAAGTACATTTTTGGCCAGTAATAACATCACAGTTCATAGACATTGTATCTAGCTTCTCAGAAAAGAAATGTTGAAGTGAATACATCAAGGACATTTAGGGCGTGATAAATGTTTGGCTAAAGCAAGATAAGTACATTTTTGGCCAGTAATAACATCACAGTTCATAGACATTGTATCTAGCTTCTCAGTATGCAGTGGGTATCAAAGGTCTCAGCAAAAACAATTCTAATATAGTCTACGAAATAACAAAGCTTCCTCAGGAAAAAAAATGGGGCTGATAATTTGCATTATACTGAAAAAAAAAATACTTACTTTTTGTTGAATACTACAGCAGATTATTTAAATTTTAGTCTCAATCCGTCTCTGAGATCTTCTGATTTGTTATTTCAAATTAGGTCTCAAATTGCTCGCCATGGCATCCCAAGAAAAGTAATTAGTGACAATGGACTTCTGTTTGGCTGGGATGATTTTCTCAACTTCTCAAATCAGTGAAAATTTTGTCTCACCCCTTCAAGTCCCAGATACACACAGTCCAAAGGCATGGCTGAACGAGCAATACAGACTGTAAAGAATCTTTAAAATAAATCTCCAGGTTTTGGGCCAAGATCCATATATTGCCCTATTGCCGTTTAAAAATGCTCCATGCCCTGAAGGACCTACACCTATATGGCAGCTCATGGGCCTACACCCGAGATCAACTGTTCCAGCTACTGATGCCTACCTCAAGCCAAAATAAATGGCCAACATCAAGAACATAATAAAAAACGAGCAAGCAAGATATTACAACAAAAGTGCGAAACTCATGAGCGGACCAAAGATTCATCCTGAGAGCAGTGACCTTATGCAGCAGAGCCCTCGAGGCTAACGGAAGCCAGCAGTAGTTATCAAAGAAGCCTCCACACCAAGTGCATATATTGTCACAACACCAGATGGGATGACATATCGACGTAATCGAAACATGTTAAAAGATACTTTTGACGGGCAAAGCCGTGCTTCAGATGTATTCAAATATGATGACAGCACCGATATAACATATGATTAACAAGTTACCAACACAGAGTTTGCAAAAGAGACTGTAGTGAAAGTGTCGCTACTAAGTGCCATCAATCCTATTCCAGCACAAGTGGTAAACAGATAGGGAAGGCAAGTGAAACCATAGATGAATAGATGGATAGATGGATAGATGAATAGACGGATATATATATAGATATATACTTGGGCTTTTAACCTGAATCCGGCATTTTTAAAGAAAACAACTGGTGAGTCAAAGCGTTACACAAAATAATTTTTACAAAATTAACTTTTCATTTTCTATAATGTGCATTGAAATCTACCGTCAAATCCCCTAGATTTTGTGCACTAACTCCGTCGACCATTTGTTTCAAGAAATAGACCCTTGTCGGGATAGAGTTGACGTTTTACAAAAACCCGTCGACAGAGAAGATACTGTCATTCTTTTTATAACAAATACTTAGGGAAACAGCAGACACAGTATAACGAGATTAGCCTCAACTTCAGTGATATTTTTTTTAAATAAAAAAATAAGGAAAGAACAAAATTTCCACATTTTTACTTCGGTTAAAAAGACACTCGTTGTTTTTTTCATTGAGTGCTACCGATAAAAAACATGACAGGGGTAGGGCCGGTTGTGAAAAGGAAGCAGCCACATCAGAAGCAAAAGATGTATAAGAAAGCGCAATACAGACAGTAAAGAGACACATGTTTACACATATAAATACAAAGTTTCCTGTAATGTGTGTACAGCTTTCAGTGGAGAGAAGTCTGTGGTTAAGTTAAAATTATTTGAACTATCAAAATATTCAGACTTCACTAAATGTATATATTCTTTATCATATGTGCAAATCCATATACAAACATTCATATTTCTTACCGTAGACAGCTGGTAGCTGGACTATCTTGCTGTCAGGATCCACTTTCAATAAAAAGCCTCTGATGCTGGCTTTACTGTATTCTCTAAGAGCTTTAAAAAGTAGGGTAATATGAAATTCTTTTTCCGATCGTTTTTCACAACTGAACTCAAAGTTTTCCTTAACCTTTCTTTGCACACATTCATGTGTAAGGTCAATTGTCACTAACTGAAATACGAAAAAATATTGTTAGCATAAAAGAAAGAACAGTTATATATGATTGTGTATATATATATATATATATATATATATATATATATACATAATATATATATTAAAGTTAAAATCTGTAGTTACATACAGCCGCGGTGGACTGGGCCACAAGGACACCGGAAAGATTTCCGATGGGCCGCTAGGACCGGTGATATAATAAAAATAAAAGTTATGAAGATAGGGCCGCTTTGATTTTTTCCCGAGCCGCTTTGATTTTTTCCCGGGCCGCTTTGATTTTTTCCCGGGCCGCTTGAACTCCCCAGTCCACCCCTGCATACAGCAGAGGAGAAGCCCTAAAACTATTTTGCATTGCCGCGACCGATATTACTTCAAAACAATTCCCGTTATCGTATGTTGATTATAAAATAAATTTCCCTGCACAGTGTGTGTCTACGTGCATTCCTGGAAAATGTCCCCTGCACACTAAATTTGTTGGCATCCTTTATAGGCCATAGGAAAACTGCAGTAGACAGTCTTTTTTTTTTATTAATTGAGACTATGGTGTTTATATCTGTGTTTCTAGTTATATTTTCTCTGATAAGGGGACACTACCAAGGTTACGGCTGCGTGCATGAAGTTAGTGTACACAATACAATCTTACATCATAGTTCAACGCATATTTACACTGCCATAGGGTTAGCGAATTGATTTTGTTTTCAAAAGAAGGACCAGCACATTTCAGCAGAAAGTAGTTAGACAGTAACCATTTAAAATTACACGACAGGCGCTAAGAATAACAATCCGATGCCCAAAGAGCGTTGTATATAATTATTCTCAGGAAACTCCTCGGCATCAGGTGGCAAGACAAAGTCCCTAACACAGAGGTCCTCGCTAGAGGGAAACTACCTAGTATTTTTACCACCCTGATGCAGTCTCAACTCCGTTGTATGGGACACGCAGCCCGTACGGAACACCACCAGCTCCCAAAACAGATATTCTTCGGAGAACTCACGATAGGCAAGCGCTCATTAGGAGGTAAAATAAAAGCGTTAAAAAGACTCACTGAAAGTGGCACTAAAGGCCTTCAGCATCAACCCTACTCAATGGATGCAGACAGCCCAGGACAGAACCGGGTGGAGAGCAGCTGTCAAGAAGGTTGCTAAATCCCATAAAACTAATAGGATAACGACAGCTGAGACACGCAGGCTTGCCCTAAAGAGCAACATTAGTTTGCCGTCTGCAGCAAATATCCCCTGTCTGCGGTGACAGGGATTATTTCGAGCACGAATCGGTCTAGCAAGCCACCTACGAGCTCACCGTAACCCACCCTCACCCTAACCAGATGACTCGATGGTCCTGGTCGACTTCGACAGACGAACAACAACAACTACAATATTGTTATCACGTTTGAAAACAGCTTCATCCTTCTTTAATCGCTTTGTGTTGCATCACTGAGGTTTCTTACACATATGATCCATGCAATGCGCTAGCGAAAAATAAAAACAAAATAATACAACAAAGGGTCATTTGGATAACACACCTTTCAGTTCATCGGGATTCAGAAAATCAAATCTCTAATGTTCTTTTTTTTTTTTTTTTACAAAACTCAAACTATGCATTTACTAAATAATTTAATTGTATAAAGCAGCGGTTCTCAACACGTGGGTCACGACCCCTTTGGGGGTCGCCTAAGACCATCTGAAAACACATATCCTTACAGCTATGAAGTAGCTACGAAAATAATTGTGTGGCTGGGGGTCGCCACGACACTAGTAACTGTATTAAAGGGTCGCGGCACCTGGAAGGTTGAGAACCACTGGTATAAAGTATAACAACAGTCATAATTTTCATTTTTTAAAAAATGAAGATACAATTATACAATAGCCTGTAAACTGGTGTCAAAAATCTCGGCGCATATTTTCGGAAACGGGTGAAAATTGTTTTGTTTTTTTAAGTTTCCCCTAGATAATCTAACCAAAAAATTTTGAGATATCAAGACGTTTTAGATCGTTACAAGTTATGGAAGAATTGTTAGTTCAAACAAAAAAAATTACATGATATCGATTTAAGAAAATAAAAGTGATCTATGTTTTTTTTTTCCACCAGCGACCTTAAACTAGATACTTGATGACCCCATTGAGAGATGGCGACACATAGGAGGGAAGAGATCTCTTAATTATCATTACTTGTTTAAATTTTGATTCCAACTCCTCTTTTATCTCGAAATTGGCATAACCATAGTCTCCAACACTGCGATCCAAAAGGATCACGCTTTTGAGAGCAGATTGGTCGACTCCTCGTAGCACGCCACTTTTACATGTCGTATTTGAATCATTTTGGCTGTAGTCAATCAGCGTTAAGTTATCAGCGTAAACAAAATCTGTGGTAAAGATTAATATATAATTACCATAAAAAGTTTCATATGTCTGAAAATGTATAATTCCTTTAAAATGTGTGTATTTAAGAAAACAAGATTTATTTATCAATACATCCATCCAGCCATGAATATGAGATTCATTAGTTTGAATTTCCATGTAAACATTACTTCACAAAATATAAAGGAAGGGATAGAAAAGCTTGACAATTTTTTTTTCAAGGGGTAGTAGCCAAAATAAAATGATGTCAACAATTATAATTTTCTTAGATATTTACAAATTAAAACCAATAATAGGCTAAGATTATTGTTGAAAATATGTATTCATTTTGATTGCTTATTTTATTTTTTAAAAATCCTTCGAGTCGAAGCAGTATGGGAAATATTATTTTTAATGTCTTATTGTCTGCATAAAATATGCACGATGATTATATACAGTCATTATTTCATATGGATATTTGAAGTTTGTTCACATCATTGTGTTGACAAGTAATTTTTTTTTAAAATACCGCAATTAATTTTTTTTTTTTTAAATTTAGGTTTTAAATAATATTTGTCATAATAATTTAATGTTACTATGGTTTGTCTTATTACATAAAAATAAATTTCTGGTAGCACTCGTAATTATGTTGCTCTATTTATTTAGGGGTGATATTACTGGTTAATATCTTGCTTACTTTTTGTTTGGGGGGGGGGGGTGGTGTGTGGAGAAAATCTGGAAACACCCCTTTATTTAGGTGTCTAGATTTCTGGTTGCATGTACAAAACGTATTGTTTTTACTCTCGTTTAAATCTAAATCTTCTAATATTGTTTTTTCTTTT
>CAXITT010000198.1:864248-877906 GCA_964033795.1 Lymnaea stagnalis
TCTATCTATCTATATATATATATATATATATATATCTCTCTCTCTATGTATATATATATATATATATATATATATATATATATATATATCTATATATATATATATATATATATATATATATATCTATATATATATATATATATATATATCTATATATATATATATATATATATATATATATATATATATAGATATATATAGATATATATATACACACATCTATTATTTTGTTAAGCCATTGTTCAATATTACGTATTACTTTGTTTTTTTAAAAAATAACACAAACCGAAGCCGAATATTTGAATAATAGAGTATCATTCTTTCATACTGTATTTAAATGAATAAAATAATAGGGAAACCATGCCACTTAAGTGAGTAATTTTTTTTTAGTTTCAATGCCATTTATTTTGAGGTTTATGCAACCACTAAGCTAGGCTAAGTTAAAGCTTTGAATTTTACTTTAAAAACATTTCCAACGCAGAAATTGCGACAAAATTGGATGACTGCAAAGGTTATACGATATAAATCTGCTAGCCAATATACCCGGGGTTGCACGGGATTTCATTAGCACCCCATCCTTGTGTGACCCCGATCCCATTAGAGCCCTAATCCCATTCTGACACCGATCCCGGCGCAGTCCCGTTTACCGGTTTTATCCCGATCCCGGTGTATCCATTCTAGGTTGGGATCCCGATCCCGGTTTCATCCCGTTTTCAGGTGGTATCCTGATCCCTTTTGGATAAAGATTATAATGGGATCCCGACCCCTTTGTGATCCGTTTAAAAAAAAAAAGAACTACAGTGTTACTGAGAGAACAGTAAACTCCGGGACAGTATAGAAATAAATAGAACTAACTAAAATGTCATTATCCCTTAGATCCCATTATCTATCCCGGTGGAACAATTTAGAACTTTCTGGAACATTCTAGATTAAATTTAATAGCCTGCTCGAAACATGTGTAAAACTACTTTTATAATTACTTTTTGAAACGATAAAAAGGTTCAACAACTGCCATCATTATAATCCTTTTTCTTCTAAGTTAAACAGGCGGCCCTGGGGGCCCATTCCATAACTGTACCGAGTTAGTTATGCCCTATAAAATTAGACAGATAAACAATAAGGTTAAAATTTAAAAATTGGTCCCTTAAAATCTACTTTAAAATGCCATATATGACATAGATATAACTTTTTAAAATTATGGAACCTTCTAGAAAATTCTAGAATGGATATTATTAGTTTTAAATGCACCGATAATTTTACGGATAATGAAGGGTATTGCTACCAAGCTAGGCGTAGATCCATCAATTCACATAGAATCTAATGTGTTGTTTTAGCCTATTCATATAGCTTATATAAGGAAAAATGAACTGGGGCCCCCGGCCCCATAGGGATGGATATTATGAGTTCAGCAACTTTCAGAATTTGAGTATGGATAATTAATTGTATGTGTACTAAGTTTGATCAAGATTCATCTATTGATGTAGGAGAAATAAAGCATATTGATATTTAAATAGCTTATATAAGAAAAAATGAAATGGACCCCCGGCCCCAGGGAAATGGATATTGTGCGTTCAGTACCCTTGGTAATTTGAAAATGGATAATCAAGTGTAAGTTTAATAAGATTCTTCAAGATCCATCTTTTCATGAGGAGTATTAAGCCTATTGATATTTATATAGCTCATATGAGGAAAATGAAATGGGGCCCCCGGCCCAAGACGAATTGATAATATGAGTTCAGTACCCTTCGGTTTTTAGTATGAATAATAAAGTATATGTGTACTAAGTTTGGTCAAGATCCATTCATGCATGAGTATTTTTTCGTCCTTTTATTTATATGGCTCATATTAGGAAAAAAACGAATTCGGGGACCCCCGCCCCACACGGAATGTTATAAAAAGTTCATAACCCCTTAAGAGTTCCTTCCGGATAATGATGGATATATGTGCCAAGTTTGGTCAATATCCATCAATCCATATAAAAGCCTTTGTGGAACGAACAGACAGACAAACAAACAAACTTTCACTTTTATATATATACTTGCCAATATACCCAGCGTTGCTCAGGATTGCATTAGGACCCGGATCCTGGTGGGACCCCGATCCCATTGGGACCCCGAGCCCATTCTGATACCGATCTCGGCGCATTTAAGTTTCCGGTGTGATCCCGATCCCGGTGGATCCATTTAAGGTTATGATCCAGGTGGGATCCCGTTTTCTGGTGGGATCCTGATCCCGTTGGGATAAAGATTATGATCTGATCCCGACCCATTTAAGATTTAGTATCAAAAATTTGTTTAGTGATACTGAGAGGAAAGTAAACTACAGGGCAGTATAGAAATGAATAGAAACAAACTAACATTTCCCTTAGATCCCACTATATATCTCCTTGTAACAATTTAGACTTTTCTGGATATTCTAGATTAAATTTAATAACCCATTTCATAACCCTCCGCCCCATAGAAATATATATTATGAGTTCAGTACCCTTCGGTATTCGAAAATGGATAATCAGGTATATTTGAACTAAGTTTGGTCAAGAGCCATCTATTCATGTAAGAGTACTAAGCCTTTTGATATTTATGTAGCTCATATAGGAAAAAAAAACATTGTGGGCCCCCGGCCCAAAACGAAATGTTATAAAAAGTTCATACCCCCTTCAGAGTTCCATCTGGATAATGATGGATATATGTGCCAAGTTTGGTAAAGATCCATCAATCCATGTAAAAGCCTTTGTGGAACAAACACCGCCCGCCCTCCACAAACATTCACTTTTTTATATATACTAGCAGATATATCCGGCATGGCCCGGGATTGCATTAGGACTCTGATCCTGGTGGGACCACGATCCCAATGAGACCCCAATCCCATTTTGACGCCCATCCCGGCGCAGTCCCGTTTCCAGATGTGATCCCGATCCCGGTGGGATCCCATTTTCTTGTGGCTCCCGATCCCGGTGGATCCATTCAAGGTTAGGATCCTGATCGCATTGGGATCACGTTTTCAGGTGGGATCCTGATCCTGTTGGTATAAAGATTATGATTGGATCCGGACTCATTTGGGATCCCGTATAAAAAAAAATCTTTAGTGATACTGAGAGAACAGTAAACTCCGGGACAGAAAAGAAATGAATAGCACTAACTAACATCTCAATATTCTCTTAGATCCCACTATACATCTCCTTATAACAATTTATACTTTTCTGGAATTTTCTAGATTAAATTTAATAACCTGCTTGAAACATGTGTAAAAACTACTTTTCTAATTATTTTTTGAATACGATAAAAATCTTCAACAAATAACATGATTATAATCCCTTTTCTTTTAAGTTAATCATCTGCAACATAAAAAAAAAAAAATAAAAAATAAAAATCATTATCTTCACCTCCTAACTCATGGACTTGAAAACTCACCTCCTCCACAAACATTTTTTTTTTCCTGACTATTGTCGAGATAAAAAAAATATTAATAGTGTTTTCGTCTCCCTTGATATATTCAATGTCAAAATTGAATTCCTGTAAAATTAATGCCCATCTGGTGACTCTCGAATTACTGAATTTTGCGGTATTTAGACATTTTAATGCTTGGTGATCACATTGAAGAATAAAACTCACACCCATAAGCTAATAAGCCAATTTTTGAATGCCCCATATTATGGCCAAGCATTCCCTTTCTATTGTTGAATAGCGCGTTTCCCTATCCATTAGTTTACGACTTATGTACCTAATGGGATGAAGGATGTTGTTTCTGTTCTGTAAAAGACATGCCCCCATTCCCTTGGTTGGAACGTCAGTTCTAACTGTAAAAGTTTTCCTATAGTCTGGTAACGTTAAAATAGGTTTACTAGTTAAATACTTGTGTATTGTGTCTAATGCCTGTTGGCATTCACCCGTCCAAATGATATTATTCGGTTTACCTTTTTGTGTCAGGTCCGTCAAAGGTGCCGTAAATGTAGAAAAGTTAGGTGTGAAGTTATTGCAATAAGAGATGAGACCCACCAAACTTCTAACTTGTTTCTTGGTCTTTGGGTTCGTCAACACTTTTCTAAATTGTTGTCGTCAGGTTTTAGTAATCCACCTCCTACCGTGTGTTCCAAAAAATTAATAGACTTTTCCCCCAGCTCCAACTTACTTGGTTTAACGGTAAATCCTGATTCCTTCAGGATAGTGAAGACTTGACTTAGGACCTTAATATGAGTTTCCCAGTCCTCTGTATGTAAGCAAATGTCATCAAAATATGTCACTACTTGATCTAACTGCCCGAAGAGTTTCCTTATTATCCTGTTAAATGTTGCCGGGGCGGTAGCTAATCCGAACGACATATATTTAAATTGATAAAATCCCTCTGTCCCCTGAAAGGCTGTATATTCTTTACAAGCGTCGTGTTTTGGTATCTGCCAGTAGCCCTTAGTTAAGTCTAATTTACTATTAAAAAAACAATGCTTTTGCAATGTGAGCTAGTGTCACATCCTGATTTGGAATAACTTCAGCAACCGTTCTAGTTATAGCATTAAGTCTCCTATAGTTGACACAAGTTCTTAACGAGCCATCTTTCTTCTTTATTAACACTAAAGGTGAAGAATATGGTGAGTTTTATTCTTCTATGATTCCCAGGTCTAACATCACTTTAATTTCTTCCCTTAGCTTTCCCATCATATGAGCTGGGATAATGTAGGGTTTTAATGTTATCGGTTTTTTATCTAACAGTTCAATTTTATGTTCTCCTATTGATGATTTTCCCGGAATATCAGAAATTACTCCTTGGAATTCATGTAAAATCTTCTTTATTTCTTCCATCTGTTTATCATTTAATTCCTTATTAATGTCTACCTCCGTGGATTCAGCTACATTTATTGTCGGTACATTCAGTTCTTCCTCGTCTGTGTTTGTGCTGTCCTCCGCTATCACCACGGCCACCCCACCATGGTTAACGTTAATTTTTTTTCTCCTCCTTATTAATATTTGATCCCTCTCTGTCAAAATACTTGCCAATCCTATTGAGATGATAAACTTTCTTCTTCTGTCCTCTTTTAACCTCAACATTAAATGTTGATATAATTCTAGTTACTTCATACGGTCCCTCTGAATTCAATGTCAACTTGTTTCCTTTCCTTGGCTTAAGCACTAATACTTTCTCGCTTATTTGAATGTCTTTGACAACTGCATTGCGGTCATAATATAATGTATGTTTTACTGTCTTAGCTTTTGTGTTGGCTTGGGCCTCCTTGAAACCGGTTTTCAATCTATTCCTCAGATCAATAATGTATTCATATTTGGTTTTATTTTCTTCCTGAATATTTTCCTTTGTAAATAACGATTTTAGAATGGACATTGGGCCTTTACAATTCCTTTAATTAGGGCTGTCATATATTAACAGATTTACAGATTACTAATCCAAACGGTTCAGCCTAACACACAGTAACACAAGTCCAACAGCCAAAATATTATATCCGCCATTAATCTTCCATCACAACATCGACAAAACTCACGCGTCATATCCCCTTACACAATTGCGTCACAACACTCTCACGCAAACGCTACAGCTACACATAAAATCTCTAACTAAACATCTTTTCCCTATGAAACTTGAAAACAAGCATCACACATAACAACAGCGATTCTCATACCCTTGACAGATATTATTAGTTTTAAATTCATGGATATTTCAATACAGACAATGAGGGTATGGCTACAACGCTAGGCCTTTATCCATTAATTCACATAGAAACTATAGTGTTGTCTAAGCCTAGTGATATTTATAAAACTTATATAAGAAAAATGAAACGGGGCCCCCGGCCCCATAGGAATGGATATTATGAGCTCAGTACCCTTCCGTATTTTAAAATGGATATTCAGGTTATATGTGTACTTAGTTTGGTAAAGATCCATCTAGTCATGTAATGTAAGAGTAGGCCTACTAAGCCTTTTAATATTTATATAGCTCATATAGGAAAAAACGACATTTTGGGCCACCGGCCCCAAACGAAATGTTACAAAGTTTATAACCCCGTAAGGGTTCCTTCTGGATAATGATGGATATATGTACCAAGTTTGGTCAAGATCCATCAATCCATGTAAAAGCCTTTGTGACTTGTGGAACAAACACTACCCGCCCGCCCGCCACATTCACTTTTATATATATATATATATATATATGTATATGATATACAAGTAAATACCTTTCAAATAAGTCTTTTGGTATAATAGGTCTTTTTTTTGTTGTTGTCAAATTCCAAATTTTGTTGTCAAATTCCAAATACAAGAGCACTTACACAGAAAAAAAAATATACTGCAAACAAGTATTGGAAAATCCCGAAATGTTTAAGCAGGGTTTTACCCAAACTGAAAATAAATTTTTAACAAAACATAAATAATATTTTTTTTAAATTGTTATATCAAAACCACGAGAAATAATGCATTTAATTATGCTTTAAAAAATTAATTTTAAGCAAAATTGTGGTATCTTAATTTTTTAACTTAAAATATATGCCCATGCCTCTACGACAAAAGTGAAATTCCACAAAGTGGTACTTCCGTATCGCTTGGAAATTCCCGAAAAACAAGTAACGTAATTTCGTTGTCAAAATTGCGACCTACACTTTTTAATTTACTGACGGCATCGTTGTTTTGCCTCTTATAGTCGATTATATGCAGAATAGTAAATTCTACATCCACCAATTAATTAAAGCCGACATCTTGCTTGTTGTAATGAGAGTTTGTTTGATTTTTTTTTTCAAGGTTTAAACTTTAAAAAATTAAGTTAAAAATAGGTAAATTTCACTCATCAATAACTTTTTTTGAAAATGCGCTCATATTTTTTTAAAAAAAAATCGAATTTAGTTTATATGTTCATTTACAACATATCCAAAATTTATGAGTGTAGTCCATAGGTAGGCCGGTAGGCTTCAAAAACGAAAGTCAAAGAGGTCATTTTGTTTGCCTTTATTTTGTCATCATTGCAACCGTGCTTGTCTGCTTATTGCCCATTATTGATAGCAGCCGTGGGGTAGTTAATAGTTCATGAAATTGGTTATCCAGAATATAAATGGAAAATATAACTAAAGCAATTGACTTTAAATAAATAAAAAAAATATTTTTAAAAATAATTAACTATTTATTGGAATAGTTTATGATTATAAACTATCAGTGATTTGAATTTTGAGGTTAGTTGCCATGGAATTAGGATTGATAAGTAAGCACTTGTATTAAGTTGTATTTTGACGTAGCATTAGATAGGCCTAGTAAAAGCATTATAATAGTAATAATACTATTATAAATGATTTGGGGAGTGGGGTAAATAGCCTTTTATTGCAACTATTATTAAAATATTTATTACATATATAGGCCTATATATATATATATATATATATATATATATATATATATATATATATATATATAAAAATATATATTACATATATATATATATATATATATATATATATATATATATATATATATATATATATATATATATAAAATAATTATTTTAACCATATGATTAATTAAACTATATATATATGTGTGTTTAAAATATATTATAATAAATTATTTCTGTCATTACAAACAATGTACAACCATAGTTTGCTTTAAATATTGCACTTCTATTTAACTCCACCACATTAATCCAAGAATTCCTTCTTTAGTAAGATATAAACAGTGATTAAAACGTGTACTTACCTCAAGCAAATGACTAGATCTTAATTTAATTTCTAATAATCACCAAAGTGAATTTCCAATTAAAATTATATACGATTATAATAAGGGGCGAGACTGCAATCACGTTAGCAGTTCGCACAATATAAAGAGTAAAATAAAGTAAGGTTAAACCTGAAAAAGGAACGCAACAAAAGCCTTCGTCAAGAAACAAAACAACATAATAAAAAGGGAGTAAAATTTAAAATTAAAAATATACGGATACTAATTATGCTTCCTTTCGACACGTTCATCAAAACCTGAAGAAGGAACAACAAAACGATGAAGTTCATCGTTTTGTTGTGTTCCTTCTTCAGGTATAACCTTACTTTGTTTTTTTTACTCATTCCATCAAATTATATAGTTAAATAAATATTTGGCATTTATAATGGTGTTGCCCTTGGCTAAACCTATTGTATCAATAATATATGACCAAAAATAAATTAATGAATTAATTTGCAACGCTTTCTGCAAAACTGTCTTCCATCAAAGGAGGAAAATAGATATTCAATGATAGAAATACCATTTTGAACAAAATTCCTTAGCCTTCATTTCATTTTAAAAATTAATTTCAATCTAAAAATAAATTAATCTAAAAACAAAATAAAAAAGAAAACTATTTACAATAAAGCATACACAGGAGTTTGAATACTGCATTTATTAATATAAATATATATATATTCTATTGCTGACATAAACTATTAATGTATATTAAAATTATATAATTTAATTCATAAGCCATGCTTCCTTTATAAAATTTGGATATTTTTTATATAAAGAGTGACTCATAAAGAGCAAATGTAATCATGACTCATGTGTTTTCTGATAAGTTTCTATGATTTAAAATAGTACAAGGAACAGGCCTCTTTTTGGATACGCAATTATGTACAGTTGTTTATAATATGTTTTACCCTTACTCCACTTTTTCAACTTATTATGTATCAACTAATGTCTAAAAGTAGTCTGATTATTTTTTTTTAATTGATCAAATTTAAATATTGCAATTTTCACAGCTCTTTTTTAATATTAGCCTATAGGCTACACGTAAACTATGTTCTTATATAGCATAACAGTTTCTAAATTCTATAACAGTGAACTTTTTAGAAAATCATATCATTTTATACAACAGCTCATTTACTATAACAAACAAGTTATTGCTCTTGTTGTACTCAGCTTTAATCAAAATTCATGTAACGATTAAATTTCAAAGTTGAAAATCTAAATTTAGAACAAATTGGACCCCGGAAAGGGGGTGGGGGTGGGGATAAAGATTTTGTAGATGAAGTCCTTTGTTATTTTAGAGGCCCTTGTGAGTTTCAAGGTCTGCATTTCTTGCTTAACATCTTAATTTAAGTTGAAACACATTTTAAAGTGTACTTGACCAGTGCTGCTTCTGACATCAACAGGGCCTCTTAACGTGCTGAAAGTGATGTTTATGGAAAACTGACCTAAACTTAATATAGTTTTGGCCTACTTGGCTGAGATACACAGCACTCCACACTCCCGCCACACAACTGCCCAGCCCTTAAATGGCAGATTTTAATATAAGACTAATAAAATTAAAACCTTGCCATAAAAATAACACTATCACTTAAGTCTTAAGATCAGTAAATACTTAAAGTAGGAGATCAAATTTTACTAATAGCTAAGTTAAAAAAAAATACACGTTATAGTTGTTAAGTATTTATTTAGGGCCTCAGCCCTGATAAGGACAGTTTTCTTGTGGGTCACGGTGAGTTCGTAGGGTGACTTGCTAGTCCGAGAACAACAAATAACAAAAAAACAACACATTTAAACGTTGGATAATGCAAATGATTTGTTTTTTAATAAAATAGATCATAGCAAAAAAATAGTGCCTTCAATATATCAAAATATGTCGTCATATACTCCAGAATATCTGAATAGAGGCTATATGCCAACTATAAACATCAATGTAATGTTATATCGTCTCTCTAGTCTATAAGAAATGTAAAAAGGGGTGGTTTTAGACACATTTTAATTGTTTTAAATTTAGAATCATCATTTTAAAATGATAGCTGTTAACTATGAAATATAGAGAAAATGGTAATTCAAGAAAATGTTCACGGAGACAACCGGTTTACACAAAGAAAAAGGAAGCTGTCAAGACGCTGATGTACATTTCTACGAAAACCGGATATGTCAGAAAAGCTATCTCATTAAAAGCAGACGGAAATGTCAAAGTGTCTTTCAAGACATGTAAGCTACATAAGTGGGTTTTTTTTTTGTTTTTTTTTTTTGTTTGAAACGTTTTAATTAAAGATGAACGATCATTTTAATGATGTATGGGTCGATCATTTTAGGTGTTTTACCTTCCTAGACTGATGACTTGCAGAATGCGAGAAGAACTTGTTAAAAAATCGTGTTTTATTCTATTTCATTTACATGCAGGGAGTTTAAGAAAATGTGGCAAATTTATTATGCACTAAGGGTATTAAGACCAGTGACGTCCTACGGGTACACGCCCATGGCCAATATGGAAATAATGTGCTACTTGACTCGTTATTTCGGTATAGCAAATGATAAACATAAATTTTTCAGCCTATCATTACACTTGCAAAATAAACACTTCTCTGCTATTGAGTTCGAACCTCTATTAATAAAATTATACCAGTACCCCAATTTCTTCTTGAAGCTTGTTAAAAAAATATATTTGTTTATATATATATTTTAAAATACCTTCTTTAAATGATGCTTTTCGTTGTATGTATTTAAAGAGTTATTAAATAATGACTAATCTGACCCCTGGCCTCACAATGCAAACTTCATGAAATGAACGAGGCCAAGTGTATGCTGTAGCACGCACAAAATAACTCGCTCTTTAATTTTAATTGCGTAAATTGCTCTTAAGCAGGATCGGTGTTCGCGAATTATAATGGTGGGGGTATGCGATAAGTGGTAAACGTGGCTAAGCGATGGAGTGGCCTACACTGGGAACATGTTAAATGAGTTTGTATGGTTTTTTTGTGATTTAGCCTAAGTAGAAAGAGACAATGGAAAGCACTTAAGTGGGAGCGGGAATAAAAATGAAAATAGTAGAGGTGACGTTCTAAAGCAGTGGTTCTCAGCCTTCCTTATGCCGTGATCTTTAATACAGATCTTCATGTTGTGGCGACCCACACCAAAAACAAAAATTATTTTTGTTGCTACTTCATAAGTGTAAAGTATATGTGTTTCCTGTTGGTCTGAGGCGACCCCCAAAGGGTTTGCGTACACAACGTCTAAGAACCGCTGTTCTAGAGAGATTTTAAAGAGGATGGAGTTGAAGGGAAGGAAGGTCGATGTGAAAAAAAAATTATTCAAATCCGTTGTTATTGGAGGATGTGAGTTTACCATAGTCAACTGTGATGCCTACTGTATCCGGGTCTCCTGAAGTAGAAATTCCAAAACAATTATCATAATTATTATTTTTTTTTTTAAACTCAGTTTTAAATCTTTAATAGTTAAGCAATAATTGTTTAGAATAATTTATTATTTTCAAAAAGTATACTGTATACACATACCCAAGCATACACAAACACACTCTCTCACACACACACACACACACTCACACAGATACCAAAGAAAGACATTACATATCATTGAACACTCAGCTGTTCAGTTTGAATGCTTTCCATTGTTTTATTTTTTTTTAAATTTAAAACAAAACATTCTATACAATAATAACTAAAATGATAGCTAAGGAACACAAGAGCGCCCTTTACATATGCACAAAGCAACTAGTTATCTCTAAAGAAGCATACATAAATGAATGACATAGCCATGTGTTTAATGAGGAGTGGATACTCTGTCTTTAGTTGTTTGAACTTTAAATATTAAGAGGGTGTGTCATGTGTACTTAATCGTATGATAATATTAGTTGTTTTATTTTTGGAACTGCACGTATTTCATGTTGCTAAAACACGCTACACTATACAAACATATTGTTGCGAATTAAGTTTCCGTGAATTAAATGCCTGCACAAAAAGTTTTAAATATGAAATAACATATATATATACATATATATACCTATGCACGCACGTACAGACACTCACACACACTCTCACAGGCCGGGCTAATGAAAAGATACATAAAAAAGGGATCTTAATTGCAAGGTTGTAAAATAACCTCAAAAGTTCATTAACGATTACAACAGTTAATATGTGTGCTCTATTGGATGATTAAAGCATTGATGACATGAGTCCCGATTGACTTATCGGCATTTAACTACACCACTTTGTGTGTGAACTATTTCCCACGGACATACCTGGAGAAAAAGGTGAAATGGGCTGAAGCACCACTGATGCTCATAATGATGACATGAAAATAACACCTTTCCTTTTAAAAAAAAGTTTAAAACTCACCCCCAGACCCACGAACGTTTCATTAAAGGGTTCGTCAATTAGATTTAATTATGTCAACGAAATAAGGGGGGTGGAGGGCGGTTTGGAAATGTTTGACAATTGTTGACAAGGGCGGTGGGGTTAGATTAGTTGACGTCAACTACCGTGTTTTCTCTATCAAAATTTTAATCGTATTTTAACTGGCTTTAAATTATTTTAACACATTGAATGAGTGTAAATTAAATTAGTTATATAATATTTAGGTATTTAACGATATAAGATTTATTTAATGTGTGAATGTGCACTGCTGATGGCTGGTCAGAATGTTAGCGAACTTTGTTAGTGCAAGAGAAGTCAAAAGTTAGCTTCTCATCGCCTGTAGATTTTGTTTGTCTCTATTAAGTAGGGCGGTATTTTGCGATCGTGTTGCAGGTATGGAACAAGGACAAGGTTCAAGTGTCATGTGCAGATAAGGTAAATGATATTGAGAGAGTAGGAATACGATATTTTGAGAAGTAGGGGAAATTAAAGCGAGTAACAATATTGGCAACGTATCTTGAACGGATTTGAAAAATGTAAAACATCTATTTTGCATCACAAACCATGTTGAAATAAAAAGCTCAACAACATCGACAATGCATAAGAAATTACCACCTGCTTCTCAACAAAAAAGGATTCGACTAATGCAAGTAGCTGCCAGGAGACAGAGAGAGAGAGAGAGAGAGCTTATGGCAAATATTGCTCACACTGAGCTTCTATTTTAAGTGCTGAATGGTTGGATGAGGATGATGTTGACTTGTCTGGTGTATCAGTTCTGCAAGATGAAAAATCATAAATCAACTACTATCGCCAATTGTAACGAAAGAGCAACACCTGGCTACTCACTGGGAAGATGAAAGCAGCTAGAAACTAGCTACAAATGTCATCTAGGCTGACAATAATAATATCTTACTTCAACAAACAATGATTATTTAGTCTGAAACAAACGTTTCATTGATTCTGCATCGTAAAGTTAAGTTTAAAATCATTTTAACTTGTTAAATGAAAGCTAGATATGCTATTAAAATAGATCAACACAAAGTAAAATATATTTAAAATTTATTAATATTATAATTCATTTTGGGGGGTTGGTTATTATACAATTTTTGACATAATTACTAAGAAGGGGGGGGGGGGATGGTCATTCAAAGTTTGACAGAGTTGGACAAAGGGGGGGGGGTGTAAAAAAAATTCACGTAATTAATGGATGCCCCCAAAGCTGTAAAAGAGTCAAATAATTATTTTTGTGAGCCAGACAAAAATGGACGGCGTCAGCATTGGTCAAGGAATGTCATAGGCACTGCCCCTGGGTCCTCCCATTTTTCAATGAATAAATTACCATTTAGTATTGGAAAATATATTAAAAAGACCAAAAGTTAAAGTGTATTATACAGTAATGACGTATTATGAAAGAGTCCAATAATTTCAAAATAACGTAGTCTAACTATGTAGCTTTTAATAGTATACACTTATCCAACTGAATCTCACGTCTAGGACAGTCACGACTAAAACATCGTATCCCCTTCTCCCCCCCCCCCCACCTCGAATTCCCCTAACAAAAAATGTATAAAAAATTTCCTTTTCCTCA
>CAXITT010000198.1:878247-889365 GCA_964033795.1 Lymnaea stagnalis
GGCTCCTATGCATGTAGATGGGATTTGCAATGTTTCTGTTACTGGTGGTGATGAGGAAATTATGCACTAGGGGTTTGAAGGCTTGAGGCAATAGACACAAATGTGTCTAGTGTTGTCGCCTCAACTGTTCCTTTTGAAAGATATATGACGTCAAATAAGATCTAAACTACTCCTCTGTGTCAAAAAAAACTTTCTTCGTTTTATAATCCCACTTCCGGGGGATGACGTATTTTATTGACGACCCCCTTGGTATAAAGACAAAGAAATCCTTAGACCTTGACGGACAAAAAAAGGGTAATTCACACAGTGCGATTAATATAATAAATTAATGTTGGCAAATTAGTAAATTGTGATAAATCCAAATACGCATGAATGCTAAAAACGAGAAAGTGTGCTTAGTTTTTAATAGAATATAAAATACAAACCTATAATTTAATTATGTTTTAATTATGTTTTAATATATAATTTCATAACTTTTTTTATTGTATCTGTAAAAATTGATTTATATATTATATTACAATATTAGACACATAAAATAGCTATTTCAAATCATGTATTTCTATGAAAAATTGAATAACACCTATTAAGATATACCTGGTTTCATCACACAATAGCGTGCATAATTTTAGTTGGGATTTAATTGTGTTTTCTTGGACTCTTCTAGCTAAATGTCGTTTCTCGTGTTTAAGACTTTTTCTATAGTCACATTGCTATCTTCAGTCCCCAGCACATGCGAACTGTCTTGAGCGGTGACATCCTTAGTTTTGTTATCGTGAGGCTATGTTAGTATAGTTGACTTGATTTTCAGGGCTAGCATCCACGTTGTTGTTACTCTTCACTTTAACAAATGGTTTACTTTCGGCTAAATAGAGAACAAAACAGCAAGGCTATCAAATTTAAACAGATCCACATTAACAAAAGAAGTGAGTAATGTACTTTTCTCCACCCTCGTAACAAATATTTCATTTCAAAGCACTGCACATTATTTGGTTGCTATTGTGAGAAATAAACGATTCTTGCAATGAAGACTGTTTCATATATCAGAAAATAATAAAGTGATTTATGAAAAGCATATTGATTCAATAAAGCAGTATTCATTTTGCCTACGTTTAAATATATTTTTAAAAATGTGTGCTTTCTTTGGGCTGTCATTTTCCTAACAATTAGAATTATAAAGAATAACGTTTCAAACTTAGATTTGCAAGTTAATGCATGTTTTATTTTTGGACAATACATCTGTGCTTCCTTACCATCTCCACAAGCAAGGTTAAGGTTGTGTATGTCACTGTTGTTGATTTTAACTGAGAATAAACAATCTTTTTTATGAGCCTTCTGCTAAATCAGTACAAAGTATTTAGATACTTTATAAAAATAAATAGGATATTAGTAATTAAACAGAATTAATTATGCGCAGCAGATTACTAATACAAAATTAAACAATTTTAAACTTATGACTGTCACTAATAATAAGAAAAAACAATGTATAATTTACCTTCATGTTTATTAGGACACTTCATTTTTCTGCAAGATTAAAGAAGTCTTATTTAAAAATAGTAAGTATATATATTTATATATATATATATATTGATAATTTATATAATTCATAAAATTTATGTTATCTTTTAAAATCATACAATGAATATAAAGTTTATAAGATTTCTAATACGATTCCTAAACACTATGTCAGTTTAACTGAACTAAAAAATAAAAAGTTATACTTTCATGAATCTTTGAAAGTATGTAAGTAAAAATGAAATGTTCAACAAATAAACGTTCATATGAAATTCCTTGTTTACAGCAACATTCTTCAGCACAAATTGTGGTCTAAAAAAATTCAAATTTAATACAATATATTGGAGCTTTTCAAAATCTGTTCCAAGCATAAAACCCGTTATTACAAAAGTGTAAAGGAACTTTAATCTAAATAAAAGGAAGCGCTGCCTAATATCATCCCCCCCCCCCCCATAAAAAAAATGCGCAGGCCTTGTGCTTTCCTTAAACAAAGAAAAATCTGTTCCAAGAATAAAACCCGTTATTACAAAAGTGTAAATGAACTTTAATCTAAATAAAAGGAAGCGCTGCCTAATATCATCCCCCCCCCCCCCATAAAAAAAATGCGCAGGCCTTGTGCTTTCCTTAAACAAAGTCTACACCATCTTCACAATGGCGTGCACGGATGCCCACCAAAAAATTAATTTACAAACAAAAATACAGTTTTATTCTTCCATGAAAATGGAATAGAAACTATAGCAAAGCATTGCTAAAACAATTTCTCTTATAACACAGCTACAAAAATATGGTCCTTAAAAATAATTCAGAAGTAAACAAAATTACTTTAAAAAAAAACAAAAGTTTAATGCTATCGTAAAACGTACAAAAGTCGTTAAACGTTACTGAACAAATAATATGTGTTGCTTTAAAAAAAAATTATTTTGACAAAATTTTTGTTGTTGAAAAAATGACATGCATATCAGTATAATCAAAAACTTACGTATACATCCTCAACTTGATTATGACTGCAATGAATATTACAATTAGGAATTAGGAATAAAAATGTAGCACACATTTAATTTAGATATACAGTAATCAGCTCTAATTATTTATATAAACTCTTTTTATTAATACATTCATAACCTAAAGGTAGCATTTTCCAAAAATGACAGTCTCTCTTTCTTCTTTTTCTTTTGGCCTAATATGAACTGTTTGTTTTAAAAAGTGTTAAAAATGTATGTAAAACGAAAAATAAATAAGGCCTACTAAAGTTAAATTAAAGTTACCTGTAAATAAAACTGTATGAATAATCAGCGTTCCTACCAGGCTACCCGCCCCTATCGCAATCCAAGTCACGAGTGAATTACTACCATCTGGTGATTCATCTAAGTTTAAAAGCAGTAAGGATAAAACTAAAATGAGAAATGCCTGTTTATTTATTTATTTTTATTTTTTTTACTAGCAACATCAAACACTTCAACAACATATGTAACAATGTCACTAACGCTACCAGATGGCTGTGATTGAACAAAATAAACAATTCGACAAAGACAAAGGCGCTAAATGTTTTTTTTTTTTTTTTTTTTAAAGCGCAAATAATTTGCTGCTTAATTATTATTATTTTTCGGAAATAATAATAAAAAAAAAAAAAAAAAAAAAAAAAAAAAAGGGCTTAATTTTTTTTTTTTTTTTTTTTTTTAAAGCGCAAATAATTTGCTGCGTAATTATTATTATTTTTCGGAAATAATAATTGTAATAAGTCTGCGTTGTAAAAGCGGACGGGGCGTTCAAATATTCCTATAGTTTAGTGTTGGTTGAGTAGAAGTCGGGGTGCAGCACATATTTGTAATCTTGAAATCCGCGTTACTTGAATGAATGGTAAGTAGCTTTAATAGATGGGAAAGTTCCCCTGTTGCGGTCGCAATCGCTGGGCGGGCTATAGGTAGTCTTATACTAATTTTAAATGTAAAAAATAATTATATAACTAACAAAATATAAAAGTTGTTGCAAATTTTCATTTTTTTTTTTTTGTGTGCATTGCTTTATAAAAAAAGGTATTGTATTCTTTCTTAAAACGTAACTGAATAGCACCTTCTTCTGAGAGTTTGATAATGACAGTTGTCTCATGTTAAATAGAAATGTATCGATTTTGCCTGAAATCTATGGGTAACTCAATCCGAACAGAGGTATACTTGATCTACGTGATTTATTGTTTGGATGTTGACAATGAAGTCTTATTCTGGACCTTGTAACCATTTTAAATTATTTTTTTTAATCTTAAAAATGTATCTGTATTATTTTTCATGTACAATTAGTCATACGCAAGTGGACAATTATAAATTTCCAATAAATACACCATATTTTAGAAACTACAAAAATATCCTAAAAATAATGAATTTTGCTTGGTTTTGTAAGTGATGCAAAATTTTCTTTTTTTTTTTTTTTTTCATAAATGAAAAAGGGAAATTAAACATAAATGACAATTATATCGAATTCGCAAATGGTACTATTCTAAGGGTAAAATGTTGTTTTTTTAAAAATTTAAATTTCACGCCAAAATAGGCCTACTTATGTGACGCACCTTTGTAAGAAATTTCACTTTCACAAACAGTAACGTTTAATTCGGCATAGGTCCCTTCTCCATATCTACTAACGCTGCACCTATACACGCCAGTATCATTACACCTTGCAGAAGTTATATTCCACGTTATTGTCTTACTATTGGACGACTCTAATAGTTTCCCTTCTTTAGTGAATTCAACTGACTGATTATCTGCTTCTTCTACTTCGCAGTAGAAACTTATGTTCGCCCATCGCTCAAGTTTTATATTATTTACAGAGAAGTTTGTAATTTTTTGAGGAACTGTGAAAATAGAATATACTGAATGTTATAATTTTATTATTTAACGAATTAAGGATACCAGAAAATTATCAATTGTTTATATAACTAATAGCAATTATTTTCAAATGTTATTTACTGTCTTATAAAATATTTTCTATTGAAATATCATGTTGAATATGCAAACAGATTGAATAAAATGAAATCTTTCTGTAAAGGTTATAGCAAAATTAAGAACTTTATATATAATAATATGTTTTTAATACTATAGCATAAAGTTCATGAACGATTTTGATGAAATGTTAAGTGGGAATTTAACATTAAAAAGCTTTATTCAAATAAATAATTTTTAAAAAGTTATAACGTAATAACAAGACCTTGTTAATTTTTACTTACAAGATATTTTGGGTCGATACCATAAAGGGTCACTCTTCCATCCAAACATGTTCGCCGACTGGCAATAATATTTTTCTTGAATATAAATCAAATTTATTATTGTAATATTTTTAAACGAATATAATTTTAATACACAGCCCCAGCCCCTCCCTCCAAACACACACACACACACATCACATACATAAACCAAAACAACCTGCTCTGTTTCATTGATAAGTTTCTTGAAAGTCAGCATCCGCGAAGTATTTTATATCTCATTGAACATATTGAAATTGTTAGCCTTTTATTTAATAGATTGACACATTATAAAATCATTACCCACACCTTTTTAGCCCCAAGTATTTTCACCAGCGGTCATGTATTTCAACTTTCCCTTATTAAACAATACAAAAAAAAAAAAAAAAAAAAAAAAAAAAAAAAAAAAAAAAAAAATTCCGCAAATATTCACATTCATCCATCAGCCATTGTTGCTTTTTAAAAAAAAAACAATAATCAAAAGAAAAATGGAATGTACAAAAATAATGTTCTATAAAACGTAACAATGAAAATCTGCCATGCAATGTTCCAGACTTCTAAAACCTGCTGTTTCTACATCTACCCTATTCAGAGGCGTAGCGAGGGTGTTTGGCGCCCGGGGACAAGTTTCGCGCCCGGGGACACGATCTATTTTATAGCGCCCCTTTTTCTTTTTTTTCAACTCTCAAACCCATTATTTTCATCAATAATATAATATCAAAGCACGTTTTGGCGCCCCTAACTAGCTAGCGCCCGGGGACATCTGCCCCCCTGCCCTCCCCTCGCTACGCCTCTGACCCTATTAAAAACTCAGTAATTTTTTTTTTTTTGCTTTTTCACTTTTAAACTCCGTACCTGCACAGTGTTAGAATTCAATCACATTTTATATTAAATGTTGAATGTCTTATAACTAGCAAATTAGAAACACATGTTATTTCCAAGGTTTTCGTTTATTTCTTTATGCTACGAAGTATCAAAGACTCCACGTTAAGAACATTTAATGATGCCTTAAATTATTTGGTTTATTTTTTAAATTATTAATTTTTCCTATATCAAAAACTGCGGTTGTGCATTCTTATGAGGAGGGATTGAGCTATTTTTTTTAAGTGTAATGAAATTGAACAGGTCTTAAAGGTGGAGTGGGAGATGGGTGGAGCGGAAACTCAGAATGAGGCTGAGGGTAGTTGAGTGCAATTGGACGTGTAAAATAGGGGACACAAAATGTGACACACATTGTAAGTTTAAACTAGTAACTCTCGAGTTAATTTGGAGTAGAATAAGATTTGTCTCAGGTACAGAGTAGATCAGAGACGGATATTGTAAGTGTGAGGAGTGGTTCCTATTCATTTAGTGGATTACCACTTCCACCAATTCTATTGTGTGTATTAATAGTCATGTGATACGGGTGATATGTTTGTGCTCTCTTTTCTACGTTTAGTATTTTGTAGTTATTATATTAGAATTGATATTATAATTACATTTGAGTATTGTAAATCTATCAAGCTTTGCTGCCGTCTATTTAGTAAACTTATTTCTGCCCTTTTTTACGTTTTGTTCTTCTAAATCAGTGGTCGGCGAACTCATGAGTCAAACGAGACAACAATCAGTCTTAGGCCAATTCAGTTTTTTTGAGAGCCTAATTTCTGTTCAAGAGTGATGTTTTTCAAATGATGCCAAAACCGATTTCTGGTCGAGTCGCGATTTACCGACCACAGTTCTATAGAGTAAAATAAATCCTAAAACATATTTAAAAGTGAAAACATATTATGGGACATTCATAACTATCGTTATATATTTATAATCTCACTAGATAAATTACCTTCAATACTTCTGTTTGCAATAAATGAGACAGATCCGTCACTGACATTGAAATGTGTACTGTTATCATACCAATAAATGGAACTATCAATGTCACTTGAGTCAGTTCGTTCACAACGACAAGTTACATTATCTCCTTCTTTTACAACTGGCTTACAGTTGTCTAGTTTCACTGATGGTCTCTCTGTGTAAATAAGATGGGGACTATGCAAGTAAGATATGAGTTTATACACATATGGTTAACGAGTTTCTTGAGGCATAACTAACAATTACAAAATAATCGTAATGACAGTTTAAATTTTTTCAAATTTTAATGTAACATATTAGTGGTCTTTTCTTGCTAACAAACCTAGTTTTAAAACATTTGATTGTGTTCCGTACTTGTACTTGTCATCTACATGACCTGTTACAATAGGGTAAACTGTTACGTTAACTGTCAGTAACCCGCATGTCAAGTTCGCTACTGCGACTTCAAGTGTGCACTTCTTAGTGACGTATGGACTCTTGCTTGACGAATTAAGATTGGTATCTTCCTTTATGAATGTACCCTGAAATAGTTAAATGATAGAATATGTAAACAGAAATAACTGACATTATGTGTTTAAAAAGTATATTTTAAAAAAAAATGGTAAGTAAGGGATCAAGACCCTTTTAAATACCTTTTATCAATTAAAAGTAAAACACACATTGAAAACACGAAGTCTAAAACACCGATTTATAAATTCAGAGTTGCACGATATATTTAGTCTAGGATCATCGCTTGCAAGTTGTAATTTTCTTCTAGTGCAAGGGGGAATATATAAGTGCATACATTATTATACTTGCATTTTTTAAATTGCTGTCAAATGCACACGGACCACCTGGGTATATCTCAGAACTCAAACAATCCACTTTAAGTCCCTCATTGGTTATATTAAAAGTACAATTCAAATCGTCTGCTTTTTCTAAAATGAAACAAAATAAATATTTTAAAAATATAATAAAAGTACTATAAAAATAAATAGAAACCTACACACGTAGAATGTTGATGTTTTTACATTAAAACGTAAAATTTTGAACAATATATCCGTTACCTTAATAATAAGTAAGCATTAAAATATGTTCAAATAATAGGTTAAATATAAGGTCACTACTTCGCAGATTTTCGAATTTCGAGATGGTTTCTGGAACCTACCTCTCGCGATAGACGAATAACCACTTAAGACGATAACATAGCACTTCTATACTTACGATAAACTGAAATAGTACAGTTTCCATTTTTTGATGTGTTGTCTTCATTAAGATTAAAATACACGACTTGTCCTGATGTAGGCATTGAGATGTTGTAAATCAACAGTGTCAGGATGTTATAATGACTATTTTCTTTTGATAGAGTAACATTATACCTTTCCTTTACGTCTTCTCTAATTGTGTAATTCGGACATTTCGTTAAAACACCTTCATATGACTCGAGTCTTGGGACGCCACTTGAGCACTTATTTGTAACATTAAATTTAACTTCATGGTCACTTCCAATTTCAGCTGGACTACAAGACAGTACCTCACACATCACCACTAGAAGTCACAAAGAGAACATAGTTAAACATAGTTAAAATTACATATATTAAAGAAAAACACGCACACCATATTTTAGTTATAATTAGTTTTTTTTTTATATTATTATTATATGATGTCTTTTGATTGTGTCTTTAGTATTAAGATTATTTCCAAGAAAAGTCTCTTCTTTTTATTTTATTTAATAAAATTTAAAATTTCAAAAACGTTTTTAAATTACTTTATTAATTGTACAAGTCCCTCTTTATGTTGTTCAGTTTATTTTATTGCCAAACAGGTGATTTACATAAATGTTTAGATTATGCCCATGTACTACATTTAATTTTAATTTTATGGATTTTAATACTTAAAAGGAGATGCATTTTAAACTCATATATTATTTACTCAAATTTTTTTGGATGGTTGGGGGGGGGGGGTTTGGAATTTTATAATTACATTGTTTAAAAACTAATGCCCATGTACTACATTTAATTTTAATTTTATGGATTTTAATACTTAAAAGGAGATGCATTTTAAACTCATATATTATTTACTCAAATTTTTTTGGATGGTTGGGGGGGGGGGCTTTGAATTATAGAATTACATTGTTTAAAAACTTACAGTAGTGGTCGATGAAAAACCTTAAGAATAAAAAGAAAGCCACTGAAAGTCTTGCAGCTCGTAATATCATTTCACAAATCTTTCACTGCTAAAAACTTTTTAATAGACTGATACTAATGCCAATATCTGAAAATGAAAACATTAACCCTATTAATCCCTTTCAAAAAAAATTAAAAGTTTGTTTCCAAAACAATTAATAAGGCTGCAATATTATTTCTGACATTTTTATATAGATAATGCTTTGTTGTTTTCCATTCGAATAAACAACGCAAAAGCACATGTTAAAAAAATACACATTTGCTCACAATTTTAATTCTTTTAATAAAATGTACAGTTTTATTTAAATACAGAAAATATTTGTTTTAAAATATGATAAAAAAATACATCACTAAAAATTATAGTAAACAAAAAATATATATTATATACTATTTATATATATAATTCGCCAGCAAAGGTCAAACACCACCACCACCAAGCAGGCTTTATATAGATACGCCAGAGTGTGGTTCAATAATGAGTTCACTAGCGCGCAAAATACAATTCCCGATAACTACGTTAAATGATATATATATATATATATATATATATATATATATATGTATATATATATATATATATATATATATATATATGTATATATATATATATATATATATATATTTAATAACGCAACTGCGTTTGGTGCGTAACATTTTCTTTTCAGAAATGAAATCGTCACAATTTAATTATTGTGTAAAAAATGAACGGTTTAAAAGTGGTTGGGGCATGAGAATATTAATATAGTTCACGGGCGTGAAATAAAAAGTGTTCATTGACGTATCATGGGGGAAGGGGTGTAGCAAATATTGGGAGTCTTAAATGCGCATTACTAGTTTTCATATTTTGTCACAATGGGAAGCTCACGAAGCAAATGTTTGGCGGGCTCTATCTAGTATCTTATATATCTTAGAATCACAGCTAGAGGTGTAAAATTGTATACTATCGTTAATGATCGGTATACTTAGGAGGAAAACAACTTGAACTGAAAGATTTCATACCTTTTAATCAATTTGCCAGTCAAAAATTCAAATAGTAAAAAAAAGTTCCAATCAAATTATTTTTTCTTTCTCTTTACAGTTTATATACATATTTTTATCATCATACTTTGCAAAGATATGGGAATATAGGTATAGTTTTTATAAATGTTTGTATTCAATAATAATTATTTTAATTTAAAAATTAAAATTTAAAAAAAACATGTTCAAAGTGAACATGTTTAAGATTTATAAAATTTAAAAAAAATACGCATTACAAAATTATCTTTTTTCATTACTACACATTACAAATTATTTTTATGTATGCAAATAAATATTTTAATTGTCGATAAATTAAAATACGCTGGATTAACACATCTCTACTTCTAGCTTAGTGTTCTAATCAGTCGGCCTATAGACATTTCCACAGCACAGAGACGGCTCTCTTGAGAGTGACCAATGACCTCTTGCTCGCATTGGACGGTAGTGATATCTCCATCCTGATCCTCTTAGACCTTTGTGCGGCCTTTGACACTGTTAACAATGTAATCCTTTTCAAAACCCTTGAAAATTACTTTGGGATTTCTGGTTCAGTTTTGACTTGGTTTAGGTCCTACCTGTCTGATAGAACGCAGGCGGTCTCTGTCGATGGTTTTCTCACAGGCAGTGCTGATTTGGTGTACGGAGTGACACAGGGGTCCGTTTTAGGTTCGATTCTATTCACATTGTATACCAGACCACTGCTCCTCTTACTTGGGAGGCATCCTGTTGAGAGATAGTCATTTGCAGATGACACGCATCTATACAAGCATACCAATCCTTCTCTTGTTGAATCCGCTGTCCAGACTTTGCGGGGGTGCATTGATGATGTCAAGTCATGGATGACACTCAGCAAGTTGAAGCTTAATGATGACAAAACGGAAGCATTCCTCATTCACAATCACACATCATCCTCTAAACTCAACTCTTCCTACCTCATTTCAAGTAGGTAACTCTGACATACGGTTTACAGTCTCTGCTAGGAATCTGGTTATATTCTTTCTAACAACATGTCTCTCGATAAACACATATCTCACATTTGTCATTCAGCATACACCACTATCCATCAGATCAGCTCCATACGCCACTACCTCACAGTTAGCACTACAAAAACTCTAGTCTGTGCTCTTGTTCTCTCTCGCCTTGACTATTGCAACTCTTCTGTCAGGTTCACCAAAACACTGCATAAAACAACGGCAAAAAGTTCAAAATTCAGCTGCTAAGCTATTTCTAAAGACAGTTTAATATATATAATTCTGTTGATATATATATATATATATATATATATATATATATATATATATATATATATATATATATACATATATATATATATATATATATATATATAAA
>CAXITT010000198.1:890055-925671 GCA_964033795.1 Lymnaea stagnalis
AGATAGATAGATAGATAGATAGATAGATAGATAGATAGATAGATAGATAGATAGATAGATAGATAGATAGATAGATAGATAGATAGATAGATAGATAGATAGATAGATAGATAGATAGATAGATAGACATACAATATGTTACAAAATACAATAAAATTGTAAAACTGCTCGAGAAAACTAATCAAAGTTATTTGCCTTGCTCTAGGTGAATTGTGAGTTATGTCTTGGTTGACCGAATGGCCCAAATTAACTCAAACCCAAACATCTAAAGCACCCCGAGTTGATTCAACTCGTTTTCTTTGGCTGCAACTCTTCAAAAAGAAGGCAAACTCTGAAATCGAACCTAGAGATGGAGTCCCACAGGGTTATGACATTGATATAATGAACATTACGACCACTCCTGTGACGTAAAACGCACAATGAAACACAAAATACACTGCTGATTATATAGGCGAAACAGGAAGAAGATGATCAGATGTTCAATGAACATCTCCGGGATATTTAACAAGGTAAAGTTTCCTCAGTCTCGTTACATTTTGAAAGAGTGCAACATAAATGTGTATTAGATGTTTCCATTCCGGCACTAATTTCCTGCACAAACACACCAGAGAGAACTAAAATGGAAAACATATTTGTTCAGCTTTTTGGCACCATATCTCCACATGGTATTAATCAAATATTCTATTACTAATGTTTTTGAATATCTCTTATGTTTTCTTTTTCTTTAATTCCATAGATTTTATATATTCCTAAATATTTTAGTCCGTTAAGATTTACTTCTTTTTTTTCGACAGCACCAATGTGTATATTCTTTCCTTCCTGTAACCCTACTTACAGCAAAAATAAATGAGATCTCTAATTATTTGTACTGTGCTCTAATACTTGTCTTACTTCTATTTGTTCTGTTCACCGAAGAAGAGGTCTAAGCCAAATATGTGATGTTATTGTCATGTATTTTGTTTTAAGATTCAACATACCTTGTTTTACTATTTCATGGGTTATGTACTGCATTGGTCCTGTCGTCTTGACAAAGTCTCGTCATTTAATCTAATAGGCAATGGCTAGAAGGGAGCAAATCTCGGTCACTTTAAAAAAATACAGCTTAAGTGAAGACTACTATTTCAGTCGAAAATCGCCTTGATCATCTTTTGTGTGCGAATCACAAACAACACTAGAATAGTGACAAACACACCTTAACACACAACAGTAGGAGATTCATAATTACCCACACTGAGTTCATGCTATTGTTGGCACACCTCCCATCGGACAGTTTAATTTAAATTGCTCTGCTAAGAGCCACTTAAAATCTGTCCAGTAATGATAATGCATCGTGTTATTCTTTTACTTTTTATAGACAAAATAATGTCTACGCCTTACTGACAAGCAGCAAAATTAAAAAAAAAAAACATTCAAAGTAAAAGCTAAATAAAAGTGTCCCTGATTTTATTTTAGTAACTAAAGATTGTCGTAGGACATATTTGTAAAATTGGTCATGGCTCAAAAAAAAGTACTAACAAATACAAAAGTAATAATTCAAAAAATTGTCAAAAACACTATACATAAAATAAATGAAAATTTAGCTTAATTTTATGCAAATAAAATAAATCGAGGATTAGGTCGAGTGCTAGTTGCCAGGAGACAAGCTTGTTTTTTTTTTTACCCACGCTAAACTCTGATCATCATTATTTACATTGCAAAATACAATCAAAACGAATGTTGCCGCCCACACTTGTCCAGTGCCGAAAGACATAGGTACTCCTCCGTCTCGGCTTAACTACGCGACAGTAAGGAAGTGGCTAGAATCTACTATTGTTTATCATTTCATATAAACTGCAATGTGTTACATTATCATTGTAGTTTATTATCAACCTTTCTACACTTTTATTTTCCTTGAGGAAATTAAAAAGCTCTGAAAATATCAAAAATTATTTAGCAGTAATTTTAAAAAAAAAAATATATTATTTTTTTTGTTATGAAAATGTAGAAAATTTCTAAAATAATGTTTACAATTTAAAAAAAAAAAACATTTAAAAATCAAATACTGAAGACTGTGTTTATACTGTGGTTTCGGAGCCTCTATAAATTATCAGATTGGTTGCACATTTTAAAAATCTGAATATTACTTTTTAAAAGTTATTATGCTTACTGACATTTAGATTTTATTTTCACAACCACTTTGTTAACTGACAGTTCTCTGACCGTAGCTTTCATTTGAGTTGATGTATGTACTGCTGTCTCTCAATTGTGCTGGGTTGCTCGTTAAGGCGCACGAATTTTTTTTTTTTTTTTTTTTTTTTTTTTTTTTTTTTTTTTTTTTTTTTTTTTTTTTTTGATTTTTTGTTTGTTTGTTTGTTTGTTTGTTGCATAATTACGCTAGTCTCTTTTGCACTGTAGATCAATTTCGGCTGACATACTGGATCCATGCATCAAAATTAAACAAATAGCTTTGAAGATTGGTTAAACCGAAAAACGTAGTAAAATGTCTCTTGAGGTTTTGTTATTTATTATGTCACCATATTAGTTCTGTGGCGCTGACCTATCGACTACTTTTAAGATGGGTCTATGTCATCGGAGCCAAGCTTCTTCTTTCCACCAATGGAGATGATTATTTGCTGATCGTCTAGTTGGATTTAGGAAATATGCAGACCTCCATATTAATATATGCTTTACAAGTTCTTAGAAGTTTGGGATTCTAGGTTATATTGTGACGATTATAACATGCCATTTCATTACTTCCAACTAATGCACACCAACGATGGCGAAGAAGAGGTCATCCTTCGGCACTTGATATAGTCTCTAAGGTTTAGCTTTTTATACTGAATGTCAATTATAGTGTTGGTTTCTTTTTTGAACGAGATCTAAGACACCACCGCCTTTTGATCTATCGTTTATTCTCCAACGATCATGAAGTGACTGAAATTATTGGATAATGCTGTCAGTGATTAAGTTTAAGATTATTTTAAATTTAAGTTTTTTAATTGCCCTTTATATAAGTCAAACCACTTTACTGAACTCTGAACACGTTTTTAACTTTTAACTGTCAATCATTACTGATTCTCATACGTTCATTACATAAGATATCTGTGTACTTTCTTTCCCTTTTGTATTTTATGGTAGGTATATAATGTCGTTTGTATTCTCTTTAAAAAAATGTAAGGCATTACGTGCGTCTAAACACGGATGAACATAAAAAAACGATTTCAATTCAAAATAAATTATGAAAAAGATGGCTGCATGCATGTGTGTTTGTTTGCGTGTGTTCTCTCCCGTCGACTCAAAAAGCACATGAAAGTCGTAGGAGCATTGTTTAGGGAGTTTTAAATCATGATGATCGGGCGCTTGCTTCCATCAAACATTATATGCATTTCTTTTTTTACCCATTGATAGTTGCTTGTTTTAATCAAATTCTTGAACATTCTTACACTTGTATGCAATACACTTTTACTCGTGCTTGAACTTTGTTTCACCCCACATTAGATTCCTAACAGACGGTAGCGTTTGTTGTGGGCGTGGTTAATCTCTTTGATGTATTGTGTTTACTACGACTACCAATTATACATGGTTAGTATGTCTCCTTGTATCTTGTTGAACATTCGCGATTTGTTCTAGAAACGTAAACAAATGCTAAGTAGTTTCTGGAAGACAGGGCTTACGCTGCATATGTAAATGGATTAACAGACACGGAGAGAGAGAGAGAGAGAGAGAGAGAGAGAGAGATTCAGATAAATATTTTTAACTTTACGAGACGTGTATTATTCTTTGCGTGCTCATATGTGTTTATTTTGCATTTTTCATTCATCATTATTCATTGGCACATTTGTATTATTTGTGTACCCGTACACGATTTTCCAATACTCTGTAAGTTGATGATTTCTAATTATATTTCTTTGTTGTGTAATTGTATTATCACAGAAATCTTATTAATTGTAATTGTTACTGTTTTGGGTGTAGTATTTTTCTTATTGTATTGCTCTATGGTATCCTCCTTTGCTGTGCACTGTGTGAACGAGCCATAACTTAAAAAAAACAAGAGATTAATTTCTCACAATAACACACAGTGCGTGACATAATATACTGAGACAAGAACAATAAACAGTTGCATATGTTTAGCAACTCCTGAGTAAAAAAAAATAAACCAATACAATAAATAACACAAAAAAACATAACAAAACAACAAATCTGCATTTGATCAATGATGCCGCCAATAAATCTCAAGGGAAAAATATATGCCGCTCGTTTCAAATTTAAACATTCGGACCCCCCCCCCCCTTATTTCCAACAACACAAACAGAAATGATGTAGAATGTACATGATATTTAACAGACGTTTCATCCAACATCTAGGTTTAAATTTTACAGTTTCAAGCCACTTAAAACAACGATACAACGGCATCTCGGAACGTTTGGCACTTAACACGTTAAATAAAATAAGTTGGTTATACTGCATGCGCCTTGACAAATAAGCAGGAAGTAAAAAAAACAAAACAATCACGCACAAAAATGTAATTTAGTTTACAATGCTCACCACCGTTCTGATCAGATTAGAATATTTCTATCTTATTCCATCTTAGTTTCCATACAAATCTTGACTCTTACACTAATGCTCACGTCTAAACCTACACCGTGCTCCGACAAAGTCGTAAAAGCAAATGACCCACGCAAGAAAAAGTTCAGTAACTCAAAAAGTCGAATTAAGTACGTGTCGCTGCAAGGGCAGTGTAAGGTTGGGAGAGTGGGGGGCTCATTAGAGGAGATAGTGTCAAGTGTCGTGAACTGAGAGCGATTAGAATCGTTGGGATGAGATGGGGTCAGGAGACGGATTTTGTTTGAGAGAAGGAGATAGAACTGGCTCCTCAAAACGGGCATCGAGCACGTCTCTTTCTCTCTCTGGGCGAATATTAATAACAATCACCATCGAGCCATTCCTCACTATTTCCTTAAATATGAAATTGTCAATGTCTTTTTCCTGAGAAACAATTATTCTAAATATGATTAACTTGGGGGGTGGGGTGGGGGAGCTGGTGCAAACACGCACAAAACAAAAAATAATCCAGGATGCATAGCGAGTAGACACTCTATCTAGATACTGTGGCACAAATGTATGTGAATTATACATAGTTTAAAAAAAAATTAAAATAGGAGCAATGTAATACAATGAAAGGATAATGACGCTGCATTGGAATTGATTTGATTATTTCGTTTGATATATTATGCCAATGAAATTTAAGAGTGTTTCCTCCGTGTTTTTAAAGTAGATCATGTCTTATGTCAAGCCTGGTCAATATTTCCATATCAACGTTTTTAAAGTTAAAAATTTAGCGATCTGTCCTTACCCGTTGTTGACCACGTGAATAATTTTATTTTGTAATTTTTTTAAATTACTGACGATCTTTCTCCACTTCAGCTTTATGTATATAAAACATTTTCAATAAACTGGCAGCACCATATAAACATTTTTAAAACCATCTTGTAGTTTATAGTGTTGCAGTATACCTTGAGGAGCGACTGATTCACCGATTTAGGTCAAGGAATTAATTTTAAAATAAAACACAAATGTGTCATTTCTTTGTAAATTTCTTTATATACTTCAGCAAAAAAAAAAAAAAAAAAAACTCACACAAGATCACATTGATTCAAATATTGAAATATGGTCTGGTTTGTTATCCTCAAATCAAAATGATATGGATCGGTGGTTTCATGTAATGCGTCAAGCAAGATTGATGTGAAGAAAAAAGACGGCAGAAACATGTCCTAATAGTCATGAGCCGATATTTCTCTTTCTATCAATAAATAATCAGATCACGGCATTTAAGGGGGCATAAGCGTGTACATAAACATCCATCGTATGGATAACATTGTTTATCCTTCTCATTGCAAGCAATGTATATCCTCTACTTTGAGCAATGACGTTTCTCTATGAAAATAACACAAATCAATGTTATAAAATAACAATTTATTTCTACAAATATTATTCATATAGTATATCACGCCGTCTCTTTTAAAAGCAACTTGGGTTTCAAAAAATATCAAATCTACTTCATCTGTTTTAAGATTGGATCAAGTTCTAAGAAAAGAAAATCTCAAAATGTCAACTAGTCTGACATGGAGCCTCAAGATTATTGACAAACACACAATGATCGTTTACATTATTTTTCAACAAGATTACCAAGTGATCGACATGGTTAACACGTTATAATTTTAAATCGTATTTTTAAAATTAATAGAGAAGCAATCGAACTCGATGGATAAAACTCGCAATGTAAATATATAGTGTGATGTTTCTGACAACAGCGATTCGCAAGTCGTAGATAGATGTTGCCTGTTCTTAATAAAATAACATTCTCCAACCTGTTATCACTCTTTTATTTAATCCATCACATGCACCATCTCAACCTGTCACAGAGCTAAGTTGAGTTAAGGGAATTAAGTGAGGTGAGAATTAGGACTTATAAATTATAGAGTATGGAACTTAGTAAGAGGAACCAATGAGTTAAAAGAGGGAGTAAAATGGAAAAGATGGAATCATGGTAGTTGTTTTAAGCCCATGCTATTAATATATGAATTATATGATAAGATAATGACTAGGGTGTGATTGTGATAAGTATCTAAGTATTCTCTATTTGTGATTATAATTGCTTATTCGTGAGTGTGTATTAATAATAAATGATAGTCACTATATTTCACTGAACTCTACAACGCCTCTGTTGTTAATAGATATATATCGTTAGTAATTAGGTTTGTGGTAGTATGACTGTAAACTCTAAACCAAAACATGACCCTACCGCGCAATAGCGACCCTTGTTGGAAACTAGCCAGAGGAGGTCAACATCTCATTATGCAGATGCGAACTAAATTCTACTCGACAGCAGCTAATTCCACCGACATTAATATCTGCTGAAGCGGGGGAAACCAGCATGGGCTGATCAACCGCTACACGTGAGTGGACTGAATTTTTGAAATTCATTCTGATCACTTGGACTGCTGTATGTTGTCTGCTTAAGTGTCGAGCAAACTGTTAATGGATTTCTTTACGAAACTCACGAGGAAAAAAATATTTTCTATAAAAAAAATTACATTAAAAAAAAAGTAATTAAACACAAACACTATTTTTTTCTTCGAGTGGCATTGCAAGGCAAGCCGGGTTATCGCTACTTTTAAAAAATAAGACGCTACCAAAACTATTCAGTTTATATGTGCTTATTAAAAAAACAACATTGCTCCATAAAAACATATGTGTTACATAACGACGATATTGCAAAATATTACACATTAAAAAAAAAGATTTCTCTCCAAGATGAGTTTAAACGTGTTATAAAATAATATATAAATTTAAAAAAAAATTAAATACATTAAGGAAACCGAGTATGTGCTTCAATGTCGATGAGCACTTTATTTAGACAAAGTCCTCGAACTATGTATATGCTCGGAACAAACTGTCTACAAACATACAAAGTCCATGGATTTGTTGGTAGAAAGACAGCCTTTCAAAATGTCAGTTTAATACGTCAGAATTTATTATATTTTTATTTTTTTTTATTTTTTGGCAACACGTTTAAATAGTTTTGTTGCTCTTCAAAATTGAGATTGGTTATGTGTCGTATAAATTTTAAGATAACTTACTTTGTATGTATTTCAAATCACTTTAAGTGTCAAAGTCTATTTTAGTATAAAGAAAACTGCCACTGTTTAAAAATTATTAATATATTTTTTATGTGATCAGAGCAATTTGTTTAATGATATATTGGCAGGTGATGTTAGAGAAGAGTCGAGTGCTGCATTGGTGAGAGATCGGATAGTATCTTGAAAGATTGGTGTTTCAAAACAATAAATCGAAGGAGCACTTAACAAAACATACTACACTCTGGCACTAACACTTTTGTGTAACCCTCTCTGTTCTGAGCGATATCTAAAGTAAGTGACACCTTCTAAGTGCATAGCTATTAAATTTAGCGTATTTAATTTGGAGACTTTGAAATGAAAAATTAACATGTGTCAGGGATGGAGTGTTAAGGCATGGAGGGGAAGGGGCTGAGATTGCCAGGGTAAATATAAGGACATGTTACTTTCAGTGTTATATTTTACTTTAAGCTAGCAATGATGCTTGTAGGGTGTTGATTTTATTGTCGTAGGTTTGAAATGGAAAGATTGCTTGAGATGGCGTATTGCGTGCCATTTTAGAAGTTAAAGTGTAACTTTAAAGAGAGTTCTAGCAAGTTTTGAGTGACATACTTTTTTAAAAAAATAACACAAATGAGATTCCTATTTAAAAAGTTGGTTTAGGGAGGAAATGTAAAATAGAATAAAACAAGATGAACGTTTGGGTGAATTTAGCCCTATTCAATCAGCGGGATCGTTTAAAAATATAGTGGCACACAAGAAATTCAATATTTTTTTTTTTCATATTAAAAAAGGAAATAAATGGAAATTATTACACAGAACATTTAATTATTTTCATTATAAATAATTGTGTGAACACATTTTGTTAGAATTCTGTAATTCTATGAAATTGACACTACCATAAGCTGTAAATAATAAACATAAAACATTTACTTAACCAACTCAGTACTGTACAGCATCAACTTCCCTAACACCCATTATTTAAAAAGTCAATTTTTTTTTAAAATAATGTTATTTTTACACAGGGTGCGTAACATTGGACACAAGTGTACTTACAAGGGAAATCAATGGATATATCTGGAGTTATTTATATATATATATATATAATGTTTGGGAGCTTAGTTATCGCAGACATTAGCAAAATTCATCAAGTATTAATACATTGTTCGTTCTAAGCTTGAATTTAGAACACAAATACCAAGTCACAAGTAAAAGTTTTAAGCAAAGGAAAAGCCATTGAATAATCTCTAGAATCCATAAAGCTTACCCTCAAAACATCAAAGAGGTGACGTTTAAACAATTCTGTTTTTGGCTGACAAACTTGTTCATTGCATTCCATAATATGCCATCTCTACTGACTGAGTCCAATACAATGGTCAGATTAACAGGCCCTGGTGTTGCTCTTAACACTTTTTTTCTGGATCTGGCGTGGTGCAAATATCATATCATTTGTGTCACGTTCTTAACGAAATCCAAATTGGGTTTTACGATGTAGTTTATGGTCAAGGTTAAGTTGTAAACCATTTAATAGGACTCTGGCCAAGAGCTTTATCGTCATCACTACGAAAATAAGAGACACAGCTCTAGGAAAAGCTTACAAATAACTTATAATATCAGTAAATCGATAGAAACCTTCTGTCTCGGGTTGATCCTGTAGTATAGGCCAAAACGTGCCAAAGTGTACTCGTTTTATAGCCATTTTAATTTTTTCTATAGTATAGTAGTTACTATCCTAGTGTCTCTGGTTCTTCATTTTTTTTTAACTTAGTTTACATGTTTTTAATAATTGTAAAGCGCTTAGAGCTTTAAGGTAAGCGCTATATAAAAATGCCTGAATAAATAAATAAATAAACCTCAAGCAGTTTAAAATAATTATAAATTTGGGCAGTATCTTCTCTAGGTGAGTAACAATTTAAAAAACGTGAACTGTGTGGGCAACAGGTGTAAGTAATTTAGTTTTTTTAAAAAGTAAATTTTCTCCAAGCTTTGAAATTCTTACGTTTGTAACAAATGATATTCTTGAGACATTGATATCCTCATAAAATGTATTAAATTAACTTAGGTAGGTAGTTTTACTAGAACCATATAGAACAACCTAAGCTGTTAGATCTCAATATATATCGCGGTGGAGAAAAATATAGAGCTTTCTAGAAAATTATACATGCAAGTTAACTCCCCTCCCTTTTATAACCCATTATCTTTTGAAAATTATTCTTCTGTGTAATAATTCTTTAAAACGAAAAAATACAACAAAATGCCTTAATTTTTTTAATGAGTTAAATTAGGGAACCTGGTAGAGGTACATTTCATTAGGTGTTGTTTTTGCTTTGTATTGAAAAGTGGACCCAAATAAAAATTCAGTTCGATAAATAAGCAAGTAAAGTAAGTTGTCCATTTAAATCGGTAACAAATTTGGGAGATCGATTCATTTAAATGATTAAACTTGCAGGACATTACTCGACCAGGATTGAGTCATCGAAGAGGATGAATATTATAACTTTAAAATTAACCAAAATTCCAATATTTGTTATTAGGTTATTTCAAATAGGCTTAGTCAAGATCTATGAAATCCCGTTTAAGCTTATAGTTTGTATAAGTCTACTGGTAGTCTTATATCTTCTAAAGGAAAAATGAAATTGAGCCCCCCCCCCCCCCCCCCCAAACCCCCCCCCCCACCCCCCACCCCCCCCCCCCACCCGTCCCGCACCTTAAGAGTAAAAGAACGTCCACTAACCCCCTCCCGCACCGAAGGTGTGGATATTATATAGTATGGTTTTTTGAATCATGTAGAAGTAGAAAGGATTAGATGTCACTGCAAAATTATTCGATTGGATTGAAGCATTTCTGACGAACAGGACAACATTTACGAAAGTAGATCATCAAGTATAGAACTCGGAGGCTCTCAAGGAAGGAATCCCGCAGAGATTGGCCTTAAGCTGCTGCTCCCTGCAATTAACTGATGTGCAGGACAAACATATAAAGCAGAAGGCTCAGAATACCATGTTTCCTTATGATCTGACAATAGGAAGTTTGGGCCACAATTTATTGCAATTATACATTGCTGTAAAAAAATATAAACTGAATAGAATCTGACATTGCAAAGTGAAGAAGGTTTGTCAAGATGGATGTAAAGTTGAATTTTATTTTTACGAATTTAAGAGAACGCTCTTAAGAAGGAAAAACCATCTGTAGGAAAAGGCTCCTGTTGATGTGACTTCACCAATTAAGGCGTAAAGTTTGACAAAAAGTACGCACTCACAACCATATACGTAAATTATTTGTCAAACCCAAGTCAAAACTATTTTTAATGAAAAAATAAACCAGCAAGCTCTAAATAGGAGCAAATCTTATCCGATTTCTTTATCTTTGGCAAAAGAGAGGTACATTTGACTATATCATACAAATCCAGGCCTTGACAAGCCAAAGTCATGAAAATCATACAAAAATTGCTTTCTTTTTTGTGTTCTGGGCCTTCAGCCTTCCCAAACAAAAACTACCATCGTTGAAGAAATATTTATTTACTTAAAACTAACAGGGGTGAGAAGAATCAAAGCATTACAAAATACAGTATAATGGCTATACATTTAAAAAGAATACATTATTTTCCAGTTAGAAGAACTTAAAGTATTGCAGACTATGTTGAAGAACTATTCTTTGTGGATATGTTCAATGAGCTGGAAGAAAAGCCCATTTTACTGCAAAATCAGGGGGAAAAAACGTCTTATTTTGACTTGAAAGACCCGGATACATAAGCATGACTAAATATTATTACTAACACTAGAAAGGGACTTAAAATCTAGCTGTTTAATTTACCTCTTGAATAAAAAAATTCCGACTAAGAAAATACAACAAGAAAAATATAACATTTTTGGGTCTTATTTAGACATTGAGCCATGCACACCTGATTCAAAAGAAATTAATTAGTATATTTAACATTCTACATCAACATAACCGCTCCAATGTTTAGATTTTCCTGTTAATATTTATAATAATACGTTTCCATTCATCTTTCTAACAATATGTAATTTACGAGATTCTAAAATAAATGGACAATAAGTAAAATTCTTAACTCTTTGTTGTCAGTCATCGTTTCACTTCATATCACTAGTTTAAAAAAAAAAACAAAAAAACTACGATACGACTCCACTGATTGTTTCATAACCATGATATGGCTCTAATGAGTCATAATCTCCCCTGACGTGCTCGCCAATATTGATATTAGTCAGATCAATGGGAATTAAGTAGCCATCATCATTTTCCCTTATTTGTTTTAATTCAACATTTTCGTTAGCAGACATGTTTCCCTTGGCATTTGTGTATCCTGAAAAAAGTAATTAAATTTTTTTTTTAAAAATAAAAAATCAAGTTTTTTTTTTTTTTTTTTGAAAATATAATTACAATTGTAAATTTTTTTTATGGGACAATATAAAAAGGAAAAAAAATAATAAACTATTCAACCCAAAAATAGTGTACCGTTTCCTTTAAAATATGTTTAAAAAAAAATTTTCCCTTATTTGTTTTAATTAAACATTTTCGTTAGCAGACATTTTTCCTTTGGAATTTGTGTATCCTTAAAAAAGTAATTAAATTTTTTTTTTAAAAATAAAAAATCAAGTTTTTTTTTTTTTTTGTTGAAAATATAATTACAATTGTAAATGTTTTTTATGGGACAATATTAAGAGGAAAAAAAATAATGAACTATTCAACCCCAGAGTAGTGTACCGTTTCCTTTAAAATATGTTTAAAAAAAATATAACTTCTGTGTGCTTTAATGCAAGCAAAAATTGAAATGATAATCGCTCCAGCTATCATAAATACTATGAAATCATCTGATTCTGGAACACGTAATTACTCGGAAATATGTCTAATCCCTTACACTACATTTAAAAAAAGAAGATATACATGCAATGAATTTGTGTCATTAGTACAAAGTGACTTAGACTTACGTCTCAGTTTTACACACAGAAGAGCAACAACAATCCATGACATAACTAGCAATACTGCTTCAACTATAGACACTCGAATAATAATGTCGACATGCTTGTCGTCTGAACCTGCTGTACAGAATAATTATAGTAGATAAATTTAACCTAATACATATTTTTTTTTGTTTTGTATTTGAAAAAAAAGATAACTTCAAACTTATACTGTCTGTTAATAAATTAAGTTAGTTGACATTTTAAAGAAAAAAATCGAAAGTTATATATCACATGTTAATAGATTTTCATTAAAAACTGAACGATTACATTTATATATATATTCGTGTCAGTGGCATACCAGGGGTTTGCCATACGGTGCGGTAAACTCATGGTGTAACCCCCACCACCAACCTTCCATGACTGATTTCTTCTTGTTGAATATGTCCACCGCATAACAATGACAAGAAGAAAATCACATAAATTTGAGATCATGAGGACAAAGTATTTATTTGTACATACATTTATTTTATTAACAATTTTTCACTTATTGTCTTCAAAGGTGCAAACCTGTCAATCACTTTATCAAAATTTGTATACTTCACAATATCACATTCAATTGATAGCGGAGCCAGATCAAAAATAATTGACTTTACAACCATCGCCTGCCACCATTTCATTTCCATCGTCTGGCACCATTTCATAGCCATCGCTTGGAACTATTTTACAGCAATCGCCTGGCACCACTTCACAGACATCGCCTGGCACCACGTCACTGCTATCGCCTGGCACCACTTCACTGATATCGCCTTGCACAATTTCATAGCTATCGCCTGGCACCATTTCACAACAATCGCCTGGCACCATTTCACAACCATCGCCTGGCACCACTTCACTGCCATCGCCTGGCACCACTTCACTGACATCGCCTTGCACAATTTCACTGCCATCGTCTGGCAACCATTTTACTGCCGTCGCCTATCATCACTGTACTGCCATCGCCTGACACCATTTCACGGGCATCGCCTGGCGTAATTTCACAGCCATTGCCTGGAACTATTTAACTGACATCGCCTGGCACCATTTCATTGCAATCACCTGTCAACATTTCACAGCTATCACCTGGCATCATTTCACAGCCATCGCCTGGCACCCATTCACAGCCATTTCCTGGCTACATTTCACAGCCATCGCCTGGAATCACTTTACAGACTTCGCCTGGCACCATTTCACACCTACCCTGTCATGTAAGATATCCATATTTCAGGGCAAGGCTTGCCCTCCATTAACACCTACAAAGCATATTGTCCAGACGTGTATAGGACGATCGCCAACAGATCTGACCTGGACCTGCTACCACAAGAATGATCTCAATCTGTTAGCTTAATGGGAGATGAACTTGCACATACCATTCAAAGAGAGGTCCGTTGGTACGAGCATACTAATCATGTGTGCAACCCTGCAAATAAGGCCCTGGGGTTTATAAGGCGTAATCTAAAGGTCGGCACTTCTAGTGTTTTAAAAAAAGTGCCTATAAAGTCTTTGTCATGCCTCATTTAGATTATACATTCTCTTTCTGGACCTATTTACCCAGGAGAGCATCGACAGGTTTGAGGCAACTGACAGCTAGCTTTGTCCTGAACAGCCACAGGAATACCTCTAGTGTTGGCAGCAGGCTGGAAACACTGGACTAATCACAATGGGAGGAATGACGACTATCCATTCTGATGTAGTAGATAAATAATTGGCTTGTCCCCTGCTCCCGTATTATACAGAATAGAATACCTCTAGTGTTGGCAGCAGGCTGGAAACACTGGACTAATCACAATGGGAGGAATGACGACTATCCATTCTGATGTAGTAGATAAATAATTGGCTTGTCCCCTGCTCCCGTATTATACAGAATATGCTCCCACTTCCCAAAGACAGCAACGAGGCCATGAATCGCAGATACTTCTCATACCAGCGCGAAGCCAGTATAGGAACTGCTAATTCTTGCCAACGAAACAGGATGCCAACAGTTCAGGGTGTCATTTGCACTTGAGGCCACTAAATATTATTTTGGAATAATGTTTAGAGCACATTTTATGTGACATAAACTGACGAGATGTCGCATGTTATTAGCTTTGTAAAATATGCATCGCGAAAGTTTAAGTAAGAAAACATTTTCTACTATTTTCTCTAAATTTTTAGTTGTTTTTTTTATTTTAATTAAAAAAGAAGACATTTTGAGTCTCCACAATCTGGGGAGTGAGTTAATGTTCATGACATTACAATGCTCTGCGTTCAAGCTAGGAAAAAGCCTACTAGGTTTTCTGGATTCTACAAAGTATAAAATTGCCCCACTCTTCCTAAAGGAGAGATGCACATGAAAAAATCAATGAGTAATTTAAATATTATTTGTGCTCTCGACCACTGCTGATGATCGATACTTTGTATTGATTATTTTCATTCTGTTAAGAGCAAATTAGAATGAATGAAAAAATAATCAGAATTGATGTATTACTAGCTGACAGACTACCATGAAGCACTGGTTGATGTCAGTTGAAATTTACCCCATTTTTCAATAATGAGTTATCCGAGAGTAAGATTTTAATTGAAATATTGAATTGAAAGTTTCGAGAATGTGACATTGTGAGTAGATGCATAAAATAAACACTAGCCCTATCACATCATTAATTATAATTATGTGAATAAAAAAATACATTACTGAAAAAATTTTAATTGAAATATTGAATTGAAAGTTTCGAGAATGTGACATTGTGAGTAGATGCATAAAATAAACACTAGCCCTATCACATCATTAATTATAATTATGTGAATAAAAAAATACATTACTGAAAAAACACACCTGGATGGGGCATTTCACAAACGTTTACTGTTAAACTGTCATGTGTCCATTCACGATATCTACTAACACTGCACTGGTACACACCAGTATCATCACAGCTTGTTGAAGGTATGCGCCACTCTATTGTATTGTTAAAGGCGGAAGCTAATATTTTCCCATCCTTAATTATTTGAATGAACTGGTTATCTTCTTTATCCGCTTCACAGAACAAAGTCATGTTTGTGAAACGTTTAATAAAAATTGTTTTGTTAACGTCTTCCTTAACAGAAAAATGTTTAATAATTTGAGGAACTGTGAAAATAGAATACATAAAATATTACACATTTTTATTGATCGCAATGTTTCATTGCATGTTCCGAAAAATGCAAAATGTTATAACATAATAATATTGTAAAAGATATTACATGTTAACCATTTTTTCCAATTGAAACGATATCTTAAACTTTTTAAATTTATGTGTAGAAGGTGGGCCAAAAAAGATGAGTCGTCTGTAACATATCATGGATTGGCAAGTTGTGTCTTGAATAGGTAATACAAACGTTGTATTGAATGACTCCGTAACCATTGAAAACACTTAATTTTACTGTTATCACATTCTTATAAAAGGAAAACACATGTAATACTAAAGCCTGGACACAAGTATCCAATAGTCCATACCTTGGAATTATCTTCTCAAATAACCAAAAATGGTCACCCCATATAAACAAAAATTAAAAAAAAAGCCAACTCCACCCTAGGTTTTATCCGAAGAAATCTGCGCCACTGCGCAACTTTCTGCAAACAAAATGCCTATTTCGCACTCGTCCGTCCACTACTCGAATATGGTCATCTGGGACCCACACCTTAAGCAAGACGTGGACACGATGGAGCGAATTCAACGTAACGCGGTGCGTTTTATTGCTCGAGACTACAAATCCACCACTCCTGGCTTCGTCACGGCTATTAAAAAGATTTGATACCGTCCTCCCTTAAAGACAGACGAGAGGGCTCCGCCTGATATTCTTATATAAAGTGATCCTGGTACTTGTGCCGGCCATCTCAGCAGGCACGTAACTCACTCCACAGAAGCCGGGTAGACTGATCAGAGCAACACGCTCACTGAACACTGACTTCACCACTGACATTCCCATAAACAATTACACCAGAAGCAATAGCAAATGCTTCAAAGTTCCTCAGTGCAACAAAGTTCAGTATTAACAATCTTTATTCCCACGCACAATAAAAGAATGGAACCACCTGAACGAGGCCACTGTGAACTCGACATCGGTCGAAAGCTTCAAGGCTGCCCTGGCATCAGCTAGGAGTTGTTAGAATAGCAACATCATATCCTCAACCGCTGTAAAGATGCCAGTACATGGATGCAGCAACGAAACATTACCAGAAACAGAACCAGAATTGTGAATATTACTGATATCACATTATCTACTGGTGTTGCCTTGCTATTTAAGCTAAAAATTAGTAGCCATTCTCGACGATGCAATATGAAGAAGCACCATCTCACACAAACAGAAAAAATATTTACTTTCGGTTGTTGTTGTTGTTTTTTTGTAAAAGTATCTTTGCTTAACCAGGCATGAGGTCACAAAGCAGTCGTAATAAAGACTCATTATATTGTCGTTTGTGCAAATCTGGAAAAAGTATTTACCCTCAGAGAAAATTACCATTGCTTTTCAGCAGAAGACATGAAGAAAATGCTTGAAGAATGCTTTATTGGCATTAAAACATACAAAATTAGGAAACTCTTACAGTAACAGTCGCTGTTTTAATAATTGTTCTATGTTGTTGTCATGTGGTCAGTGTGGACGCGGTGAGTTCTTTTATGAATGTCTAAAATGTGTAAAAACTTGTTTGATAACTGGAGTGAGGGGACATGTGATGTTGGCTATGAAGAGAATATATCATTGAGATAAAGCTAATTATTGCACAGACAACAGCCTTGAGTTCATATAGTGTTATACCATTACAGAAACATGGAACAAAATATCTTGTGAGTGACGCCTTATTTCTGCAAAATTACAAAGCAATTACAATAATAAATAACCATATATTAAACAACCGTCTCAAATTTGGGCAAAACCTGTATATTAATGAATATCTATAAAGCTATAGATATATTGGTTTATGGATAGATGGATGTGTGAATGGATTGTGGATGGACGCATGGATGTAGTGATGAATGGATTGATAGATGGATGGATTAACTATTTTTATAGGCTTAATTATTTGTTAAGTGTTTAATATTAAGACAAATAAATATTTGCAAACTAAATTTTGCCATTATTACAAATGTAACAAATACATACTTAAAAAGCAGCACTTTTTATGAATACTTACATGTAATATTTGGTTGATATAAAACAGGGTTACTTGTCCGTCCAAAAATGTCTTTTGACTGACAATAATGCATTTCTTGAATTTGGAAATAAAAATCACCAATGCTAATGAAATCTCAAATCATTCACGTTTAAAACCAATAACAACATTCACTTCAGTTCATTCACTTGATAAAGGTTCCTGAAAAAACAAGCCGCGGGCCGGATCAGGCCCACATTGTGTCGTTAACCCGGCCTTTGGGCCGTCGTATGGGTACCCGTGTAATAGTAACGAACATGGAAATGGATGTTGAAAATCTAATTAGCCAAAGGCAGGCCATTACTTTCCACTGAAATATCTATAATTTAAATTGGTTTAAAATTGTTATTTTTTTGTAAAAAAAATAAAAAAAAATTCCCTGTTCATTTTTTCAATAATTATACTATATGTGCACTGTGCACAGGAATTCATTACATTTTAAACGATGCTATGTTGCCCAAATTGTGTCTGAGGGAAAGTAAAACGTCCTCCAAGTGTCTAAGGCACAGAGATACGGTCGAATAATTAAACAATTTGAGCACCCCTGCAATACAGCCTTATCTAGACTGTTACATTTTAATCAAACACTACTGTCCATTTCAAATTAAAAATGAAAACCATTTTTTTCAACATTTCCTTTCCTTTCTCACACTTTATACATTTATTATATATAATATAATGTAAGTTTTCGTTGTCATCCTTCCAACATCATATCCCACGCACTTTCACACAAAATCATTTGCTTTCAACATATCGGCATTATGAACAACTTAATTACTGATCATAATTACTACAAACTAGCGAAGAGGGGCCAATTTCATGTGGGTGATTTGTTCTGTTCACTTAATAAACAATTTTTTATGGTTTAAGTTTGATGAGTTTTCGTTTTATAAACTGTAACGTATCTACCACCCAAAAAATCTTACAATTCTTCCTTTTAGATAATAATACATTATACATCTGTGTAAACAGAACAATAGATTGAAACATTAATTTAATATATATATTATATATATATATATATATATATATATATATATATATATATATATATATTATATATACATTAGCATGTTCCTTTGAATGAGTTTTAAAATAATAAATAACTAGGACAACAAAACCAAAATACTTCAATTAATTACCTGTTACCATCTGCCTTAGAACTATAAACCACAGAAATCCAAGAAACTCTTCCTATAATAATTTCATTTTCGAAAAAAACCTCTCCGATTAAGACAATTTCCATATTTAACAGATTTTTCTATTAATTAAAAAAGAATGAGTAAATCAATATTTATCACCTTTTTCGATAATGTCAGTGAATGATGCTGAACTAAACAAGGAAATGGTTTCTTGTAAAGAATATTTTATGTTTTCGATTAAAAATAAAATACCCTTAAATTTTTTTAAAATTATCTTTATATTCTATAAGTAAATTAGTAATTTCATTTTTTTTAAAAATGAAATAAGTATTAGGGATTTTGGAAGTATTTAGCAAGTGTTTTGAAATGAAAATTGTAAGAACGAATCTTGAAATATGTTAATGGTGGCGCGCATTGTCAAACCGGACAGTCCATCCCACACAAAGTCAGTTCGCTAATGTAAACTAAAAATGATGTTATTACCTTTCATATTTCTGTTTCCTATAAATGAGATTGATCCGTTACTGACGATATTTTGTGGAGTGTTCTTATACCAATAAATGTCAACATCAACTTGACTCGAGTCAGCTCTTTCACAACAACAAGTTATATTGATTCCTTCTTGCACTGTTTCCGGGCAATTTTGAATAGATACTGATGGTTTCTCTGAGTAAAAAAAATTAAATAAAAGCCTGCTTGTGATATATATATATATATATATATATATATATATATATACATATACATATATACATTTAAAATTGAATAAATATAATATATTTTATTTATATTTTGCTCGGAATAAATAACGTATTTGCATTTATTAAAAATGCAAAACAAAAAGGAAAGCAAAACTTCTATTTTCCAAACACGAATCATCGATTTCGTCGGATATCTAAACTTCCCTTGTATTTAAAAAAAAAAAAAAATCTTATGAAATGTCTATGACATGAAGTACTGGTATATAAGCTAAATCTTAAAATATCTTCTGAACCATGTCGCTTAATACTAATACAATTACAATTTTGATACTGCGCAAGCAGTCACCAGACTGGGATAATGTGATTCTCAGACATTTTAAGCAAAATATATATTTCAGAATATCGCAGGATACTCGCCTGCAAAGACAAAGTGACATAGGATTTTTATTATAATGGTCACTTATCTATTTTATGAAATGGCGTTTCCCAAACTAATAATAATTTTTTTACCAAGTTCCATTACCAATCAGTTTTTGACATAATCACTTCACATTTACATCTTCAACATCACTGTACATATTACACTGTACAATAAAGCCACTTATATTTAAAATATAGGAATGTAAATTTATCTAGGACCTAAATTCTGTAACGTGTGTTTGGTTAACTAAACATGAAATTGTTTATACGAATCTCAACGCGGTGCTGAATAATTTAAATAAATGATATTGAACGGTAATTAGTAAGTAACTTAGAAGGCCACAGTTTTTAATTTTTTAATCAGACTTTCTAACCTAGATTTAAAAATGTGGATTTCTTTGTTCCGTAAATTTTTGAGTCATTTGCATGACCTGTTACGTTTGGATAGACTGTAACGTTTACAGTTATTAGCCCGTCTGTTGAATTTGTGACAGGAATTGAAAGTGAGCAATTTTTCATGGAGTGGTTGACATTCATTTTTGTAGCTTCGTTGATCGTAGAATTGCTTGTGTTATATTTTCCCTGCAAAGAGTAAACAATGACATACTACTAATGAATATGCTCCTTACTCGTTATAAGTTTTTATTATTGAATAGAAAAGATTTAATTTTAATAAATGCATTAATTACCTTCTTTGACAAAGGTGTATACATAATGAATAGAACATTTAATATGTACACATATTTATGTCTATTTAAATTAAAGAAAAAACGTCTTCTTTTTAAAAGTTTTAATACATTTTAAGATGCAATTTTGAGCTTACGATTATAAGGTCAGTATCAAACACACAATCACCATTCGGATACATTCTCGAACTCAAACACTGTACTGTAATTTCATCTTTAGTGATAATTGTAGAGCAGTTCAATTCTCTGGCTTTCACTGAAATGTTGATCTTGGAAAACAAAAAGCATACGATTTACACTATTTATTTAATGAGAATAAGGAATGCATATCAATAACAATTAATTTAATTATTACATAGCAGGTAGTTCAATAACCACATTACACTTACGGTAAAATGAAACGGTACACTTTTTGTTGTTGTCTGTAATGGCATTATCAGTTAAAGTTAAAAACATGTGAGCGCCATTCTTTGTCATGGATACATTGTAGATATTCACGGTTAAGACATCTTCATTAGCCTCTTCTAATAATGTAACATTAAATATATTTTCTTTTTGGTTTGGTAAAGTGTAATTTGGACACTCTAAAACACCAAATGTAGTCACAATTCGAGGCATTGCATTAGAGCAGGATGAATTTACTTTGAAGACAACTTGATGGTTGCTCCCAAGAGCAGCTGGATTACAAGATGTAACCTGGCACATCACGGCTAAATTAGAATAGACACAAACTCAGAATTAGTACAATAGTTAAAACACTAAAATCCCCACCCCCCTTTTCTCACTTAATTTTGTTTTAAGTTTAATTTAAACATAAACAGTAATTTTTTGTTAAATTATTCGATCAAGTTGAAATGCGTTATGTTAATATATATTACATTTGTATGTCATACACTTTTTATTACCAATGTATTTTTATGGCTGATTGTTTAAAATATACTAAATGTATGTAATATTATCGATTTTATTTTAATATCAAGAACATGCAAAAACTTACAAATGTGACCAAAGAGGAAACAAATAGTTACAGTAGATATCAAAAAACGAATTCCAATTTTTACTTGCATGGCAGCTTGAAATCCTGTTTAAGCATATTATTTGTTTTTAAAAGTACCATAAAATTAGAATAATCTTTTAAAAAAATTCTATGAAATAAAAAAAACTTTAAAAAAACTTCTTTTCAACAAAAAAAAAAAAAAAAAAAAAAAAAAAAAAAAAAAAAAAAAAAAATTTAAAAAAACTTTTTTTAAAAAAAAAAAAAAAAAAAAAAAAACATGAAAAAAAAAAGTGAAACGACTAAAAAGGTTTTCATTTAAATAAAATTTCTGGACGATAAATAAATAGACTAATTTAAAATATATATGAAAATTTAAAAAAGAAAAAAAAAATTAAATGATTGACTTAAAGGGGGAAAAAAAGTATTTTAATTAAACTACACAACGTTGATTTTATTTAATAGTTCATCATATACTGTGAACTCGACATCAGTCGAAAGCTTCAAGGCTGCCCTGGCATCAGCTAGGAGCTGTTAGAATAGCAACATCATATCCCCAACCATTGCAAAGATGCCAGTACATGGATGCAGCAAAGAAACATTACCAGAACCAGAGCCAGAAAATGTTAATTGTGATTGTCGAATGAGATTTACGTGGGATGGGTGTGTGTAAAATTTTCAAAACTAAATGTATACTATTTATAAATTCTAAAACTCCTTAGTTAAATATATATGTGAAACGATACTTTTTTTAAATAAAGTAATTTTAAAGTGATAAAATAACTTATCTCCACAAGTGATATTTTATTTTTTAATAAATACATATTAATTGAATATTGCAAAAGATGAAAATAAAACTTACTTATCGGTGATGGATTTTCCATAACTTACCAGCTACACCATATCACAAATAGAACATTATCTTGACACGAAACTTTTTTTAAAAACATTTTGTATTAAGATCGGTTTTATGATATTTTTAAAAAATCATTTTAGTTTTGTAAACTACTACACCTTTGGAATTTTCCTAACGTTTAAGAAACTAAGGTTATGTGATAATAAACTTTGATATACGAGCTTTTTTTTAATTTAAAGTATCACTCACTTATAGTATACACAGCTTGAAGAAATACACACGATTTCAGTGTGCTCAATATATATATATATATATATATAAGAAGTACAATAGGATGACTGTACTCATTTAAAATGTTCAATGTTAAACGATATTTATAATTAAGCGTTATGGTTAATTAGCAGACATGCAATGTGATCGAAAAATAAAAGTCTTTAATAAATACATGTTACAAAAGGCCTGACTAAAGATATGTAAAACTTCAAGATTTCGGCTTGAGGAGTGAAGAAATGTGACGAACAGACATCCTGAATCAAGCTGATTTTCGTCCAGTCAAAAGTTTAAATTATATCAAAAGAGCCACTTAAACCCACAATGCACTTAAATTGCTCTAGTTTTATGTGTTGATGAGTGTTAAGCATGAGCGTTAAACAAAAAAGCAGGAGGGTAAAAAACAAAACAGTGTCTGAAATCAATTTACAAGCTCAAAAGTTACTTGCTGAACTAGATCACATGTAATAGTCAATTGATAGTGAGTAGATAATTTTATTATTTAAAGTAAGTGTAGGACTTATTTTGGAAATGGCATACGTCCCGATATAAGAAAGAAAAACATAAAAAGTGTTTTTAATTAGTGAATTTGGCTAAATAACTGTTAAGAAAGTATATGCAAATCTAGCTGATAATGTACCGACAAACAAACAACGGAGGAGGTAGAGTACTTTGCAACCCTGGGAAAAGACTTATTTTTTTCATTCTTCTATACACTGAAACCCATTGTTTACATTAATAAAATGTAATCAAATCATACAATGTCTGGTGCACACTTTAACTATGCATCAGTAAAAGATTGCCCCAGATTTAATAATAGATATTATATTCCTTTATAAATTACTAAATTGGCAGTTATGTTAAGTTCCACTTAAGAGTCTTAAAAAATGTTCAATTAAAAAAAAACAGTGCGTGGAAAACAATAAATTACGCCAAGAATTAAAGACATACACATACAACCCCCCCCCCAAAAAAAAAAAAAAAAAAAAAAAAAAAAAAAAAAAAAAAAAAAAAAAAAAAAAAAAAAAAAAAAAAAAAAAAAAAAAAAAAAAAAAATAAAAAATGTTCAATTAAAAAAAAACAGTGCGTGGAAAACAATAAATTACGCCAAAAATTAAAGACATACACATACAACCCCCCCCCCAAAAAAAAAAACAAAAACAACAACAAAAAAACAAAAAAAAAACACAACAACAACAAAAAAACAAAAACAAATCTAATGAAAAGAGATGTAACCAATTATTTGTGCTAATCTTGTAGTAGAAAATATTACATCAACTATTTAGAGGCTCATATCAAGTACTTTACAATAGTGAAGGGTACTATTTGCATTGTACGATGGTAAATAGAAAAAGGTAAACATTTAATACTCACAAGCGCGGTACGAGCCCGCAAACAGTTTGTTAGGTATAGTCTGAGTTTGTTAGGACAGTCACTTTTATATGTCCTGTCAGATAAAAGCTCAAAACTAAACTTATAATGACCCGTGAAATAGCCCATTGAAGACAATTAAAGATACTGAACTATTTTTCCGTCCCGGTGTAGTATTACCAGAATGTGTTTTCTGTTCTACAACTACTACCTTGACGGGATCTTTTTTAAAGTTTTCAGTCATATGGCTTAGTTAAAACACCGCTTAGCAGAGAAATACCTCACAGTTTCTTTGGAATTGAAGTGAATTCAAGATCCGTCAACAATGTACACCACTTGAAAATTTTCCAGACACATGTCTTACTGAAACCATGAGTCGAGATTATTCTTTCCACCCAACACTCGATTGGTATTTTCATCTCCGTTTTAACCATGTTCGTGACCTAAACTCTTTTGAAGAGCTGAACCTTATAAAACTAACAGATATTGATGGAAATAAAACCTCCCTTAAACATGTAAGCCCTTTTGACGAGGCGTACAAAAAATTGAGTATTTTAGGTTATTATGTACACTGAAGCAGACGAAGCTTGGGGTAAGCCTTTCAACCTCTTCAAATCACAATTGCTATTTGTTTTCCATCCTCATTGTATCATGCATTGTGACAAGCCTTATAGCATTGTGGAATTAAAACAAAAAAGTATCAGAGGTATCAACAAAGCTTGCAAACAAAATCAACATCTAAACATATATATATGTTACAAACGTTGCAGCAATACTCTTCTCATCTTAAAAATTTTTTTTTTAAAAAGAATGACAGCAAAACGTGTCATAATGGACTCTTAACACAAGTACAAAAGAAAGGCGAAGCTTTGAGAAAAGATGAGCGACAAACCAGGTATACATTACAAAACGTTGTTAATGAATTTACCTATGATTTCATCACACCACATTATTTCTATTAAGAAAAGCAAAGATCGAAATTGAGTGAAGAAGGTGGAGTGTTTTTTTCTGGATGCACCAGGTTGCAACGGAAAGACGTTTCTATTGAGTCTATTTGGGCAAAATTTTGCTGGCAAAAACATATGACATGATGTGGAATTAGGCTACCAAGTGTCATCAGAACGTGTTCAATGCACTTTACAAAAATCTACAAGGCTTTACAGAAAATTACTTACTGATGGGAGGTATCATTGTGTTTTTTTCTGCTGACACTCGACAGAGGTTACAATTCTTTGAGAAGCTCCTGCTGATCAAGTATGGCTTGTCTTAAGAATTCTCCTATTTTAGAAAACGTGGTAACAATCCACCTAACGAATAATACTCGAACTTTCTTAAGGGGTAGCATTCTGCATAGATATTTTCAAAAATACTAACAGAAATTGATGAAGGGAAAATAATTCCTAGTAATCACAGTTCTGATCAGTCTACCAGGCTGATCCATTGTAGAAACAGTAAAGGATTTGATTGAACAAATTATCCCAATCCTGCAGAGAACCTTTAATATAACTGAGTGGCTAAGAGGTTCCATCTTTGCTGATCATAATAAAACAGTGTCTGAAATCAATTTACAAGCTCAAAAGTTACTTGCTAAACTAGATCACATGTAGTAGTCAATTGATAGTGAGTTAAATCATACAGATTTAGTTCATTACCCAAAATAATTTTTGACCTCAACCCAAACTCTCGATTTACAAGCTTAAATTCTCATTTTAAGGTTGGCTGCCCTATCATGCTTATTCAAAACATAAGCTCGGCTCATAGACATCTAACTTCTTAAAAAGTCATCAATTTAACCATTCTGAATTTATATTTCAAGGTAAATAAGTATGCATTCAAAGAATAGGTATATTCTTTCTAATGGAATAATGTTCTTAAAAAGAATACAGTTGTTAGTGAAATTATCTTTTCCCATGAAAATTAATAAAGCGCAAATACAGTCCTTAAAACAGCTGGAATTAATCTACTCACACCTTGCTTCTCCCACTTCTTGCTTCTCCCACACCTTGCTTTACCCACACCTTGCCTCTCCCATTCCCAGTAATATGTTGCCTGCTCATGGGTTGCCAAAGAGAAGATTCTGTTTAAGACAGCTGCTGATCTAAGAAACAAGAATATTGTCTACTGAAGTGCATTGAAGTAATTTATTTCTGAAATTCTCACCATTATGTTATTTCTTTAAAACGGCATTAATTCCTAAAAAGAGAAATATCAGGATGATTTTTATAAGCTGACAAGAAAACTTAAGCACAAAATCCAATCCGATTCAATGAACTACCTATTTAAGAAGTGGATGATGTTCTTATGGTTGGTGATGAATATGGTTCACAAAACATAACATTACATTCACAAAACCCACGTGAAAAGCACTATTTGAGATACACATGGATGCTTTGATCCAATGCATATTATTATAATGTTTATTATTAATATTATAAGTGATTTTAAATAGCGTGCTAACCCAGCCTAGGGCCTAGGGCTGAGCTCACTAGCTCACTACAATTTAACAAACATTGTTTAAAACTTTAACAAAATTAATTACCATACATTAAATAAAAAATAACAAAACGAATGTATAATTAAAACTATAAACATTTAAAGCCATGGATAACACTCAGTGGCATCGTTTTTCGGTCAAATGTGGGAATCAGTCAGGATAATAAAGTTTAAAAATATGCTTTTTAAGTGCAGTTTTGAAGGATGTGATGGTTGGTATATTGCAAATGTGTAATGGGAGTAGAGACAGACCGAAAGTGATTTTGTGATTTCGGCCGAAGCCGAAAATAGGCTGAAAGTTTAAAATGACTTTCGACTGACACCGAAAAACGCCGAAAGTTTTAACATCACTTTCGGCCTAAACGGAAAAAGGGCCGAAAGTTAAAAATGACTTTCGGCCAAAACCGAAGCCGAAGCTGAAAATGAAATATTTACATATTTTGAAATTCATTCCTGCATACACTCTGCACACATCGAAAATGAAGGGGGGGGGAGTATAAATATTTTCATTCTTTTCATAAAAAATGAGATAATCGTGAATATAATAAAAAAGCATCTAAAATTGGGGTCTCAAACTTGCGGCCTGCGAAACATTAGTTCTTAAAGATCGTTTACTTTGCTCTTAAAGATCGTTTAGTTTATTGTTAGTGATCAGTTATTTTGTGCTTAAAGATCGATGAGTTTATTCATAAAGCTCGCTTACTTTGTTCTAAAACATCGCCAATTTCATCTGAAATATCACTTAATTTGTTCTTAAAGATCACTTATTTTGATGTTAAAGATCATTTAGTTTTGTTCTTAAAGATCACTTAGTTTGTTGTTAAAGATCGTTAAGTTTTTTGTTAATGATCGCTTTATTTGTTCTTAAAGATCAATTAGTTTGTTCATAAAGATCGCCTGGTTTGTTGTTAAAGATCTTTTAGTTTGTTGTTAATGATCGGTTAGTTTGTTCTTAAAGATCGGTAAGTCTGTTCATAGAGATCGCTTGGTTTGATGTGAAAGATCGCTTAGTTTAATCTTTAAGATCGCTTTATTTGTTTTTAAAGATCGTTAGTTTGTTCATAAATATCACCTGGTTTGCTGTTAAAGATCGTGCAGTTTTTTGTTAATATCGCTGTATTTGTTATTAAAGATCAGTTAGTTTGTTCTTAAAGATTGCTTTGTTTATTTTTAAAGATCGTTAAGTTTTTGTTAATGATAGCATTATTTGTTCTTAAAGATCGGTTAGTCTGCTGATAGATATCGCTTAGATTGTTGTTAAAAATCATTTACTTTGTTTATTAAGATTGCTAAGTGTTTTCTTAAGGATCGCTTAATTTTGGATGGCCGAAAGTCTATGTCAATTTCGGCCAAAACCGAAATTAAGTTAACTTTTCAGTTTCGGCCGAAACCAAAACTTTGCCGAAAGTGATAAAATGGCCACTTTCGGCGCCAAAACCGAAGCTGAAATTCGGTTGGTCTCTAAATGGAAGAGAATTCCATTGTTGGGGGCACAAACAGAGAACGATTGTTCACCGTATGTTTTTGTGCGAGTCTTGGGGACAGAACGAATACGGAGCTGTCAAAGGGGTAAATATACAGAGAGAAGTTCGGTTTGATATGAAGTGCAGGAATTCGAGAAAAAGTCGTAACAGAGAACAGGGAGTATGTGGTCAATCCGTGCTTGTATAGGGAGCCATGAAGTGAAAGAAGTAGTGGTGTGACGTGATCACGTTTCTTTGCCTTTAGAATTAGCCTAGCGGGTAAGTTTTGAACATTATGTAATTTTTCTAAGAACTGTTTTGGTGAAAATCAAATTTAGTTTATATTCGGGGATTTTGAATTGTATTTTTATATGATGCAGACGGATCCAATTTATTTGTAGCTCAGCACAAGAAAGAAAATAACCCTGCTGTTGTTTTTGTTTGTATGATTTCATGTTTGATTCGTCTGCATTGGAACCTTATATGGTGCATTATTTCACTTTTGACATAAATGCCAAGAATAAAAATGAGCTTTATTCTGTGTAAGACTTAACCAGGAAAAATTCCGAGCTAAGGAGTATAGGTTTTTAAGTAATGCATTTTCATTTATCACTAGGAGTTCTAGATACGTGCTTAAGCATCTTGGAGGAAAAAGTAAATTTAATGAATTGCAGAAAATAGAGTCATAGATTTATCTTTCTGAAACTTTTATGAAACCGAAATGAGGAATTAATCAAAGATGTTCTGCGAGAAACCAGTTTATATCCAAGACCTTGCAAACTTCATTGTTCGGAATGAACATAACTTACATTAGGCAACAATTTGTTTTTAAGGTAATCACAGCCAAGATAAACATTTTCTAATGTAAAAAAAATGTTTTCTTATGTACTACATGAAACCGACCTTTTCTAATGAGCTTTCTTTGCGCATTTGTTCGCAGGCAAAAAAAAAACAAACAACAAAAAAAAAAAAAAACATATATCTTGTTGGGATCACAATAATAATAACGATTTTATCATTTTGCACATTGAGCATTTAAATTACCTCTCAACTTAACACACAATAATACAATCATTTGCAATATTTCCTAGGCCTCTGATCAAGGGTATGTCCTATCAAAATGCAAGTTGTTTATCTGTACTGATGCTAATATAATTCATCGTTATGACTTTTGATTCACTTGGCAAAATAGCTGTTCCGAGAGGAAATCTTAATAATATAGATGTTCCAAGTATGTGTCTTTAGAGTTCGTTTATGTTGGAGGATGGCTTTGAACACATGAAAACAAAATTCAGGCAAGTTTTAAATTAAGCTGATCAGCCTGCAAATGTTTTTTTAAGCTTACTTGATACCGTAGTAAAGAAAATCAACCCCCACCACCAATTCCCCCCCCCCCAAAAAAAAAAAAAAAAAAAAAAAAAAAAAAAAAAACAAAAAAAAAAAAAAAAAAACAAAAAAACAGTCTAAAAAAATGTTTGCAACTGTAAAGGATTTTACTATAAAAGATTATTCAAATCGCAATAAAACATCTCTAGACTTAAGTGGCCCAGAGAGCTCATTGTCATTGCAGCCCGGAGATTTCTCGGAAGTTACCACTTTTTGTTAAATGTTTCTGTTTATTTTGATATTATGACAAAAATGTATTAATAATCGTTAAAGAGTGTATGTTTCCCTCATAAATTTTAGATTCTTTGAGGGACATTGAAAATGATAAAATAAAATCATTTTAGAGCCATTTAAATAAACTTTAGGTACTTCAGCTAGTATAGATAAATTATTTTGCCCTTGGTCATAAAATGTACTTTTTCCCCTTTTTAGTCTTTACTGTAATAATTTATCCATACAGTTCTATGAAAGACTTTCTGAACTCGCAATTCAATGTTGTTTGAACTTTGAATTTTTTTTTAATGTTGAAATCAAGTGACACTCTATCTCGGTTGGTTCAAATGTGTCCAGGCTGACCTGGCAAATAGTTACAGCTCCAATATGCTGCTCAACGATGGAGTGGTTGGGGTAGATAGTGATTATGGAAGTAGTAACAATCGATTAAAAATATAACGACTCTCATCCAGGTTATTTATAAATTAGAATTTTATCAACGGGCGCAGATAAATCATTAGTAAATATTCCATCCTTGACTTATATTTTTAAGTGTTATTATTAATCCACATATTAAATACTATAACCGGAGTTTTGAAGGAAGTTGTTCGTTTACAAAAGAAATCTATTGGTGATACTTGTCAGATTAAAATATTTTTACTAAATGTAGAAGAATAAAACAACAAAATATTTTTTTGTGAAAAATACTTTCTTTAAAAGACAAAGAGTAATAGAACTAAAATACTTAACATTCTCTTAAAATTCACTACGCTGAGAAATTGAGGGCATAAAATATTTTTGAAAATAGAAAAAAAAACGTGTGTTTAACATTTAATTGGAATCCTTTGTTGATGATAATGGATTTTTTTTTTGTGAGTGAAGGAAGGAAATATGAATTTAATTTGCAAAAATGGACTAATAAGGGTGAATTGGGTCCAATAGTAGCGGTTGAATGAATTTAAAAAACTAGTGCAAGAAACTGCAGTGCTACATAATAAGCGGTAGTTTTTAGCTAGCATTATTACCTTTGGTGAAACCTTCTTGCTTGTATCAAATGCGCCTATAAGTTTGTGAAATGTTAAACGTATGCAAACTATAGAAAATGATCATAAGGGATCCGGTGATGTCACATGTTACCTCTTGGATGTTCCCCTCCAATATTACGACCGTTTTCGTTGATGTTTTCCCCGAAACCTCTTACCACCACTGCTTACACAACCCCTTCCAGCAACCAACATTTAAAAAAAAATCTAATCCTTCATACTTTTCACCCAAGTCTGGGCAATCCCGCATTCTTCCTACACTCCTCATAATGCAACCACCACCTGCCCCACCGTCCTCACCTACTCAAAAATTCTCATCAGCTCTCGTCTTCATCGCTCGCATCTCATTCGACAAACCTCTCAATAAACAACACTACACAACAACCACTACCTGTACTTCAACATGTTTCCTTTCGGATACCCAAGTACTTAAATAATATGCAGTCTGCGTTTTTAGTCGGCCCGAGCTCTAAAGATGTACTCTTTATTTGCTATTTTAAATGAAACCGTTTTTCAGTGCTAAATATAGGCCACAGTATATTCAAACTAATTTTTGTTTGGTTCTATTGATATAGAAAAAAAAAGTTACATACTTTCAAAAAATGTAATATGTAAATTAAACCTGAATTGAAAGATTACCAAAAAAAATTAAATTATATAATTATTTATATTTCCACATATCTTACAATGATTTGCAAGTCCTTCACTTATTTCTCACTCTCACAAATTTGATGTGATGGTTCGAAGTTAATCAGCATTTGTGCTCACAATTAGTTTCCAATTGACCTTTCAAAAAGTTCAGTGTTGACAGACTTCGTCAACGGAAACGCTGAATATTTGATAGGTTAGTAATATGTAAAATTGTTCCCATTAATATTGGTTTAAAATGACAGAGATTTAGCATTTTTAAATTATCCAAATTTAAAAAAAAATATTGAACAGTCTTAAATAGATTTTAAATTTTAAATCAACCAATATTTCAACGAGGACTATAAAGGGCATTGCTAACAAGGTAACCATTAATTAACACAAAACCTATAGTGATGCCTGTGTCAATTGTTATTTCAAAAACTAATATAAGAAAAATCAAATATGAAAAAATTTAACCCATCAGTGTTTAATTCTGAATCAGGATGAATATATTTGCCAAATTTGATAAAGATCCACCAATCCATGTTAAAACAATGTATACATGCATACTGAACAAACGCTAAAATGTTTACTTGTATACATGTCTATAATATGTTTAATTTTATTTTATTTTTATGAAATAACACATCAATATTTTAATGTGTTATTGATTTTTTTTGTTCCTCTTTAAATATAATTGTATATTTTGTAACATTTGTCACTTTAAAAGCGCTAATGTATTTGGGAAGTGTAGGCCTATACATATTATAAATAGTAAATAATGCTGTCTAGATGGTATGATACCTTCACACTCTTGAAGTTAAGCGAAGTTAACGTAACGGATTTAAAAAGAACAAGCTTTTCAGCACGTAGCGCTTCATATAATATTATAAATACTTTTTTTATCTTTTTAGGATCCACTTAAAACCACTCTGCACTCACCGAGCGCACGGTAAGAGCACTACACATAAGCTGGTGGTAACATACAATGGAGTTAATTGAAAGATAAAAATAAATTTAAAATCTTGGTGTTTGCGTGCTTGCTTCAAATCGTGATTTTCACAAACGCCTACGCAATGCAGATACTTGAAGCAGGAAGTTAAAAAAAATATTAGCTTTTGTTAGATTTTATTAATTATTTTGTTAGTGATATCAAATACTTTGTAACTATTTGAACGATATTTAATGATTGTCTATAAACATTTAGGAGATGCGTGTGCCTTTTGTTAATTTTATATGTGTGCGACAACTTTTATGATACTAATTCTTTAAAAAAAGTCTTCAACGATTTAACATCCCAACCTATATTCCTGTAAATTTGGTAGTAAATGTAGCTTTAATGATTCTGATTTAATTTATTTTATTTATATACAATATNATCACATAACATTTGGCTAATTTACTTATGCTGAAACAATATTGTTCTAATGATTTTATATAAATTTATTTACTTAGAACAAGTCAGTTAATGGGTTAATTGTACCAGGTCAGTTAAGACTATAAAATAAAGCACTTACTTAATTTTTAAGCAGCTCTTTAAAACAGATGACATACCACCATACAACGAAAACAATTCAATGCAAACAAAATAAGGATACGTTTAACTTAAAATATTGAATGAAATAATATCTAATAATAGTTATCATTATTTTAAAACAAATATTATTTAAGTTTTTTTATATAAAAAAAATAATAATTAAACAACAAAAATGATTTTTGCTTATCTTCCTAAGTCTTTTTCAGGTGTCTCAAACTTGCGGCCCGCGGTCATTTGCGGCCCGCAATACGATATTTTGCTGCCCGCTACATGACAGAAAAGTTTAATGTTAATACGGACCGCGCGTTTTCCATAATGCTCCAATGTACAATGCGACCCTTCGCAAAGGTTTTAGTCAAATCTCACCTATTAGTCTAAATCTGATTTTATTATGTTTGTATAGGTATGGACCTTTATACGGGTAAACACTGTTTCAAAATCTGACTTATTGCATTTTTAATTTTAGCATTTTATGAGTCAAACATGGCCAAATTGCGGATTTGAGAAAAGTTGGTAATGCACAACCATCATTATGTAAAATGTAGCACTCTGACACAGTATCAAAGAATCCTTCTTAAAATTGACGATAGTGTGTACGAGTGATTGGAATTCCGATGCTTTCAGCTTGGTCACTTTTAAATAGGGTTAGTCAAAAAGACATTTTCTAAGATAAAAAAGACATCTCATTCTCAACTACAATAGCAAGTTACATTTCATCAATAATTCATAAATAATGCCTGCTCCTGCATACTGTTTAAACAATTTTTAGACATTATGAACCTTTATGGAGAAGGATGGCGTGGTTGTTCCTGCACTAAGTGATCCCAAATGTCTCATGGACTTGGCTTTTCTTGTTAACACTACACAGGGGCTAAATGTTCTCAATAAGAAGTTACAAAACTAGGGGTAGCTTGTCAGTGTTGCCTATACGAAAATTTCAGGGCAGTCTGCATAAAACTTTTGTTATGGTTTTTAGAGGTACCGCTTCCGTTTCCCAACATACAAAAAACTCATGGCCACATGCACACCATTCAGTAGTAAGTGTACTGTTGCCATTGCAGAGCTACAGAAAGAATTAATCACAGGTTTTTAGACTTCAAAACACAGAGAGTCATTTTTCAACTTTTTGCGGGCCCTTTCTCATTAATTTGGTAAACCCCCCCCCCCCCCCCCCCCCAGCCTTCAAATTTTTTTTTTCAAATGGCGCTAATTGATCTTTACTGCAATTCTGAACTCAAGGCTAAATTCAGCGAGGAGAATGGAAACATAAATAAGCGTGGACAATTTATGAGGGCAATGTCCTCCAACTTCCCTGAGATTTTAAGCTAGTCCAAGAGGATCAAATGCTTTTTTTAGGAGTATCTATGTGAGTTAATAACTGTTAGCAAGTTAAAGTTCCGGGTCAAACGTACTGATGAAATTCTCAAGCTATACTGAGGGTCTCAGTTGCTTCCTCACTCAAGCAAAATGTTGCTCAGCTGCGTAAGAAGAGGCTCTACCAGGTCTCCAGCAACAAAGAGTTGGAAGAAGAAAGTGAAGTCTAGTTCTTGATAACTCTTATTGTTTTATTTGCTATTAATACAGATTCTGCAGATTGTAACTGTGGTACTGTATTGAATTTGTAATAGCTTTTTTGTGGAATACTTGGTGCGGCCCAGTCTCACTCCTGCGGCCCCCGGATGATTTGAGTTCGAGACCCCCGGTTTAACCTTCAATTGTATAACACGCCAGAGCAACTAAATTTATGTGTTTAGTTTCAGCTTTTAACATTTTTATCCACTTTCATAACACATTTTAGAGGTGCAATCTTGAATAATGTGATCCCATTGTAATATAATAAATCATGTTCTTAATTCAGATCCAGCAGTTTTTATCTAGTTTTCAAATTGATTGTTTACCTTTTTGTAAATACATCTACACCCTAATTGCGATTAACTACCTGCATCGCGAAACACAAATATCACTGCACTACATAAATGTGGTTTAAAGTCATGAAAAGTACTGACCAATTAAAACTATTTAAACTTGGTAAATGGAAGAGATCCCAAGTTCACTCAACTTGTAACTAAATATTACTATTTAGAAACATTAATGATTTCATTATTGCAATGACAGGTTCTATTGAGTTCAATTTTTTTTAGTAATATGCGGGTTTCTTTAAAAATAAGAAAACGGGATCTCATCGGTGATGAGCTTCCCAACGGGAAATGGGATCCCACAGGAAAAAGGAATGATATCGGGATCAGAATCTTTACAGAATCGTGATTCAAAAAGTATTGGGATCCCACTAGTGAAAACACGATCCCACCAGGATTGGTATCCCAAGTGACACAAGATTCTGAAGCGCATCTGGATTCCATCGGGATCGGGAAAACATCGATATCGAGAAACGACCTACCTCGGAATAACAACAGAATCGGGATCCAGAGCAATCAGGATCCCACTGGGATCAACGGGTTTCGTAATTCCATATGCATCGAGATCGGGACAGGCTAGGGATCCACCTAGGATCAGGCTCCCGCCGGGAAACTGGATACCATCGGGGAACAGGTACCACATGGGTTTTCACGGGATTGGGAGCGCATTGGGGAACGAACGTTTAAATTTTTAGAAAAATAAATGTGTATTTATAAGAGACATATTTTTTTTTTTTTTTTTTTACATTAGGGGTTTAAA
>CAXITT010000198.1:927552-947475 GCA_964033795.1 Lymnaea stagnalis
TCTATCTATCTATCTATCTATCTATCTATCTATCTATCTATCTATCTATCTATCTATCTATCTATCTATCTATCTATCTATCTATCTATCTATCTATCCATCTATCTATCTATCTATCTATATATCTATCTATCTATCTATCTATCTATCTATCTATCTATCTATCGATCTATCCATCCATCTATCTATCTACCTATTTTTTTAAGTATGATATTTGTATGTATATATTATGTAAATTTAATTTATACTTTTTTTAATGTTTTTTTGTACTGATGAAGGCATGTGCCTAAATGTTTACTTGTGTATTAGTTATAATAATTATTAAAGCTTAAAATGTATTGTTATATTGACACATATTGTTGGTGTTTACTTAATCTATAAGGTTGATCGCGCAATTGATTCGTTCATAGATTCCTGCTTAACAGTTGCTTGCTTGAACCAAATACTTGAGAAATCTTAAACACACTGACACAAGACAAATAAACAGTTGCAAATTTATGCATTTTGCCGCCCCTAAATCAAACACCAACAATCAATGTAAAAAAAAAAAAGGGGGGGGGATATGTTGCCCGTGCCGAAATGACATATTCGCAGCCCCCCGACCCCCTTTTCTTTTGTTTCCAAACTACACTTACATGAATGATGTACATTGTTAATTACATGATAAGTATCAGACATCTCATCACACAGCTAGGTTTAAAGTGCACAGTTTAAAGCCACTTAACAACAATACAACGTTTGTTAATAAGTTGGCTATATTGTATGAGCGTTACTCCTAAGCAGGAAGTAAACAACATAAACATGAAGCACACAAATTTAATTTAATTAGCAATGATCTCCGCCATTCTGATCAGATTAGAATAAGTCCATTTGATATCGTCTAATTTTCTTTACACATATTGACATTTCCTAATGCCCACATCTTACCTCACATTTCGCGTTCCAACAATGGCATAAAAAACATACGATTTCCCCACATGGTATCGTTCAGTGATTCAATTGGCTAATTTAGAAAGTTTCGTAGCAAGGCATTTTAAGATATTAAGTGTGGGGTCAGTAGAGGAGGCAGGGAATTGTGAACTGAGTACGATTAGAGACGTAGTCCATAAAGGAGAATTTAATAAAGTTAGGAAAGGTATTTTGTTTGAGAGATGGGCATACTTCTTAGTTTTTTCTTAAATAACAAATTGTCAATGTCTTTTTCCAGACAAACAAGTACTCTAAATATGTTTAGTGTGTATTCAAGAATGATTAACAATTTGGGGAGGGGGGGGGGGCTTGTAAAAATATGAATAAAGCCAAACAGAATCAAGAATGCATCTCGGTAGACACTGTATCTGGCGGCTGTAAAACAATTTATGTGAATCATAAATATTTTTTTTTATTGAAAAAGTTGCAAAGTAATACAGTGAAGTGAATATACTTTTACACTGGAAGTGATTGATTATTTATTTGCTGTAATATGTTCATCCCCTTTAAAAGACTTGTCGTCTTGCTTTCAATGTAGAGAAGGAATCAATGGTGTCTTGAAAATCAAGAGTTCTCAATATTTCTAAACCTAATTTTTTAATATGTTGCATTTGTTAATCTGCCCTGGTCAGTTGTTGACCACATACATAATTTTAGTTTAATTTTTTTTTTTTAAATACTGAAGATATATCCCCACTTCAGCTAAATATAGGAAAAGTTTAAATAAATTTGCAGCACCATATAAACATTTTGAAAACCATCTTGTAGCTTATAGTGGTGGAGTATACCTAGAATATTATGATGGAGCTACTGTTTACCAAATCTTGTTAAGAGAATTTGTCTTAGAAAAGAACACTATTGTTCTCATTCGTTGCAAATTTCTTTATCTAATTCAGCTGAAAAAAAGTCCCAAATTATCTCATTGATTCAGAAATTGTAGTGCTGTTTTAATCGCCATATCACAACGAATGGCCTCCTTGGAATCAGGTCTTGGTCGTTTTCCTCAAATTCAACTGCATCGGTTTGGTGGTTTCTTGTAATGCGTCAAACATAATTTAATTGAAGAAAAAATAAAGGAGACACGTGTCCTATTGTCATGAGCCAACATTTGCCATTTTAACAACAAATAATCAGCTCACAGCATTTAAGGGGGCATAAGCATGTACATAAACATCCAATATATGGATACCATTGTTTATCCTTCTCATTTCCAGCACAAGCATGCACAAGCATCTACGTTGGGCAATGAAGTTTCGCCAAGAAAAAAACACATATCAATGTCAAAAAAATAAAACGTTATATATATCTATATCTATATCTATATCTATATCTATATCTATATCTATATATATATATATATATATATATATAATTGGCATAATATATACTAAGGGTCGCAACTTTCAAAAATGCCGGAATGCCGGAACATAATTGATGCTTGAAAAAACCGGGGCATAGATTTATGAAAATCGGGATTTTCGATAATCCCGGAATATCATTTTCACGTTTTAAAAAAAAATGTTTTTCGTAGTTTGCGTGTTGCAAGTAAAGCAAGACATATCAATAATTTATGAGATGTTCAAATCTCTTACACCACTTACCAATAAGCTCAAAGAGAGCCGACTGAAGGGCTATGATATCTGTGTACTCATATTTGTCAAGAATCACGACGTTGTGATTCGTTTTGTTTTGTCATCCTGCGTGTGCAGTGTGTAAACGGAGACGAATGACGACGTTTAAGTTCAGGATTGGTTAAATGTTTTCATATCATTGGAAAAAAAAGAGTTATAGTTATAGTCAAATGAAGCAACTTGGAATTCAAAACATTTAAAATCTAATTCATCAGCTTAAAGATGGTATGAATGTCTAAACAAATAAAATGTCAAAATGTCAACTAGTCCGACATGGAGCCTCATGATTATTGACAAAAACACAATGATCATTTACATTAATTTCAACAAGATTGATAAGTAATCGAGACGGTTAAAACAATACAATTTTAAATCGTAGTATTAAAGATAGTAGAGAGACAATTGAACTCGATGGTTAAAACTCGCCATGTATATGTAAAGGCTGATCTTTGTGACAATTTCGATTCGCAAGTCGTAGATAGATGTTGCCTGTTCTTAGTGTAGTGTGGGGGAAAATTGAGTTTTGTCCTGACTCTAAACATATCAAAGCTTTGTGAAATTATCATGAGCGAACCTCAATCGTGGGCTTGATTATGTCCAAAGAAATAACATTCTCCAATGCGATTTCACTCTCTTACTTAATCCATCCAATCAACATCTCAACCAGAATTTTGAAGTAATTTAAATGGAAATTTCAGGTAAAGGTTTGTTAAAATAATAATATAGCTACATTTTTAATAAAAAACAAACAAACAACTTAGAAAACACTTTAGGCTGTTATTGGTGGGAATTGGGTTTAGAAATTACTTTAAATTTAAAAAAAAAATATTTGTTTTATGATTTTTCTATTATTTAAGCAAAACTATGGCACAATTTGATTGCATTTTTAATGAATATAATAATATATCAAATACGTTAATTTAATGGATATTTCAAAAGGTAATTTGATGTATAGTCGTAAATTGAAAATCACGTTTTTACAAGTTTTACAGAAAAAAGATGTAGATCAGAGGCGCGAAAAAGGGTAGGGTATGCCAATATTATATCAACGATAAATATTTCACAAAACTAAAAGATGTTAGAAACGAAAGTATCAATTCGTAGATATAGTGGTACCTCGACATACGAGAACCCTAAAATACGAGATATTTGATATACGAGCCGTCGAGCGATCGATGTTTTGTTTTGAATTACGAGAAAAATTTGAGAAAAGAGGAACTGTGTCAGCGGGTCAGCCTGGTGCACTCAAGCACAACAAACGTGCCCCGTGCGCCTCATATTGTCAGTGTGCTTGTTTCCCTCTCTGTCTAAGCAGCTTTAAATGTGCTTGTGAATTGTGCTTTTTGTGCAATCACATTACTTTATCACATTTTTTTTTCTATAACCATAAGTCCGAAGAAAGTGAAAAGGAAGGTCAGTGCACAGAAGAAGACAATGTCTTTTGAAAGAAAGTGTAAAATCATACGGAAAAAATGATCAAGGTGTACGAGTGACTGACTTGGCGAGGCGGTACGGACGTTGTACTTCAACGATATATACTCTGCTTACTCAGAAACTGCTGATGATGTGGGTGACGGACAAGCAGCTTGATGGAGATAATTTAACGCTAAGCACTTGATAAAACCATTTTATTTCTTTACATTCTCCTTTATCATGTTTTTATAAAATATTTTTAATTTAATAAAGACATTTTCTTATTCCAAAAAAAAAAAAACGTAACAAGAACAATTGGGGTCACTTTTTGGGGGCTGGAACGGTTAATTGCATTTCAATTAATTGAAATGGGGGAAATTGCTTTGAGATACGAGAAAATTGACTTACGTTCAATGATAATGAAATAATTAACTTCGTATCTCGAGGTACCACAGTTGTTCATTTGGAAAAAAACGAAAAAGCTATTCTGATTAACTATGTCCTAAAATGCATTGACGTTCTTTTTTGTGGCAGCTTGGTAATCTTTAATTGGAGCACTTGTCATTTTTATGTGACGAAATACCAGCAGGGGCTTCTCTTCTGCCTGAGAGAGCCGCATTACCTCAGACCGACATGCTCATTGCTCAGCTGAGAATTAAATTGTGAATTAAAAATCATTTCCATTAAAAATAATTAATTATTGGAGACAATACTGTTAACTCTACAAAAACATGCCACGTTCGCTCGTGAGCGACCCTGCTGGAAACTAACCAGAGGAGGTCAGCGTCTCAATATGCAGAGGCGAACTAAACTCAGCCGAGCAGTAACTAATTCCACCAGCTTGAATCATGCAATGAATCAATGTGCAGCCTCTAACCTGACAGAGGAAACGGTCTGAAGCCTAACCTCGGAGTGCCCTGAAATTGAATGTGGTTGCCGCTGTTTGAACCCATACACTTGTGTACATCGATTGCTTTACGTCGATCGACTCTTCATGAGGAAATATTTTCCTAGCTTTCAAAAGATAAAAGTAAACCTTACAAGTTAATATTACATTACATGTGTACGTTAATATGGTAACCAGACAAAACGACAAAAGACAAAAAGACAAGTGACAGAACTATAAGTTGACAAAACGACAACTTGACAAAACGACCGTGCGACAATATTTCAATATACATAACCGAATTTTAAAGACTATTAATCTCCCTTTAACATCAAGGAATTTTCAGTACATCAAGGCATCAATTTCATAAAGTTTCAAGCCTACAGTGCAAACAATCCCTACATTTTCCCAATGAAGCCAAGAATGGAAGATACAGTATTCCAAGCTCGTAATAGTCAGATAAGTAAGACAGAAATAATTCGTGTAAATAATCAATTTAACTTAGGCTTTAACAATGATTATATAAAATACAAAAGCAGACATTTCGGCTAACACATTCATCAGAACAAAACACAAACAAACGCATTTAAGTATTAATTAAAATTATATAATATATATATAAATACATAAATAAATAAATATATAGACTATATATTTATATATATGTATATATATATATATACATGTGTACTAGATAAAAAGGAAAGACAATATGAGGAGTGGATACAAAACTCAAAAACTAAAAGAATTTCACAGGAAAATACAAGGAAATGAGCTGGAAACAAATTTGAAAACCCTACAAGAAAAAGACAAGGCAGCTAATTACAACTCCTAATTCGGCTTATACCATTTGGAGTAAACAAATATATATATATAATAATAAAGTTTATTTGAAAATCAGGCTTCATCCCCAAATGTTCGAAGCGCGGTACAAAGTCAACCATGTTAAAAGAAAAATGAAAAAAAAAAACCCATTGAAATACAAATACAAGAAGACCCAATCTAAGTCTTTCTTCTCTTGGAACCATAAACAACATAAGCAAATTTACATCTAAGAGATGGAAAAGATGGTAGACCCAGGTACGGGGTAGGAAGATTAGAACAAAGTCGGAATGGATAGATAAAGCTGACTGCTGAGTTTTACTTTATACAAACAAAATTGACTAAATATTATTACTAACACTAGAAAGGGACTTAAAATCTAGCTGTTTAATTTACCTCTTGAATAAAAAAATTCCGACTAAGAAAATACAACAAGAAAAATATAAAATTTTTGGGTCTTATTTAGACATTGAGCCATGCACACCTGATGCAAAAGAAATTAATTAGCATATTTAACATTCTACATCAACATAACCGCTCCAATGTTTAGATTTTCCTGTTAGTATTTATAATAATACGTTTCCATTCATCTTTCTAACAATATGTAATTTACGAGATTCTAAAATAAATGGACCATAAGTAAAATTCTTAACTCTTTGTTGTCAGTCATCGTTTCACTTCATATCATTAATTAAAAAAAAAAAAAAAAAAAAAAAAAAAAAAAAAACTACTATACGACTGCGCTGATTGTTTCGTAACCATGATATGGCTCTAATGAGTCATAATCTCCCCTGACTTGCTGGCCAATATTGATATTAGACAGATCAATTGGAATTAAGTAGCCATCATCATTTTCCCTTATTTGTTTTAATTCAACATTTTCATTAGCAGACATGTTTCCCTTGGCATTTGTGTATCCTGAAAAAAAGTAATAGATTTTAAAAAAAAAAAAAATCAAGTGTTTTTTTTTTTGCCTAAAATATAATAATTTTCCCTTATTTGTTTTAATTAAACATTTTCGTTAGCAGACATTTTTCCTTTGGAATTTGTGTATCCTTAAAAAAGTAATTAAATTTTTTTTTTAAAAATAAAAAATCAAGTTTTTTTTTTTTTTTGTTGAAAATATAATTACAATTGTAAATGTTTTTTATGGGACAATATTAAGAGGAAAAAAAATAATGAACTATTCAACCCCAGAGTAGTGTACCGTTTCCTTTAAAATATGTTTAAAAAAAATATAACTTCTGTGTGCTTTAATGCAAGCAAAAATTGAAATGATAATCGCTCCAGCTATCATAAATACTATGAAATCATCTGATTCTGGAACACGTAATTACTCGGAAATATGTCTAATCCCTTACACTACATTTAAAAAAAGAAGATATACATGCAATGAATTTGTGTCATTAGTACAAAGTGACTTAGACTTACGTCTCAGTTTTACACACAGAAGAGCAACAACAATCCATGACATAACTAGCAATACTGCTTCAACTATAGACACTCGAATAATAATGTCGACATGCTTGTCGTCTGAACCTGCTGTACAGAATAATTATAGTAGATAAATTTAACCTAATAAATATTTTTTTTCTTTTGTATTTGAAAAAAAAAAGATAACTTCAAACTTATACTGTCTGTTAATAAATTAAATTAGTTAACATTTTAAAGAAAAAAATCGAAAGTTATATATCAAATGTTAATAGATTTTCATTAAAAACTGAACGATTACATTCATATAATATATATTCGTGTCAGTGGCATAGCTGGGGTTTGTGACACCCGGTGCGGTAAACTCATGGTGTAACCCCCACCACCAAACTTCCATGACTGATTTCTTCTTGTTGAATATGTCCACAGCATAACAATGACAAGAAGAAAATCACATTAATTTGAGATCATGAGGACAAAGTATTTATTTGTACATACATTTATTTTATTAACAGTTTTCCACTTATTGTCTTCAAAGCTGCAAACCTGTCAATCACTTTATCAAAATTTGTATACTTCACAATATCACATTCAATTGATAGCGGAGCCAGATCAGAAATAATTGACTTTACAACCATCGCCTGGCACCATTTCACAGCCATCGTCTGGCACCATTTCATTTCCATCGTCTGGCACCATTTCTTAGCCATCGCTTGGCACTATTTTACAGCCATCGCCTGGCACCACTTCACAGCCATCGCCTGGCACCACGTCACTGCTATCGCCTGGCACCACTTCACTGATATCGCCTTGCACAATTTCATAGCTATCGCCTGGCACCATTTCACAACCATCGCCTGGCACCATTTCACAACCATCGCCTGGCACCACTTCACTGTTATCGCCTTGCAATATTTCATAGCTATCGCCTGGCACCATTTCACAACCATCGCCTGGCACCACTTCACTGCCATCGCCTGGCACCACTTCACTGCCATCGCCTGGCACCACTTCACTGACATCGCCTTGCACAATTTCACTGCCATCGTCTGGCACCATTTTAGTGCCGTCGCCTATCATCACTGTACTGCCATCGCCTGAACCATTTCACAGGCATCGCCTGGCGTCATTTCACAGCCATTGCCTGACACTATTTAACTGACATCGCCTGGCACCATTTCATTGCAATCACCTGTCAACATTTCACAGCTATCACCTGGCATCATTTCACAGCCATCGCCTGGCACCCATTCACAGCCATTTCCTGGCTACATTTTACATCCATCGCCTGGAATCACTTTACAGACTTCGCCTGGCACCATTTCACACCTACCCCGTCATGTAAGATATCCATATTTCAGTGCAGGGCTTGCCCTCCATTAACACCTACAAAGCATATTATCCTGACGTGTATAGGACGATCGCCAACAGATCTGACCTGGACCAGCTACAACAAGAATGATCTCAATCTGTTAGCTTAATGGGAGATGAACTTGCACATACCATTCAAAGAGAGGTCCGTTGGTACGAGCATATTAATCATGTGTGCAACCCTGCAAACAAGGCCCTGGGGTTTATAAGGCGTAATCTAAAGGTCGGCACTTCTAGTGTTTAAAAAAAGTGCCTATAAAGTCTTTGTCATGCCTCATTTAGATTATACATTCTCTTTCTGGACCATTTTACCCAGGAGAGCATCGACAGGTTTGAGGCGATCCTGCAACGGACAGCTAGCTTTGTCCTGAACAGCCACTGAATACCTCTAGTGTTGGCAGCAGGCTGGAAACACTGGACTAATCACAATGGGAGGAATGACGACTATCCATTCTGATGTAGTAGATAAATAATTGGCTTGTCCCCTGCTCCCGTATTATACAGAATATGCTCCCACTTCCCAAAGACAGCAACGAGGCCATGAATCGCAGATACTTCTCATACCAGCGCGAAGCCAGTATAGGAACTGCTAATTCTTGCCAACGAAACAGGATGCCAACAGTTCAGGGTGTCATTTGCACTTGAGGCCACTAAATATTATTTTGGAATAATGTTTAGAGCACATTTTATGTGACATAAACTGACGAGATGTCGCATGTTATTTGCTTTGTAAAATATGCATCGCGAAAGTTTAAGTAAGAAAACATTTTCTACTATTTTCTCTAAATTTTTAGTTGTTTTTTTTATTTTAATTAAAAAAGAAGACATTTTGAGTCTCCACAATCTGGGGAGTGAGTTAATGTTCATGACATTACAATGCTCTGCGTTCAAGCTAGGAAAAAGCCTATTATGTTTTCTGGATTCTACAAAGTATAAAATTGCCCCACTCTTCCTAAAGGAGAGATGCACATGAAAAAATCAATGAGTAATTTAAATATTATTTGTGCTCTCGACCACTGCTGATGATCGATACTTTGTATTGATTATTTTCATTCTGTTAAGAGCAAATTAGAATGAATGAAAAAATAATCAGAATTGATGTATTACTAGCTGACAGACTACCATGAAGCACTGGTTGATGTCAGTTGAAATTTACCCCATTTTTCAATAATGAGTTATCCGAGAGTAAGATTTTAATTGAAATATTGAATTGAAAGTTTCGAGAATGTGACATTGTGAGTAGATGCATAAAATAAACACTAGCCCTATCACATCATTAATTATAATTATGTGAATAAAAAAATACATTACTGAAAATCACACCTGGATGGGGCATTTCACAAACGTTTACTGTTAAACTGTCATGTGTCCATTCACGATATCTACTAACACTGCACTGGTACACACCAGCATCATCGCAGCTTGTAGAACTCTTAGTTAACGCGATTGTGCTATTTCGGGTTGAGTCTAAAATGTTGCCATCCTTAGATAATTCCACTAACTGATTATCTGCTTTATCTACTTTACACAACAAACTCATGTTTGCTAAGAGGTTAATGCTAATTGATTTATGGACTTCGTTATGAATAGAAAAGTGTTTAATAATTTGAGGAACTGTGAAAATAGAATAATATAAAAGTGTATACGTTTAATTATGTTTGAAAAAAAATCATAGCGTACAAGGACAGTTAGCTCTTAAAATTACCTTAAGGGCTATTTTACGATTTAAAAAATATTGTCATTAATAAGAGTGGCGGATTAATTTTGGCGCAAATTCTAAATTTCTGACAAGCCTCAATTTATGTTTTTAAAAATTAAATTGACTTGACTTGGTTGAGACACGTTATTTTATTGTGTTTATTTCAATTATGTTTGTTATTTTTTAAAACATGTAGAGCTGAAAGGACAAACTTTTAGCTAAAATGCATGATAATTTAACCTGACGGGGGAATGGCAATTTCATTCTGTTGTACCAAAAAGGTTTGACACTTCCCTGCCACCCCCATCCGCCACAAAAAAAAAAAAAAAAAAAAAAAAAATTAAAAAAAAAAAAAAAAAAAATTTTACAAAAAAAATTTAAAAAAAAAAAAAAAAAAAAAAAAAAAAAAAAAATTTTATTGTGTTTATTTCAATTATGTTTGTTATTTTTTAAAACATGTAGAGCTGAAAGGACAAACTTTTAGCTAAAATGCATTATAATTTAACCTGACGGGGGAATGGCAATTTCATTCTGTTGTACCAAAAAGGTTTGACACTTCCCTGCCACCCCCATCCGCCACAAAAAAAAAAAAAAGAAAAAAAAAATTAATAACAAACAAATAATAAAGGTTCCACAAATATTTTTTAAAACAAAAAAATATAAACTAATACAAAAAATTCATGCATCACTGATCATAAAATTTATTTTCAAAGTTTACTTCATCATAAATTAAGTGAGCATTTCGAAATGTTGATATATTATTTTATTTGAAAAAAAAATATGTTAACAAAATAATTGATAACTAATTTAAGAACTTATAAATAGAGAAGAAACCGTACACCATTAAAGCCTTATATTTTTATTAAAAATATCTACGTTTACTTACATGAAATCTTTGGTTGATAAAAGACAATTGCACTTTTCCATCCAAAAATATTCTCTGACTGACAGTAGTACTTTCCTGCAAAAACAGATCTATATATCAATGCAACATAAATCAATCGCCGATTACGCTTGCTACTTTAGGTAGGAAATTTGAATTACGAATCTATGTCAATTTAAATTGTTAAATAACCTATTCCAATTTTAATTACAATAACGTACTTTTATAAATTATAATTTTAAGACTGTTTACCCCACTCCTCTTTTCACCCTGGATACATGTTAATTAACTGCTCTTTTAATTCCGCCTAATTATACGTTATGTTTAATAAACTACGGAATGCAAAAATACTATGAAAACAACTTTGGAGAAATTTACCATGCAATCCATTAATATAATTTTTAATTTAAAAAATCCATTTAAAGTCATCGCATGTCATCGCCATGACAGCATTCTATTTCTAGCAGCTTAACGCTACTAGTCTTAATAATAGCAACCGGCTCTTTACTTTCTCAACATTAACACTTTCTAGAAATGCTTGTTTTTCAACCAACTCTTAGATTCAACTAAACTTAAATTATCATTCTTTCAAAAAGAAGATAAAGTGTATTGATATTAAACTCAAACCAATTACCACCACAACAACATCCCAGTAGCGCCAGGGCCGGCTTATGTCAAAGTAAATAACCAATTATCTCTAAACAGAGAAATAAGCACCGGGGCGCCACAAGGCTGCGTTCTCTCCCCTGTACTGTATACCATATATACAAATGATATTCAAAGCTCAAGCGACATCGTTCCAATCCTAAAATTTGCTGATGATACCACCATTGATGGTTTATTATCTGAAGGAGAAGGCATATACTGCAACTTAGTTACGAGCTTTATCAATTTTTGCGATGAAAATTTTCTCCTGTTGAATGTCCCAAAAAACAAAAGAAATGGTTGTTGATTTCAGGAGGGGGAAACACCAGATTACAGATCTCAACATAAAAAAATCAAAATGTGGAGAAAGTGGAGGCATACAAGTACTTAGGTGTCACCATTAATAATAAGCTAACATGGCCTGAGCACGGCCAAATCATGTATAAGAAATTCAAACAAAGACTGTTCTACCTCAAAAAACTGTACAATTTTGGCGTAAACAAGCAAGTCGTTAACTTATTCTACAGTGCAACTATTGGAAGCCTACTTAATTTCAATATTACCTGCTAGTCTGGGAATTCAACGTCTGATATTAAACACCGCATAAACTGACTAATCAAGAACGCTAGGAACCTAAAACAAACTAAACATCCTTTACTTGAAGAACTATTTGAAGAAAGATGTTTTTGCAAAACTAAGCACATTTTGGATGATACATCCCACCCTCTTCATCACAGATACTTAGGATCGGGCCGTTTGGGACGAATTCTTTCCATCAGGGCGAGGACTGACAGCTATAAAAATTCTTTGGACGATCGTCCAAAAAAACCATAAAAAAGCATTGCATGTTGGTATCATGGATTAAAAAAACAAAGTGCAAGAAAATTAATGGCTGATATAGAGGCTGTACCAAAATTTAATAAGGATGTTAATTGTTTATATTTTCTAAATACAAGTTATGAAAAACAATATCAATGTTAATTGTGCAAAAGCAGTCCAGGTAATGAACTAATTACCTAACCCTTAGTTTCTTCCTTGAAAAAAAAGTGTTAGATTATACTTAAGAGGGGCGCCAAAGTTAAGCTTGCCCGGGGCCCAGCAACCGCAGGGCCAACCCTTAGTAGCGGTAACATTCAAAAAACATTTTCATGATTCAAATTTCAGACCACTTAACCGCTAATTACTCCTCATTGCGAATGCCAATGGATTGCGTAAAAACGTTTGAAGTTTGTCAACGGTACAATTAAGATTTGAAACGTTTCAGTAAGTAGAAAGGCGATACGCAGTTTTGTATTGGAACTGTTGTTCTGTGTGAGTTAAGAGATAATTTCTTTTTTTGGGGGTGGGGAAGGGGAGGAACGAGGGAAGGTATGCAAATTGCGGAAGGTTTCACTCGATTTTGGTTTGGATTAAATAGCTGAAACCGTGCACGCAGATTCGTTGCCGGTCACAGTACATTCTATCAACTTTTCAGCCCCACCCTAAACCCTAAAAAGTAAGTTTTTCCCCAAAAATATGAGAGAAATATGATGATACTAGTTTTGAGAAATAAAATGTTAGATTACTCTACAAATGGAGATTATTTTTTTTTTAAATATATATATCCCAATAGCGTTTTGTGCGTAATATTTTCTTTTGTTTTTCTGAAATGATTGGTGAAATGTGCATCGTAAGAGTGGGTGTGTCATTAAACTATTTATATAGACAAGGGGCGCAATTTTTTTCGGTTGCTTGCGTGGCCGGGGGGAGGGGGTTTACTAATTGCGATTCTTATTATGTGCGTTACTTGTATGTGTGTTTTGTAAAATTTCCATTCCCATTGCCATTCTTTGATTTTAAATTTTACAAAGGATTTTTCAACAAAAATCTGTTATTAAGGGTTGATTAAATATATATATATATATTATATACACGTATACATATATATATTATTTGCATATATATAATAGATATTTGTATACTCTGGAATCTTAATCCGCTAAATCTAAAATTGTATTACTTTTTATATTATTTTTTTTTTTGTTGATATCCTTAAATCATAATTTGACCTGATCATGGTATGATCGATTTGGAAGTACGAAGATTAAAATTAAATTTGAACTTCGTCATGATTCGCTTTACTGCCGACATGTGATTGGTATCATTTTAACCGCACTCAAAGCTGTCAAACCACTACAACACATAGGCATTATGCACATGTACAATATCAATAGAATTATTACCTGGTTTATTTCTGTCAACAGTAAATGACAGAGATCCATTATTGACATATACGGATGTAGTGCCATACCACAAAATGACAGTATCAACGATACTTGAGTCATCTCGTTCACAATGGCATGTTACATTATCCCCTTCGTTCACAGTAGACGGGCAGTTGTCTAGTCTTACTACTGGCTTTTCTTTTCAAAAAATTAAAATAAAAAAAAAAATTGTTAATATATAAATTTACTGTTAATAAATATGTAAAGGAAATTTAGAAATGGTCAAAACATCAACTTATTGCAAAAGAATTATTGATGCTTTTGTAAAGTCTTTTGGTAGTAATAACAATTTAGAAAAAATATATATTCTTCACCAACCTATCGTTACAGTTATTGTTGAATTTTTTCCATATTTTTCCTTGTCGCTTGTTTGACCTGTTACGTTTGGGTACACAGTTGTTGTAACGTTTATTGTGCCGTTTATTAACTTTGCGACTGGGACAGAAAGTGTACACTTGCTTTTGATGTTAGCGGCATCGCGTTGCTTAGGATTATCCGTCATGACGGTTTTAACAGTAACCTGAAAATAGTTTATTGTCATTTTATGTTAACATGAAAAGGATGAGAAAGGTTATTTCTTTCTTTAATCCATTACCTAATGCTTTATGTTATGATATCGTTTAAAAAAAAAAAAATCAGGATGTTGTTTGCAATACAAACATTTACATTTTATCTTTGTCAAGAACACATTTTTATATACCTAGATTTTAATTGAAACTATGCATTTTTTGTGTGGTCCATGTTTGAGATTTTATGTTCAAATATTTTAATTTCCATACTCACCGTTTCTAAGTTCGTATCGAACACGCAAAGACCTCTTGGATACATTTTTGAACTAAGGCATTCCACTGTAAGGCCATCTGTGTTTATAACTGAAGTGCAATTTAAATAACTGGCTTTTTCTAAAAAAAAAAAAAGAATAAAAAATTGAATGACTATGGTGCTTAATGTTTTCTTGTAATACATGTATCTTTATAAACATTTAATTGTTATGCAAGTGAATCAAAACGTTGACATGAAATTGGGTTAAAAAATATAATACTTACGATAAAACGAGATTGTGCATTGTGATTGTCCTTCAGATCCATCGAATATTTCATACAAAATTACACCATCTGTTAATTTACTCATGGATATATTGATAATAAGCATCGTGATGATATAGTATTCATTGTGTTTTGTCAAAGAAAATTTGTAATTTTGTTTGTTTGATGAAGTGTAATTTGGACATATAGCTAGTTCACCCTCATGTGAATTTATGGATGGGGTACCATTTTTGCAAACAGATGCAACTTTGAAGACAACTTCATGGTCACTCCCTATTTCAGCTGGATTACATGACAAAACTTCACACACCACCGCTGTATAAAAGACAATTTAAAATAACGTTTTTTAACGAACGGCATATTACAAATAAAGCAAAACAAACTTCTACAATATTATTATCACAATTTAAATTCTAATTGCTTTTCTTTATAAAAAAAATATATACTAATTGTATCACTTATCTGTTTGCGTTCTATCTTCTAAACTTGTTTGTTTTCATTAAAAAAAAAACATTCTTAACATATAGGGACAATCAATTTATTTTTATAAAATTATATTGAAATAACCTTTGTTGTCTGCAAAATTCCAAACATAGTTAACACAATGTTGGAATGTAAAGAAAAAAAAACAACAACAACAACAAACCAACTTACAATGGCGACTAAAAAAAAAAAAAATGACACGTTAAAATAACAACTGAAATACTGGTTCCAACTTTTGTTTGCATGTTATTGGTAGATAGTTCGTGTCCAGCATAGAATTCACTGTATATACTTAGTTCTTTAATAATCTGAAATATATTGAAAAGGAACTTCAAGATTGAATTAAAAAAATGTAAGAATGTTAATTTCATAGAATAAGGAGCGGAATAAATTAACCCTATAGATGTTTTTTTACCTTTTGAGACAGAATTTAAAAAAAACGCATGAAATTAATGTATCACAATTGTATTAACAAGTTGCATTTGAAATGTTCAGACAAAGCATAAAGAAGTCCAAACTTTTTTTGTTTTTTTTTTCTTTCTATTTTTACTTGAAAAAACTTGTTAACGTTGATATAATTTAAGAATGAAACACTTACTATCATCCCGTGGTAATGTGCTCACAGATACAAATTAACAGCACGTCTGTTTTTTTTTTAACACTTGACATCTCAGATCACTCTGTAACTTTAAGTGTCATACTCGGAGGACACTAACATCACTGTACATGCCTGCTGAATTGGTCATTTGTAAACAAGACGTCAAATCTACGTTCCTGTTGGCAGGAAAAGTGGGAGGTGTGGGGGGAGTCCGATATAGTTCAAAGAAATATGACATTTTTGGGAAAAACGGAAAATATAACTTGAAAATCGCCAGATCTATCATAAGGAGGCATGCAAGTAATGATAATAAAGAAAGATGGAAGGCAAGAAACGTCTTCACTAGACATTATACACAGGGATGGAGTATTCATAATGTATTTTATACATTAAAATCATAATTTATAACGACGTAGTGGCGATAGACGTCATAGATACCTTGCAATGAGTTTCGTCTAATTCACTTCTCATTTCAATGCCAAAAAAGTTCAATTAAAACTTTTAGTGATAGGGAACACAATATTCAATAAGCTGTTTATCTCACAGAATATGTAATTATGCGGCTTTATTATCTTGGAAATTTAAACTTATCTGGTTAACTACCATAAGTCACTGGGAGCGCAAATGTTTGGGTCGTATTAAGACGATTCAAATATTTATAGTATTCATTTCCCGAATCTTTTTAAAATTTTTAGAAACATCATGAAACATAAAAAGATAACACGGTCACATTAAGCAAATACCCAAAAATAGTTTACTACTTTCTGTAACATTTTAGACTAAATTTAATAACCTCCTTTTAGGTGTGAAAAAAGAATTACGTACACATTTTTTTATACAACTCAATCAACTATAATCATTTTTCATTGAAAACTTTAAACGCTTTCCCATTTGAATCGATTTTAATATGCCATAGAGGGTGCCTTTTAAATCATGGAAACACGTCATAGAGCTAGCCTTTAAATTCACCGAATTTTCTGAAAAATATTGGGCTGGCCCTGAATGGAATGGATATAATTACTTGTAAATACACCAAGATCTCATTTCTGAATATAAAGGGTATTGCTACCAAGCTAAGCGTTCATCCATCAATTCACATAGAATAGTGTTTTCTAACCCTATTGGTATTTAAAATGTATATTTAAGAAAAATAAAATGGGGCATCACCACCCCTAGGGAGTGGATATTATGCGTTCAGTACCATTATATATTTTGATACGGATAATCAACTGTATATACACTATTTTTTTTCAAGATCCAATCATCCGTGTAGCAGTATTTATTTGTAATTTTATTTATATTGCTCATTAAAGTGAACATAATAACTTAAGGTCCCCGGCCTCAAACAGAATGTTTAAAAAAGCTCCAAACCCTCCCCTAACAGTATTTGATTCTGAATAATGGTGAATAGATGTGTCTAGAAATTGGTCAAGATACATCAATCCACGTAAAAGCTTTTGTGGAAGAAATAAACAAAGAAAGCCACAAAATTTGCTTTTCGATATTGGATACATATAATGACATGATATGATATATGATATGAAAATGTTGTTTCTAAATCTGTTTTGCCGTACGTAAATTTTCGTCGAGCAGTCGATGAGATAACTTTGTAGGGAAAGGCAGTGCTTTATTATTCTACTTTAAGCGAGCTTTGTCTGTTTATGTGTTTGAAATGAAAAACCGTCCCCTTCCGTTTCCCAAGACGTATTTTTTAAGTTTCTATGTATACTTCTGTAAAGATGCGTGGTACAAATAAGAGACAGTTCCGGGCTGTTAGTATTAGTTTATATGTCTATTATTGTTTTGAAGTATTCAATTTTGATGCCTTCGTGATGGCCACTGAAATTATAAGACCTCCATTGCCCCTGGCGCACAGCTGAATAGAAGCCTCTGCCCCTACATATCTTAAGGAACTGATACCCAAACATGTATTCTTAAAGAAGCTGTGCTCTTCAAAATTGTCCTTACTGAGGGTACTGCAAATTTTTCCCCATGAATGAGCACAAAAGACCAGACATATAGCACTATAATCTGTTGGCAACTTTCCCCCATGAATGAACACTTAAGACCAGACTTATAGCACTATAATCTGTTGGCAACTTTCCCCCATGAATGAACACATAAAGAATTCAAACGGAGTGCGCTATTTTGAAGCTATATCGACTAAATTATTGAGCAGTTTGACTTAATCTTTAAGGGAAAATGAAAATGATAAAATAATCAATTAAATTTTTCTTTAAATAGCTTTTATGACATTAGAGCGCTTTGGGCATGTTAAAATAGAAAAGATACATGCGCTATAAAAGTATTCAATCATCATATACAACCACTTTTTACTCCTTTCCATTGGGTGGATAACGTTAAAGAAAATTATATTTTTAACACCCAGACCTGATCACACGTAGTACTGTCTCAAAATATTAAGGCATGGAATCGTTTTATTTTTAAAAAAAAACAGCACATGTCTCTAAACTCATTTTCAGAAGCTAAATAATAATTGTAATAGTCCGTCACTTTTATATTATATCTGAAGAATATAAAGCTTGGTTGGTGTGTTTTAAATGGAGAATCAACTGTATCCCCGTCATTGGATACCCTCTCTTGTAGGTTCGTAAAACTAAGTGAACCTCAGATGTATTAGAAGTTTTTTTACCAGGACTTAGGGGGGTGGAGTTGTTGGACTATTTGTCAAGTACACGTTCTTAAAAGCTACACTATTTACCACTGAATCATTGCTAATTTATTTTCCATATAGTTTTTAAAAAAAAATAAATGTTCACAAATAATATCATATGTTTTAAAACTTTTATTTTAATTGTGTCTGGAGAAGATAGTATCATAGTTTGAAATTTAGTCTCAAAGAGCATTTAGTCAAATTATGGGTTGGTGCATTTTATGATGATATCGATTATCCAAGGTTTGGTTGTTGTTTTTTTACACAAGGTACATTTTTATTAGATATACGAGTAAACTTTTAATTATTATCTATTTAGATGTTTCACACTTATTATAAGATTCTGAAATATCGTACAAATTAAGTTTAAGTCTAAATTGTAGTACTGACATCCGATATGCACATTATAGTGTTGAAGCGTCAAACCTCTGCTCTGAAAAGAAGTCTAGAGAAAAATAATCACATGCGTTGAAAGGAAGCTGCTGGCAAATCAAGAGCTTGCACCGATCAATTCAGCAAAAAAGAAAAGAAAAAATAAATTCAAGAAACAACTGTGACTATTTTAAAAAGGAAGGTTGTAAGCTGGATGAGTGCTGCAGATTGAAAAAGAGAAATGAAAATACCAGGCATTCTGAGATAAAGCACCAAGTCTCCTCTTGTACGTCTTGTCATAATCTTGCCAATGACGTTAATATAATTAAAAATACTTATGTGGATCGAATTTGAATGCCTTTCATGGTACAAGTAATTGTATCTAATACATGTGACGTGATACCAGGGACTTGTTTAAACCATGTGCAAATGATTCTTATATTGCAAAATTTGTAATCAGTACTTGTGGCATTTTTTCAAAGTGTTTTGAATTCTTAAGCAATCGAGTGAGTCTGTTGGAAATCATACCTGCTAGGGAACGCCGTAAATGTTAGTATTTATTTTATTGTGCCTTTCATTTCCGTGCATAGGTTTTGTGGGGGCAATGTAACTACAAATACATAATTGCTTTTAAAGGAAAAAAATTATAAAAATTTCACTTTTAATATATATATATATATATATATATATATATATATATATATATATATATATATATATATATATATATATATAT
>CAXITT010000198.1:947663-1040163 GCA_964033795.1 Lymnaea stagnalis
ATTGTAGCCAAGTATAGAAATTTGGAGAAGATTCGAGTCACGACTACAATGTATATTCTGCCCCCGCATCTTCTTAGAAACAGGCGATACACATTTTTAACACCGAGACCTTTATTAACTTTACGAGACGTGTATTATTCCTTGTGTATTTGTGTGCTCATACTCATATGTGTTTATTTTGCATTCATCATTATTCATTGGCACATTATTCTAACTGTATTAACTGTGTACCGGTACAAGATCTACCATACTGTAAGTTGATGATTTGTAATGATATTTCTTTTCTTTTGTAATTACATTGATACTTATTAAATCTTTTTAATTGTGACTAGAAACTGTTTTGGGTGTCGTATCTTTAATATTGTTGACTCTATGGTATCGTCCTTGTTAGGCACAGCTTACAACGGGCCAATTAAAATTAAAATAGGAGATTAATTTCTCATATTAGAAGCCAGTGCGTAATAGATATAAAAAGACAGCACTCAGAAAAAGTTGTATGCTTCTATTGTTCTGAAACATTGCTGTGTTTAAATTGTTATGTGTCATTGAAATCGCTTTGGCCAGTAACTTTTTACAAAAAAAACAACAACCTCATCAATATTAAATCTACGATAAACATTCATTAACCTGAACTTCACCAACATATCAGTTGAAAGTTGTTTTTGGAAGTAAGTGCACTTTTGTACCAAGAGCAGTTTGGAAAACATTTGACTGCGCCAGATTTGCTTGCCAAAGATGCTGTCCTGTTCAGCATTTTGGACCTGGTGTACAAGGATCAATGATTTCTTGGCAATGTGCTGTCCGACAACAACAGTCACAATTGCTTGGACGGCTACCTCAATCACAAAACAATTACTTAATTTTGAATTTGCTATGCATTCCTTTACCTTCATCCAAGAACGCTTCATGGGCATGGTGATCGGGACATTTCTTTAGGAGTTTAGAAAGTTCATTTTTGCAAATTTTTCCCCATGAATGAGCACAAAAGACCAGACATATAGCACTATAATCTGTTGGCAACTTTCCCCCATGAATGAACACTTAAGACCAGACTTATAGCACTATAATCTGTTGGCAACTTTCCCCCATGAATGAACACTAAAGACCACAATTACAGCACAATAATATGTTGGCAACTTTCCCCCATGAATGAACACTAAAGACCAGACTTATAGCACTATAATCTGTTGGCAACTTTCCCCCATGAATGAACACTAAAGACCACAATTACAGCACTATAATATGTTGGCAACTTTCCCCCCTGAATGAACACTAAAGACCACCTTTATAGCACTATAATCTGTTGGCAACTTTCCCCAATGAATGAACACTAAGGACCAGATTTACACCACTATAATCTGTTGGCAACTTTCCCCATGAATGAACACTAAAGACCAGACTTACAGCACTGTAATCTGTTGGCAACTTTCCCCCCATGAATGAACGCTAAAGACCAGACTTACAGCACTATAATCTGTTGGCAACTTTCCCCCATGAATGAACACTAAAGACCACACTTAAAGCACTATAATCTGTTGGCAACTTTCCCCCATGAATGAACACTAAAGACCAGACTTATAGCACTATAATCTGTTGGCAACTTTCCCCCATGAATGAAAACTAAAGACCTTACTTATAGCACTATAATCTGTTGGCAACTTTCCCCCATGAATGAACACTAAATACCAGACTTATAGCACTATACTCTGTTGGCAACTTTCCCCCATGAATGAACACTAAAGACCACAATTACAGCACTATAATCTGTTGGCAACTTTCCCCCATGAATGAACACTAAAGACCACACTTACAGCACTATAATCTGTTGGCAACTTTCCCCCATGAATGAACACTAAAGACCACACTTACAGCACTATAATCTGTTGGCAACTTTCCCCCATGAATGAACACTAAAGACCACACTTACAGCACTATAATCTGTTGGCAACTTTCCCCCATGAATGAACACTAAAGACCACACTTACAGCACTATAATCTGTTGGCAACTTTCCCCCATGAATGAACACTAAAGACCACACTTACAGCACTATAATCTGTTGGCAACTTTCCCCCATGAATGAACACTAAAGACCACACTTACAGCACTATAATCTGTTGGCAACTTTCCCCCATGAATGAACACTAAAGACCACACTTACAGCACTATAATCTGTTGGCAACTTTCCCCCATGAATGAACACTAAAGACCACACTTACAGCACTATAATCTGTTGGCAACTTTCCCCCATGAATGAACACTAAAGACCACACTTACAGCACTATAATCTGTTGGCAACTTTCCCCCATGAATGAACACTAAAGACCACACTTACAGCACTATAATCTGTTGGCAACTTTCCCCCATGAATGAACACTAAAGACCACACTTACAGCACTATAATCTGTTGGCAACTTTCCCCCATGAATGAACACTAAAGACCACAATTACAGCACTATAATATGTTGGCAACTTTCCCCCATGAATGAACACTAAAGACCACACTTACAGCACTATAATCTGTTGGCAACTTTCCCCCATGAATGAACACTAAGGACCAGATGTACAGCACTATAATCTGTTGGCAACTTTTCCCCATGAATGAACACTAAAGACCAGACTTACATCACTGTAATCTGTTGGCAACTTTCCCCCAATGAATAAACGCTAAAGACCAGACTTACAGCACTATAATCTGTTGGCAACTTTCCCCCATGAATGAACACTAAAGACCAGACTTACAGCACTATAATCTGTTGGCAACTTTTCCCCCTGAATGAACACTAAAGACCACACTTACAGCACTACAATCTGTTGAGTTGCCGTTGGAAATATTTTTAGGACAAAAAATGATTGTGGTTTAACGTACTTTCAATTTTCCAGATTTTACACAATGGCCATATTACCGCATTGTTATGAGGATCTGTTAAACTGTGACGATATACTAAGAAATGTGGTTATATTATGAGATAAAACCGTCTTGTTTTGAGTAGACAAAAGCCTCTCTTGAGTGTTAGAGAAAATGCGAAAAAATTTAAAGATACTGTCTATAAAAATTCTTTTGTTCCCCAATCTGTACGAATTTACCAGTGTGCTCCCCATGAAATCAAAAATCTTAATGAGAATTAATAATTCCCTTATATAGCTACGACAACTCACTGAATGGCTGGTAGTGAAAACAATTTATTACAAAAGTCTTGTGTTAAAATTATTTCATAAATGTGCTGAAAATGTACAAAACAATCATACAAATTTCAATTTATTTGGATCAATAAAAGAATCCTATCTTATCTTATAAGATTTTCATTTCCAAAACGTACATTTATTTTCCGCTAAGCGCGATTAATCCCAGTGCATGAAAAGTGAATATTATAGTCTTTTTGGAGAAATATGCTAGTGGACGACAGCGATGTAATATTGTTTCTTTTTCAGATTATTAATACATATTTGTGACCATACTTTGACTTTTACATTAAGGGCACTGTTGTAATACTATACCATTCCAAGCTGAGAATTAAATGAAATTGTCAGTAGTTAACTTTCATTGTTGGCTTTTAAAAACTCATTTAATATTTATTTGTTGTATTTTTATTACTATTTTTTATTATTTTTAGATTATTATTTTTTTCATACCCAATTTAATTCATGTAAATATTGTGGCTAATATCATATATTGTTACATTTTTTAGGGTATGAGAAAAAAAAATCAAGATGAAACAACAATTAAATTTTAACTCTTATTTTCTGATTTACATATATTAACTTATTGTAACTTTAAACTGTGCTGAGTGTGGTACATACTGATGTATGAATGAGCATTATATTTGAACTTTTACCATATGATAAATTTACAGAGTAATAGATCATAAAAAAGGGACACATAGAGAATGCGTTCTATTTCAAATATTCAAAAGTCTTGCAGACAGAGAGAGAGAGAGAGCGCGATAGAGACAGGGAGAGAGAGACAGGGAGAGCGAAAGACAGAGAGTCAGACAGAAATAGAGAGAGTGAAAGAGAACACTCCTTTCAGCTATGTATCTCTTCTTATAATTAGCTATATATATATATATATTAGTATATATATTGTTATATATATATTATATTTATATATAAATGGTCGCCAGTATCCTCTTAAAACCGTATTTAATTGAAAGCACGCTCTATAAATTTTACCGAGTGTTTGGTAAGAGCAGGACACATAAGCTGATGTTTAAAATACAATGACGTTAATTGAAAATTAAGAATACAATTATAATCTTTGTGTGGGCGTGCTGGGACAAATTGTGATTTTCGCCCTCTCAATGAAGATACTTATAGCTTCAAACCCCATTCAAACAGGAAGTGTAAACATATTTGCTTTTGTTGAAGCAAAACTGTATTAATTAGTTTGTTAGTTCCATCAAAACTTTTTAAAAACTATTTGGTTGATATTTAAACATTATATACACACATTTAAGAGCAGGGTGTGCCTTTTGTTACTCTGATAAGTGAGCGACCACAATTGTGATTCTAAATCTTAAGAAAACGTTAAACATTTTAGTAAATTCTAAAAACAGGTAGAGATGGAATGAGTTAACATTACTTTCAGTTGATTAATAGCGTCACTACTAACACATTGTAAAGAATTAGTATAAAAATAACAAAACTATTATTATTATTACTCAAATATTAATTAAAATAAAAAAATGCAAGCATGAAAATACGCGGAAAATGATAATGTATAAAATATACTGAATTTAAAATCGCATAAAAATAACATAGAGATGATTGTGAGATTAATTTTAAGACGACTAATTTATTAAACCCGAGTTGATACAAAAGATAAGGGGAGAGCCAGAGAGGAAGAGAGAGAATAAATTACAGACGGAGAGTGGCAAAGAGAGATGAAAATAAGAGATTTGATGTAGCACATCAAATTGTGATTTGGGAATAAAAGGGATAACCTAATACATGTGACGGAGAAGGAATCGGTAAATGAAATTATGGAAGATATTTCCACAAACGTTTCCAAGGATTAAAATCCCAACCTATAATCAATCATTCATGACACTAGACCGATTTACTATGCTTAAAAGAGATTTTTTTAAAGTTTGTCCTGATGTATTTTATGAGTTAATTTAATGAGAAGAAGACAGTTGATTGCGATAGGAACGTTAAGAATATAAAATATTGCACTTACTTTATCTTTTAATCAGCTTTTAAAAGCAGATGACATGTCAGCGTATAAAGAAAAATCATATTAATCTAAAAAAGAATGTGTTTGACTTAAATATCAAGTGAACTGATATAAAATTATTATTAATTTAAAACAAAAGCGTCATGCATTTTTCTGTACTTCGTATGTCACCACATCAGTTCGCACGGGCTGTCCCATGGCCTACATTTCAAATGGGGTTTATGTCATGGGAGCTCTGCGTCTTCTTTCTTTTAATCGAGATGTTAATTTTCAGATTCACTAGTTTCTTTTAAGAGATATGCAGACCTATATATTAATATGTGCTTTATAATTGCTTAGAAATTTCAGATTGTAGGTTATACATCATGATCATTGTCCATCGCGTGTCATTACTTCAAACTAATGCACGTTACGATGACGATGAAGAGGCTTTATTTCGGCACTTGTTATTCTCTCAAAGGGTTGGCCGTTTATTCTGAGTGTTGATCAGAATGTTGATTTCTACATTGAGAGAGATCTAAAAGGCGTTCAACTATGGATATCTCCAACGTTTTATCTCCATCGCTCATGATTGGACTGAATTTATTTGATAATTTATCAACGTTTATAATTTTTAAAAAAAAATGCGTTTATTTGAGACAAAATACGTTACTGAGTTCTAAACAGGTGTCAAAAGATTAATTATCAAGCATTTCCCAATGCTCTACTTTCATTACATTCAATTTCCATGTAATTTTTTTCCCCTTTGACTAATAAATAATTGTGTTTGTATTCCCTTTAAAACAAAATAAATAAAATGCACAACATTGTGTGCGTCCAAGCATAGACTAACACAAACACTTTTACTATAAATATTTAGTACATTGATAAATGATTCATGTGTGTACGTGTGTGTGTGTGTGTGTGTGTTTGTGCGTTTGTTCATTAACTCTACAAGCACATTCAATTCTTTTTTGGGGTGATTTGGAGGATTAAGAGTCATCGCGCCATTTATTCGACCAAACATATTACGCATTTTATATTGATTTTTTCCCTCTTAACTGCTGCTTGTTTAAACCAAATACTTGCGAAATTCTTATACACACTGACAAAAGAGAGATACATATTTGCATATTGATGCATTTGTTCCCCCACTGCTTCAACACACACACAAACAACAAGTCTGCATTTCATCAATGATGCCGCCCTCCAATATCTATGGGGAAAATGTTGCCAGTGTCGAACTTACCCATTCGCAACAACCACCCCCCCCCACCCCCAAACCAAACTAACAGAAATGATGTACAATGTCAATTACACGATATTCATCAGACGCCTCGTCACTTATCTCTGTTTAAATTCCACAGTTTCAAGCCACTTAACAACAATGCAACGTCATCTTGGTTCGCTTGGCCCAGGACAAGTTTCCTAATAAGTAGGCTATATTGTAGCTTGCTCCTGAGCAGGAAGTATAATACATAACAATCACGCACAACAATGTAACATTTCTATCTGATTCCATCTTAGTTTCCTTACAAATATTGACATTTCCTAATGCCTACCTCTTACCTCACACAGCTTGTTCCAACAGAGTAACAAAACAAATTGATTTCCCTAAAGAAATAGTTCAGTAACTGAAATATGCAAATTAAGTACATTTCGCTGCAAGGCCAATTTAATGCTGGGAGTGTGGGGTCAGTAGAGGAGGTGGTGTCAAGTGTCGTGAACTGAGTACGTTTAGAATTTAAGTCCGCCAGGGAGAGGTTAATGAGGTTAGGAGAGGGATTTTGTTTGATGGAGGGACATAACAATGTTTCCACATAACGCGCATGGAAGAAGTCTTTCTCTTAGTGGATATTAGTAACTATTACAATGGAGCGAACCTTGCATATTTTCTTAAATACAAAATCATCTGTGTCTTTTTCCAGAGAAACAAGTCTAAGTACCCTAAATATGATTAGTGTGTATTCAAGCCAGATTAACAATCACGGGGGCCTTGTACAAACATAAACAAAGCAAAAAAGAATCAAGAGTGTGACTCCAGCGACTGTAAAACAATCTGTTTGAAATATACATTTTTTTTTAAAATTAACGAAGGGGTAATGTAATACTGTAAAAGGGTTATAACGTTACATTTTAATTTGATTTGAGCATTTAATTGCTGTAACATGCTCATCAAATTTAAAAGTCTTTCCGTCATGTTTTAATGTGGAGAAGGAATCAATCCAATGATGTCTTAAAGTCAAGCCTGGTCAATATTTTCAAATCAACGTTTTTAAAGTTTGACATTTGCCAATCTGTCCTGCCCAGTTATTGTCCTCATGAATCTTTCTTTTTTTTAAAAAAAAATTACTGACGACCCTTCTCCACCTCAGCTAAATATAGAAACATGTTAAATAAACCGGCAGTACAATTTAAACCTTTTGAAAACAATCTTTTAGTTTATAGTGATGAATTGTGCTTAGAATCTTTTGATGAGCTAATGAATTGCTTCTTTCAGTTAGGAATACGTTTTGAAAGAGAACACGAATGTGTCCATTCGTTTTAAATTTCTTTATATACTTAAGCTTAAAAAACTCATTTATAATCACATTGATTCAGACAGTGTACAGCTATTTTATTACCCTACTAAAATCAATGGACTCCTTGTAATCAGGTCTCGTTCGTTGTGCTCAAATCCAAATAAGGTTCGGTGGTTTCTTCTAATGCGTCCACTAGGATTCATGTGAAGAAAAAAGAATGGAGACACATGTCCTAATAGTCATGAGCCGACACTTCACTTTTTAACAACAAATAATCAGATCACGGCATTTAAAGGGGGCATAATCGTGTACATAAACATTTAATGTATGGATAACATTGTTTATCCTTCTCATTGCCAGCACAAGCATGCATGTATAGCTTCTACGTTGGGCAATGAAGTTCCTCCAAGAAAATAAAATAAAAGATATCATTGTTATAAAATAACACTATATATATATATGAAGACCTCAAGGGAAAAAACGGCAGAGTCCATTTTTAATTTTTTTGAGTTATCACCCCTGACTTATAGCCAGCTAAAAATAGAAGGTGCTGAATTAAGTTTAAAGGAGAAAAAATGGCCAAGTCCATAAGAAAAATGGAAACGAAAAATCCGTTTACAATGGAAAAAGGAGCAGAGTCCAATGTTTACAATGGAAAAGGGGGCTAAGTCACTAATATCACGTGACATTTGAAGTCACGTGATTTAAAGGTCCAATGAGAGATAGCTATAGTGTAAACAAAATTTAAAGATGGCGACCGATTCGCTCAGCTGACCGACAAACCGACGAAAAAGTTAACTGACAGACCTGAATTTTTTTAAATTCCAAACAAAAAAAAACTAAACAAATTAACATAAACACGATAAATTGGACTTAAAACATTAGAAAAAATAAAATTTGTATTTTTAAATCGCATTTTACCATTGTTTTGTTATGTTCAGTTAATTAATGTGTCTATCCGTCTCGTCTCTTTCGCTGTCGCTCTAACTCTAACTCTATTCAAGTCTAGTCTATCACAGTTTGTTATGTCTGTGTCTCTCCCTGTCAGTCTATCTCAGTTAGTTTTTATATCTCTCTCCCTTTCGTTCTAACTCTGTGTCTGACTCCCCTGAAATCTTTATCTTCGAGAGTCTGTCTTGCTATCTCGGTCTGTTACTCTTTATTGACTTTACTCATAATAAGTTCATACAGTTACAGCTGGAGGAAAAAAAAACTAATATTGGGCCAAAATTGTAAGAAGCACATCAGAAACTCAGAAAGTATGATTTTAAATCTGATTTTCTGGTAAATTTCTAAATAATTTATTTTTTTAATGATAGTTCTAGGCATGATCCATATTCTTATATTTATAGTGTAAACAAAAATGATTTCACTAAGGCAGGGGTCATTCGTAAATTACATCACGTTAAAAATGACCTTTTTAGACTCCCCCTCCCCTTGTCACGAAATGTCACAAATTCCCCCCCCCCTCTTGTCACATCACCTAAAAAAATTCAAAACATACATAAAATTTTCATTACTAAACTAAGATATTATTTTATTCTTCAACATTTTCCCATAATGCAGCAGTTCGAAAAGGGGTCATTTGTAAATTACATCACGTTAAAAATGACCTTTTTAGACTCCCCCTCCCCCTGTCACGAAATGTCACAAATTCCCCCCCCCCCCTCTTGTCACATCACCTAAAAAAATTCAAAACATACATAAAATTTTCATTACTAAACTAAGATATTATTTTATTCTTCAACATTTTCCCATAATGCAGCAGTTCGAAACCTGTGGGTCGCGACCCCTTTAAGGGTTGAATGACTCTTTTAAAGGTGTCACATAAGACAATCGGCAAATGCATATCCTCTACAGTTATGAAGTAGCGACGAAAATAATTTTATGGTTTAGGGTCGACACAACATGAGGAACTGCATTCAAGGGTCGCGGCATTAGGAAGGTTGAGAACCACTGCCATAATGATAAGATGTAGTATTGCTAGAAAACCGAGTTTCACGGTACCATACTATAATACCTGAGGCAAAGTTGACCTCAAATTAATGTTTTAAAAATTAATTAAATTATGATTTTTTTTTAAAGAATTAGAAACTTTTAGAGATGAAAAAAAAGTGACGTCACAATTTTTGACGACCCCCTTCCCCCTCCCAAAAAGTGTCGCATATTCTCAACCCACCCCCTCTAAGTATGACGTAATTTGCCAGTGACCCCTAAATGTGAAAATTTACTTATAAAATAGTTTTAAATAGATATTTATTAATGATCAAACCTTGATAAATTACTACAAGGGAAAAAACGGCAGAGTCCATTTTGACCCCACTCACTACTATAATGAAATAAATCATGTTACATTCAAGTTTGAATTACTTTATCTATTTAATAACTCAGGGAAATGGACACTCTTGTGAAATGCATTTTAAAAATTACATTTTGTTTACACATTTTTAATGTGCATGGTTTTGAACTTTAAAAATGGAATATCTCAAAACAACAAAAATGTGACTCTGCCGTTTTTTCCCTTGTGGTCTTCATATGTAATTATAATTCGCATAGGATATACTAGAGATCCCGCAACTTTTGAAAATACCGGAATATAATTGATGCTCGAAAATACTAGGAATAGATTTCTAGAAAACGGTATTTTCGATAATACCGTTTTTTAAATTTGTTGTTCTTATTTTCCACGTCGAAGTTAAAGCAAGACATATCAATGATTTATGAGATTTGCCAATCCCACACCAGTAACAGAAACATTGCAAATCCCATCTACATGCATAGGAGCCAAAATGATCAATAAATTGATCGTGGGCCCTTAAGATATAGAAGAAGAAGAAGTTATTGGTATAGACAAATGAAGCAACTGGTGATTCAAAATATATAAAATCTACTTCATCAATCTTTAAAATCCCTCTTTTAATTAATCCATCCAATTCAACATCTCAACCAGAATTTTAAAGTAATTTAAATGGAAATTGTCAATGTAAACGTTTATGAAAATAGATCAAATTATATTGACATTAAAAAAAAAACCAATAAATTTTTAAAAAAACGCAGAAAACACTTTACACTGTTATTTGTGGGAAAATGGGTTGAGAATTTTCTTTACAGAAAAGAATTCCATGTTTTATGATTTTTTTGACTATATTAGAGAAAACAGGGGAACACTTAGTTGCATTTGTAATGAGTATAATGATATATCAACTACCGTTAACATAATGGATATTTGAAATAGTAATAAGGTGTATTGTCTTAAATTGAAGGACAAGTAAGAAGTTTTAGAGAAAAAAATATATAAAAAGGGGTAGGGTATGGCAATAGTATGAAATGTAAGTCGATACGTGGGTACAGCCGTTTCTCGACATACGAGTGTCCTGACATACGAGATTTTTTAGATACGAGACGTCAAGCCAACGATGTTTTGCTTTGAAATGCGAGAAAAATTGCATATATATTTCACCATTAATATATTCCATCAATAGCAGAGCCAGATCAGAAAGCATTGATTGTCCAATGGTTGATCGTACTTAGTTCTTGATAAGCCGTAGTTTTGAAAAGCCCCATTCAAATTAGCCAAAAGACACAGATCGTAAGAAATATTTAATGGCCTTGCAAAAGTATTGGAAGAGATTTTAGGAAGACTCTTTCAGCTATGAATTTCAAAAACATCAAAAACTGACCAGTCCATGACTTTGTGAAATGCAACATCAGCTACCTATTTACGTGTCGTCTAAGCCTTGTTATTTATATTAAAAGTTCATCTTATCATAACTCATCTTAAGAGGTGAATTTTGGAATGGACACAACACTTCTTCACTTGCTAATACTAGACTCTGGTAGTGAGTTCAGAATGAAACCTATAAGTACACTTCAGCATCTCCCAACTTGTTTCTTATATTAGAGAGAATCCAGCATCTATTAATTGTTCACCTGCCATTGTCTTCTTAAATCATAAGGTCTCATTACCGAAATTCCGTATTGGTCTCATTTGAAAAGTGCCTTTTCAATAGCAAGTTCCACCAAGTTCCAGCACGTCTCGTGCAGAAACGATCTTATGGACTCTTGGTTTGTCACCCTTTTGTTCAAGAGTAAAGCCTTAAGCATGCGGGTACTACTGTGAAAGATTAACTTCTTGAAATAGATCAGCACAGAGATAAAGGTAGCAGATAAGCGTGAAATCACGAACAGTATGTTAAAGGCCCTGGGCTATACCTCTTGTATCTAAATTTTCAGGAGGATCACACAGAGCTTCAATCGCCACCACGCATTCATCAAATTTATATTTCATTGATTTAATAGACGAGGAGGAAATACTAGAGACTGTAGGCCGCTTCAAATAAATAGGAGCAATAGTCTCAGAAGAAGTCTCAAAGCCCGAACTGATGTCAAGGATTGCATAGAATACAACAGCACTAAAGAGGCTCAAGAAAATATGATAAGACAAAAATATACCCCCAAGCACCAAAATCAGGCTGATGCGCTCATTAGTCTTCTCCATTCTCCTGTATGCCTGCAAATCCTGAAGATTAAATGCAGATCTTGAAAGGAAAATGAATGCGATGGAGATGTGATGCTTCAGAAGAATTTTTTGCATCTTCTATAGGGACCATATCTGCAATGGTAGATTGAAAGAAGGCGTTCGCCAGGCAATTGGGGAGTACGATGACAACAAATAAAACAAACGATAAAACAAAGTGGTGACTGTGAAAAAACGCAAACTACAATGTTATGGCCACGTAACAAGGAAACAAAGGCTTGCCAAAGAAATATTGCAGGGCAACACATGAGGAGGGATAAAAAGAGGAAGCAAAGAAAATGATTGGAGGATCCCATAAAAGAGTGTACATGACTAACACTGGGCGATGCTATGCGTAGTGCAGAAGACAGAGACGAATAGAGGAGGATAGTTCACATGTCATCTGTCCAAGGACTAAAGCATATGATGATGATGAAAAGCAGCATGTTGAGCAATCCAACACGTTGACAGTTTTTTCAATGATATTAGAGTGTGTTTAATTAGAAAATTCCATCGATGAGTGGATGCAACAAAGAAGTAAGATATTCTTTCAAGAATATTGACAAATTAAATAAATAAACCATGTTCATCAAAAGAGTATTGACCACACAAGTTCAGTGAATGGCTCACACATAAATTAAAAATCGCTTTTTTATTATTTCTTTTCAGAATCGCTTGAACATCTCCATGGAGTCCACACATTGTGGCAGCATTATGGCAACATTGGACTTTGCAAATCATTATGTCCAGTACGTCACGATTTAGATTTGTAAGAATGCCAAAACTAAGCTCATCAGATTTTTATCTCCTGAAAGGGAAATATTCAAGGAACACTTCTCTATCTTCAATTTTCCCATTGTGGCTTTTCATATATCTAATCACTTCGGACATCTGGTTATTGTTTGATATGTCACGTGTACTGTAGAACGAAATTCCAAAATATCTTTTAGACTTTATATCCATGATAAGAATCTCCTCTACATGATTTGGAAGGATATTTATAAATTCATTTTGGGTTGCTGGTAAATGGTAAGATGCGGATGATTTTTTATTGTAGATGTATTTCTCTCTAGTCCAATTTCATGCTCTTTTAGCACTGGGTCATATTTAGTTAGCATCTCAACCATTTCAAGAATGTTTCCTTTATTTGGCGAAGGTTCACCTTCGATGTGGTCACGAAATGCCAGATTTTGATTTGCGAGAACAATGTGACATCCAGCAACCTGTGCTGGATATCCCTCCACCTTTTTTTCTCCCTGTCCATCACAGCAGTACTTTCGGCATCCAGCCCTCCTGCAAATTCTTCTCTTTTCAAGGCAAAGTATATGCTCTTCTGATGCATCACGATTTTGCTATTTTTGGCTTCGTTTCCACCACTTATCAAACTCAGTAACAAATGTGGATGTTTTTTCTGTAACATTAACAGCAAAAACTCTGCAACAAAAACTGTACATTTTCTGACTAACGGGTGAATAAAACATCCAAAACCGCAATATTTCTCACCGTTTGCCATCATCCTGTGGAAACATTGTTTTGTTAGTTAGCGAACACGTCCTTTAGATTTCGCATTTAGCCTTGTCACTAGTGTTTCTTTCAGAAAATTTCACTCGGGGGGCTTCCAATTTCAGGGGAAGGGTTGGTGGGGGAGGGTTTGCGATGCCATTTGCCTGTGGCCAAAGGCATAGTTAAGGTGTGTTAGATGGGACATAAGTACCGTTGATCCAGACTTGCGGTTGGGGGGGGGGGGNGGGGGGGGGGGGGGGGGGTTGCAACTATTGGCTATTGTGAATTAATTGGTTGAAAACAACTAGTTTTAGAGTTTGAGAGGGGCGTAAAAATGAATCTTGTCCCCTGATGCCAAACACTGTAAATACGACACTGCTAGTGGCCTCGGAATAAGGCAGATGGAATGTCCTCCCAGGTTTCACTATTTTTTTTATTATAGTAGCCAATCGGGGAAAATATTAATTTTTCAGGATTTCTAGGTTTCGTTATATAATATTTTATATGACTTTAAAACACATTTTTGAAATTAAAATGTAAATAAATAAGAATTTATCATTAAAATATTGAAATTCATTGAGTAAAACAATATATTTTAACCCTATACTGGTTACGAAAGGAAGTTACCAAACACTTCAATCGGCGTTGAATGACTGCGTTTTTCTGACCTAATCATAGGGTCATCTCATATCTGACATCTCAACCTTGAACTTTTAATAAAGCATGCATTTCGTTTGGTTACATTTGTAAAAATATATATGGATTATCTGTTATCCTTTCATGAATCTCGATTAGACCGACCAGTGTGTTCTCTGTAAGTGAACAATTTTTCAATTGGGAAGTCATCCCTAAAATGGTCCACTCAATGCTCTTCGCACACCTCACTTCCGTCTAGCTACGCCACTGATTCGTGTATTTGAATCATCATTTACTTTAGTTGAAGAACATGCGTTTTCCAATTAGGTTTTCAAATCACCTTTAAAACGAAATAAATTGAAACGTTGAGTAGTAAATAGTTAAAATATGTGCTGAAAATTTACTTGCCAGTGGCTGTTTAGGATTATATTTGTATAAACTTTTTTTTTTTTTTTCGTGAAGAACAAATGTTAGAGTGTTGGGTAATCTTTAAATAGTTTTAATATTCTGTAACATTATTTTAACATAAACTAATAATATTCATCATTTTGTAATTTAATTTTATTTAAAATACTCATATACCAACACAGTTATATTTGAAAGTGGCCATTATGATCAACATCAAAGGAACAGTTGCACTTAATCATATGAGCAGAGATTGGCGTGAGTGTCAACGTTCTATGAAGATGAGCCAATAATAGAAACATTGCACTTTACATTTTGTCGAATTATTTTAGTTTAGAACATTTCTGCACAATTTTTATCAAAAATAATATAAATTACTTTTTTATTTTTAAGGATTTTTAAGTACAATATTGTTTTGTTGAATTATATTTGAATAAATACGTTGTGATAAGTTAAGACAGTAAAAATGAAACCTAAAAAAAAAAAAAATCTTGTTTTTTTAATTCAACATTTAAGCTAATGCGTGGACTGGTCAAGAAATAAAATGAATGCCTAAGAACTTTTTTCTTTCCCTTTTTGAATAGTTTTCTCGAGGATTTGCATCCACCATGATATCTTAAACGTATCTCTTATTACAAATGTATCACATACAGATAGCACTTATAGAACTTTCCATGGGACAATGGATTTTAATTAAGATTTTTATTTTATTTTAAAAAAATAAAAAAATATTCCAATTTTTGAGGATGAAAAAAATTAAATGGGAAATAAAAAAAAAAGATAAAAATAAATAAAACTTTGAACTTTCATTATTTTGAAACCCACCTTCACATCAAATTTCTCTTAGTTTAGTTTTACTAACAGTGACATTCAAATATGTATCGCTCCATTTTCCATATCTAGTAACAATGCACCGATACACACCGGTCTCATCACAATTTGCGATGTTTTCGTCAATGTTATTGTATTATCAATGGATGAATGGGCCATATCAAGTTATTCGACGTACATCCAAATTTAATGTTACTATTAAGAAGGGTATGTCTCCCAAAACCTATCACATCAACAGAGTTGTTAAATATCATGACCGTCATAAGGATATAAAAGTGACTCCAGATAATAACATACACATAATTGATGGTTGATTGGCTTCTATCATTACGGAGGATGACCTTGCAGAAGAAAATGATTTAAACATTACTTCTGACATTACATCTTTACTAACCTTGACCAACAAAGACAACGACAAAGTCAATCAAATTAACAATTAATCGCGTCTTTCATTTCAAACTGCGAGATTTCCTAGTCGATATTCTGCAGAGGAATATATTAGGCAATGTTATCGCTTACATCTTCGTCATTGAGCTCCAAAAACGGGGATTGCCTCATTGACATATGTTTTTTTACCCTTGATTCGCAATCAAAAATAAGGACCAAAGATGATATAGACAAACATGTCTGCGCTGAGCTTCCAAATCCCGAAATACACCCTAGACTTTTCCAAATTGTCACGAAATGCATGGTCCGTCTGGAAGGCTCAACGCCAACTCGCCTTCATGAAGGACGGAACGTGTACCAAACATTTCCCAAAGGCCTTCAACCCAAGACTCAGGAAAACACCCAAGTATACCCTATATACCACCGAAGACAAGGGATAACTGCCATTGTTGGCAAGTGCGATATCGACAAACGTTGGATAATCCCTTCCAATCCCTGGCTTTCTCAGAAATTTAATGCTCATATTAACGTTGAAGTTTGCGCATCAATTCAATGCATCAAGTATCAATATAAGTATTTATACACAGGACACGACGATGCATCAATTGCACTTTACAAGGAGACTGGCGAAATTGCTTCCAACATGACGAAATACTGAATTTCCTGGACGGTAGGTACGTTAGTGCTCCTGAGGCTGTGTGGCGTTTGAACGAGTACATGCTTTCCCAAAAATCTCACGTTATTACACGATTACCAGTTCACTTGCCAGAACAACAAGTCATCTTCTTTCGGGAGGGTCACGAAGAACAAGCGCTACAAAGACATGCCAACAAAATCAATATGCTCTTAGCATGGTTTGAACTCAACGAAACAGATCCCGAAGCTGTGAAGAAAATTGCAAAAACAAAAAAATATACCAAAATACATTGTCTTTTAATAAACTTTATTGCAAAACCAATCAATATAAAATATATTATGTTTAAATAATATCTTACTGTATACATAGAAACAAGTGTCCTCTATTAACCCTTAATTACAATCTCCATAAATTGAAATATTTGTATTTTTATGTAGCACAATCTATTTTAATGATTTGTTAACAAAACATAATGTGGCGAATTTTAAAAAAATAAACTCAGATTGAAAGACATACACGCGCACTATTTTAAAAATAAGATTCTAAAAAAAATATTCAAATGTATCGCAGCAATTTAAATGTGCTCATTTAAGAAAAAGAAGAAAAAAATAATTGTTAAATTGTTATGTAGACGTCGTGTTTAAGGTCATATTACCCCCATGCTGTGAACTCTATCAGACGCTGCGTTAGTATTGGGGATGGCTTATTCCCTTTGATCTTGTTTAATGCAAACCAATCTATCACCTGTTTTCTTGACTCGAATGCGGTAGAAAATGGAAGTGAATTGTAAAATGTTCGAGTCACTAATACAATATGTAGTGCGTCTGAAATATTTCATGGACTATACTTTTAATACAGCCAAATGGCAAGCAGACTGCACAGCAGATACGCAGACCGTGTGGTAGGGTTATTTTCGAACGTGTTAGAGTTTGTTTACAGTAGACTTCTTTTCATTATTTGTAATTTTTTTCACACTGCGATGTTTTTGACATTGTACTGGTACCTGCCACACAATGTACTGTAAGTTATTAGGTTTAAATTATATTTCTTTTTTAATTTTTAAACTTTATTAATGCTTTTAAAAAACCTATTAATTGTAATTAGCCCGGTCCTGAGTATCATTTTATTTGTATTCGTTTTCATTATTTGATATCATTTTTATTTATGCACTGTTCTGGGACGAGGCATACATGTAAATAATAGATTAATTTCTCCCTACAGACATCGGTGCTAAACAAAATAAACATATAAATCTTAAATTACCATGAAAAAGGAAACTATAAATTTAATTAGTATCCTAAATGTAAGGTCTATGGCACGCACAGCACATATCTGCAGTCCATAATCAGTCTGCTTGTTGAAGTCTTAATGCGTTTAACCGACAGTGTGTTTTTATGCCTCCAGTTTGACAACAGTTGGTGACTTTTATAAATGGTGATGTATTTCTATTGTCCCATACAAATTTCTTATGTAGCAAAAAAACGCGCATAACACTCATAGCTAATTCATCTCAATGCAACAAAAAAAATTGTTAATGGTGGTGTGAAACTATTGCAAAGACATACTTGTTACGGCAAACAAATTTTAAAATATTTAAAAAAAAAAAAAAAAAAATTAAACTTTTAAAAAAAAAATTTTTTCCACTATGAGTTTTANTATTGTCCCATACAAATTTCTTATGTAGCAAAAAAACGCGCATAACACTCATAGCTAATTCATCTCAATGCAAAAAAAAAAATTGTTAATGGTGGTGTGAAAATATTGCAAAAACATACTTTTTACGGCAAAAAAATTTTAAAATATTTAAAAAAAAAAAAAAAAAAATTACACTTTTAAAAAAAAAATTCTCTCCACTATGAGTTTTATGGTAATATGAAGTAGAAAATAATTTAACAACTTTAAATACATTAAGAAAACGAAGTATGTGCTTGTCTATTTAGACAAAGTACTGGAAATAAGTGTAAGTTAGTAACAAACTCTCTACAAACATACAAAGTCCATGGATTTGTCAGCAGAAAGAAAGTCCTTCAAAATGCCAATTCAATAAGTCGGAAATTCTTCTTTCCTTTTTTTTTTTTTAAAGTTTTAATATATTTTTTTGTTCTTAAAAATTGAAATTGGTTATGTGTTTTAAAATACTCACTTCGTTTAAATTTCAGCCGATGACAAAGAATGTATTTCAGATCGTTTTCAGCGTGAAACTCCTCTGCCACTGACATCTTCTAAGTACATTGCGTATACATTTGGCCTAATTAAGTTTGAGAGTTTTAAATGAAACATCAATGTGTCAGAAATGGAGTGTTAGAGCATGGCGGGGAATATGGAAAAGGCTGAGATTGGTGGGGAAATGTAAGACAATGTTACTTTTAGGGTTATGTTTTACTTAAGCTAGCAAGGATGTGTTGATTTTACTGTCATGGCGTTGAAATAAGAACACTGCATGAGATGGTATATTGTGTGCCGTTTTTTGAAGTTAACCGTTAATATTTTAAAGTGCTCTTGCAAATGTAGAGTGACATATTTTTTAAAAAAAAATAAATATAAAAACGATTCATATTTAAAAAGTTGGTTTAGGGAAGAATTGTAAAAGATAAAACAAGGTTAACGCTTGGCTGAATTTAACCCTTTACAATCAGCAGGAACGTTTAAAAATGCAGTAGCACACAAGCGATTCAATACAAAACGTCATAACAGGATTGTAGCGTAAACTATTTTTCAGTTATTACTTAGCAAATATCATTGAAAGCAGAGAATGATTTTGAAATAAATGGAAATTATTACATAAAACACATACATTAATTTTCATTATAAATAATATTGTGAACTAATTTTGTTAGAATGATGTGATTCTATGAAATAGGCACTACCATACGCTGTACATAATAAACATAAAACATTTTCTTTACCAACTCAGTACTGTGCAGCATTAACTTCCCAAAACCGAATTATTTAAAAAGTCAATGTTTTTCATTATTTTTATTTTTACCCAGATTGCATTGCACGGGACACGTGTGTACAAACAGCGGAAAACAATATGGTCCCCTGTCAAACAATCCAGTTATATCCTAGATACCTTACATACAGACAGTGTCAATAATGTGATCACGTGATTAAAACACTTTCGATACATTTTCCGTTCCGAGGTTGCGTTTAGGACTCAGTCCCCAACAAATAAGAAGTCACAAGGAACAGTTTTTACAGGAAAATACATTGAATAATCTCAAGAATACATCGACCTGACTCTCAAAACACAAAAGAGGTGACGTTGTAGCAATTCCTTTTAGGCTGTCAAATTGAGCATTAGTCAAATGCAATGGTCAGATAAAAAGGCCCTCGTGGTGCCCTCAACACTTTTTTTCTGGATCTGGCGTGGTGCAAATATCATATCAGTTGTGTGGCGTTCTTAACGAAATCCACACTGGGTTTTAGGATGTAGTTTATGGTCAAGGTTAAGTTATAAACCATTTAATAGGACTCTGGCCAAGAGCTTTATCGGTATCACTACGAAAGTAAGAGACACAGCTCTAGGAAAAGCTTACAAAGAACCTATAATATCAGTACATGGATAGAAACCTCAAGCAGTTTAAAATAATCATAAATCCGGGCAGTATCTTCTCTAGGTCAGTACCAATTTACAAAGTGTGAACTGAGTGGGCAATAGGTGTGACTAATTTAGTTTAAAAAAAAAAGTAAAATTTCACCAAGCTTTGAAATTCTTACGTTTGTAACAAATGATATTCTTGAGACATTGATATCCTCATTAAATGTATTTAAACAACGTAGGGACGTAGTTTCACTAGAACCTTATAGAACAAACTAAGCTATTAGATCACAATATATATCGCGGTGGAGAAAAATATAGAGCTTTCAAGAAAATTATACGTGCAAGTTAACCCCCCCCCCACACCCTCCATTTTTTTAACCCATTATCTTTTGAAAATTATTCTTCTCTGTAATAATTTTTTAAAAAGAAAAAATACAACAAAATGCCTTAATTTTTTTAATGAGTTAAATTAGGGAACCTGGTAGAGGTACATTTCATTAGGTGTTGATTTTGCTTTGTATTGAAAAGTGGACCCAAATAAAAATTCAGTTCGATAAATAAGCGAGTAAAGTAAGTTGTCAATCGGTTAAAAATTTGGGAGATCGATTCATTTAAATTATTAAACTTGCAGGACATTACTCGACCAGGATTGAGTCATCAAAGAGGATGAATATTATAACTTTAAAATTAACCAACATTCCAATATGAATTATTAGGTCATTTCAAATAGGCTTAGTCGAGATCTATCAAATCTTGTTTAAGTTTATAGTTTGTATAAGTCTACTGGTGGTCTTATATCTTCTAAAGGAAAGATGAAATTAAGCCCCCCCCCCGCCCCACCCCCTCCCACCCACCCCCCGCCCGCCACACCAAAGGTGTGTATATTATATAGTATGGTTTTTTTAATCATGCACAAGTAGAAAGGTTTAGATGTCACTGCAAAATTATTCGATTGGATTGAAGCATTTCTGACGAACAGGACAAAATTTACGAAAGTAGACCATCAAGTATAGAACTCGGAGGCTCTCAAGGAAGGAATCCCGCAGAGATCGGCTTTGAGCTGCTGCTCCCTGCAATTAACTGATGTGCAGGACATACATATAAGCTGAAGTCTCAGAATACCATGTTTGCTGACGATCTGACAATACGAAGTTTGGGTCGCAATTTATTGCAATTATACACTGAATTATAAACTGAATAGAATCTGACGTTGCTAAGTGAAGAAGGTTTGTCAAGATGGATGTAAAGTTGAATTTTATTTTTACGAATTTAAGAGAACGCTCTTAAGAAGGAAAACACCATCTGCACGAAAAGGCTCCTGTTGATGTGACTTCACCAATTTAGGCGTCAAGTTTGATAAAAAAGTACAGACTCACAACCATATACCTAAATTGTTTGTCAAACCCAAGTCAAAACTATGTTTAATGAAAAAATAAACCAGCAGGCTCTAAATGGTAGCAAATATTATCAGAGCTCTTTATCTTTGGCAAATGAGAGGTACAATGGACTATTTCATACAAATCAAGGCCTTTACAAGCCAAAGTCATGAAAATCATACAAAAATTGCTTTCTTTTTTGTGTTCTGGGCCTTCAGCCTTCCCCACAACAACTACCACCGTTGAAGAAATATAGACTTAAGTAAAAGTAACAGGAGTGAGAAGAATCAAAGCATTACTACATGCAGTATAATGACACTACAGTTAAAAATAATTAACTATTTTCCAATTAGAAGAACTTTAAGAAATGCGGACTATGTTGAAGAACTCTCCTTTGTGGATATGTTCAATGAGCTGGAAGAAAAGCCAATTTTAATACAAAATCAGAGGGAAAAAAAACGTCTTATTTTGACTTGAAACACCCGGATATGCATAAGCATGACTCCCGCAGATGTATCGAAGAAACCCCGCAAACCGAAGAATCATTAAATGAAGATTCTTTGAAAACAGTTACAGCCTATACGATTTAATTTGGTTAAGACTTTACAGGCAGCACGAGGTTTCAAAGTGAAAACCAAAGTGAGTAACCGCTTGTGTGGAAATGTCAGCGCCTAGTTTAAAAAAAAAGAAAAAAAAACAAATTTCTATGAAGAGCTCGAGCATGCTGATTGTGCTAAAATAAGTTCGGGGGAAACGTTTCACGACCATTGCGGTCTACACCGACTCTTGTTGAGCACTTGACACGCCAAGGTGCTCATCGGAGTCCACAATGATTAAGCCATTCTCGGGAAGTGATTGACATCACTATACGTCTCGGCTCGGTCATCCTTCAGTAGATACCATGTCACGTAATAGGGATGCAAAAAAGAGCGGCCAGATGCCATTACATTATAAGAAGATGCACTGCCCCAACCCGACATACCAAATGACTGAGCTGGGATTCAAAGCGAAGCTCACAAATCATTTCAAAGAATAAAAGTTCATTGGCTGGTCGGTTAGAGACACGGCTTTTAAACTTATTCGAAACAGCCCGCCACCGCGGAAGCGCGACCACTTGCAATAATGAATCCAAGGAGAGCTGAGCCTCTTTATGCAGTTGCGAAATAAACACTGTCAAATACATAGATGTTTTACAGCCGGACCGAAGAAACTGTCGGACACATAATTACCCCAATAACTGATGTTGCCTTAACATGGATATAATATAATATATTATATTTATCTACTTCTGGTGTCTCCTGCTTCATTTTCACAACCAACCTTCCCCCATCTCTACATGGTTTTATTAATAGTACTGATTGTGGAGAAAAAGCTTGTCACCAAGCGAGGTTTGATGTGTCACGGTTAACCTCGGTAAGAAAGTTGAATATTTTCGGAGGTGACTTTTATAATAACCAATACAGAGCCATGGGTATGGTGTATGAATTCTGTAAGGACTGTTGTTGAAATGTCGGCAATCTGGTTATTGATTGATTTTAATATTTATATCGCGCTGGTATCCATGCCAATTTAGAATGCACAATGCTCTAATGCCCGAAATCTATTGAAACAAAAAAGTTTTTCAATGTTTCTTAAATACTTTTTTATCATTTTCAATTCCCCTCAAAGATTTAGGCAGACTGTTCCATAATTGTGGTTCTATCACCTTAAAAGAGCGCACTCCGTAAGGAACTCTCAGTAAGTACTGTGTTGAAGACCGCAGGTTCTTCAAGGATACATGTTTATAAATCAGTTCTTTGAGATGTTCCGGTCCTGAGCCATCTTTGCAGCTGTCTGTAGTCCTATTGTTTGTTGTGGACTCGATATATATATAAATTCAGTCTTTAGATTGAAGAATACATGGTATAACATTTTTAAACAACATATCTACGATTATTACATTCAATTTTTTAGTTTTAACGTGACAAACATGTAAGTAATTGCTTTCAATACATAATAAACAAACCCCCCCACCCCCCACTAAAAACAAAAGAGCTGCTTTAAATAATGTGTGTCCATTTGACAATTATCAGAAAAATACCCACGTCTTACATTTGATTATGATGTCCAATGATGTTTAGTGTTAGTTAAGTCCATAGAATCATGTTTTTTCAATGGGTATAACATTATCACTTACAGTTATCCAAGTTTTTTTTTTATAAAAACAATATACCCGCCAATAAATGTTCTGTCTGGAGATTATATAGTAAACTATAGTTTGAAACAGACGACATTTTGAAATGTACCGTTGTAAAATTACAAAACAAAGTTCGTTTACAAAAAAAATTATTATACACTTTTTTTCAAGTAATAAAATAGAAAATGAAACGCATTAAATGACAAGAAATAAGGATCATTCTTATTAAATTAAAAAAAAAAACACATAAATAACACATAAATTGAGTCTACTATTTTGTCTGTATTAAGGATAAACAAATCAGCTGTTCATAAATAATTTTCAGCTTTAACATAATCGATGAAATTAGCCGTTTTTTTCTAAAGAATTGTTAATCTTTCGTTTCCATTTATCTTCCTGACAATGTGTCCTTCATGGGATGTTTTAAAAAAAAAAAATTGCTGTATATGTTTTATACATAATTTTGTTTGTTATCACTCGTCTCACATAACATTACTACTTAATAAACACTATGATCCAACTCTACCGATTGTTTCGTAACCATGATGCGGTTCTATTGAGTCATAATCTCCCCTGACTTGCTGAGCAATATTTACATTAGTCACATCAGTGGGAGTTAGGTAGCCATCATCATTTTCCCTTATTTGTTTTAATTCAGCATCTTCTTTGGTGGGTAGGTTCACCTTAGAATTTGAGTATCCTGAAAAAAAAAATCAATGCTAATCAAGTGTCAGTTTTTGTTAGTATTAAATATTATACTCCCAATTTTGGATATTGTCTAAGTGTTAGAGATTAATTGATAAATTTTACCGATTTGATTTTTCTTAATCCCAACGCCCAGATGAGTCATCAGTAGACAAAATAATGTATCAAATATGCGTCGAGATAGACTGTATTGAGAGTCATTCCAGCTACATAATATACTATCAATACTAATATAGTATGTAGCTGGTTCGGTGACCAAGTAGCCTGTGACTTAAACTTATTTTTTTGTTAATAACAGGATATCGATGCGTTTGAATTATTGTAATAAATAAAAATTTAATAGACTTACGCCTCAATTTTACAAACAATAGAGCAACAATAATCCATGAGATAACTAGTAATACAGCTTCAATAATCGACATTAGGATGCCTATGTCCAAGTGTGTTTGATCTTGTACTGCTGTAATACAGATTTTTTTTAAACATTGTTAACATCATACATCTACTATGTTTTGAATTTAATTTAATATGTTATAATTTAGATTCAAGTAAAATTGAAAGTAAGCATATATATCTCAATGGAGTTTCCTAAAAATACAAGAGTATTATTACTTTTTCAAGAAACCTATTCTTGTGATTTACATTTATTACAACTAGCTGCAAAAGAAGCGTCCTTTAATTAGGATTAGGAGAATTCATAATTAAACTAAGTTTATCTATAAACTTTTTTTTAAACATAAATAAACATTGAGAAGTAAATAGTTATACTTTGTGTAGAAAATGTACGTATCACGGTTTGTTAAGGTTTGTTTTGCATTATGTTTGTAGATATCAACATATTTTCCCCAGATTTAAAATTGATAGCCAAACGGGTTAAATTGTGATAGTTTGATCTATTTGGTTATGTATCATTAATTTGTGATAAAGTAAAAAATATGCATTATCTTTTCAATTTAATTGGTTTGGGAACTCTCAAATAGGATCACATTTACATTTGAATGTGTCCACTATCATTATCCACCAATGGAACAGTCATCATTTCACTACAGCTTGACACGTTTTTTCAGCACGATATTCACGTAAAGAGCTAACGAGATTAGTTGAAGATTAACATTTGCACTTATACATTTATTACATTCATCCACAAAATCTAAAACAATATATATATATTATTAACTCATCGACAGTTAACGACGAAGTTAACAAATTGTACTTGGTTTGTTAACTTCGTCGTTAACTGTCGATGAGTTAATAATTTAAGGAACAGTGAATATATAATAAATAAAACATTATAAATTTAACATTTTGGTCGCATTGTTCCTTTTTATTGAATACAAGTATTCAAACTATTGTTAAAGCTATTGTATGCCTAACACAGTTGTTTTCATTCAAATGATTATCTTACATTTTTTACAAACTGAGAAAGAACAATATTTGTTTTTATGAGCTGACATACTTTTCAAGTGTTAAAAATATTTAAAAAATACTATGTTAAACTATTTGAATGAAGAATTGCCACATTTATACATGTAATATAAAAGTATGCATACATAATTTAAAAACATTTTAAAATATACTTACAGACAATTTTTGGGTGATAGAAAACAGGGTCACTTTTCCATCGTAAAATGTTCTCTGCCTGACAATAAAACTGTTCTGGAAAATGAAATATTATTAAAGTAAAAAAAAATATTTAAAAAAATAAACATCGAGTCTCTACATCAGTATTCCCCAAAGGATAGTCAGTGGACAGACTCTGGTCTGCGAGACTTGCGTTGCCAGTGCTCAAATTACATGAAATTTTAGAGCCAAAATATAACGAATACATCTGACAACGGTCCTTTTGCAAATTGATAACTTTTCCACCAGCTAAACAAACTTATTTATTTGTGTCACGCTACAATACATCCCCTGCTAATGTTTAATTTTATTTCAGTTCATTCATTAGAATCAATCCTGGAATGTTGCATGTTAAAGCAATGAAGTGAGTTAAGTAATGGAGAGATCTGTTCACGTTTTTTTTTCTTTATCACATGACCAACCTCCTCCAACGCCTACAAAATGTCAAAAGATAGTAGTTACACTTTCGTTGAGGTTGCATTTTCAGGCCCTATATCTTTTTTTTGTGTTCAGGATCATGATTGAGGACTTTTTCGTTTATTTTTGCTTTTTTTTAATAGCGGTGAAAAAGTTACGGCTTATCTCACATTTTACAAATGTTTGCCTATCCAATCCCTAAACAATCAATTTTAATTTGTTTAGTTGAACGCATTCATCAGTACAACAAAAGACAACACAATTGCATGCAAAGAGGAGAAGAAATATTCATATTCCGTCTATGCTTGTTCAAACTCACCTTTTTCATGTTAATTCCTTCCTTTAAAGACTTAAATTGCTGACGAATCACAAACCCTTTCATGAAATTAATTTTATTTTTTTACAAATGGGACCAAATAGCATCCATTCAGGATTTCATGCTATCATATACACATTTAAGCAGCGAGCATTTGATTGCATGCACTTTTACATACAACAATCACTACCCTCATATCCACCGATGTATTTTCTTTAGCTTTCCTGTACTTCTGTACTTCTACTTTGCATCCTTATTAAACATTTAATTTTGAAAAAAAAATCCTTTCTGCCCAAGATTTAAGCGAACTTTTCTGCAAGCACTAGTAACATTTTGAAAAAAAAAGTAATGTATATGTTTTTACAAATAAAAATCTAAAATGCAATACTCAATACTTCTAAATCCTTCCCTTTCTGTATAAACACTGACACTCTAACAAAATTATCCTTCAAAATCTATTGTCAAGGGTATGAGAATCACTGTTGTTATGTGTAGATCACGGTTGTTATATGAGAATCACTGTTGTTATGCTTGATGTGTAAAAGATGTTTAGTTTGAAGACCTCATGTGTAGCTGTATCTCTTGTGTGAGATTGTTGAGACATTTGTTGTTTAGCCAAAGACTAAAAAAGTCTGGTTTGTTATTTTTTAATAACAAAAAGTGTAACTAACCCTGGCCTACGTTCATTTAATATCATAATATTGAATTGTTTAACTCAAAAAAGTGACCAACAATCGGTGCTGTATTCATCCTACTATCAGTAATACTGAGGTTCCAATTTAATAAAGACTGTCACTACGTTGCTGCTTGATCATTTGGCAAAGCAAAATATATATTTCTTTTTAAAAGCATTTAAATAAAACTGACTGAATTGACTTTCTAGAAACTGACACACATTGTAAGTTTAAACTAGTAACTCTTGAGTTAATTTGGAGTAGAATAAGATTTGTCTCGGACACAGAGTAGATCAGAACGGATGTTGTAAGTGTGAGGAGTGGTTCCTATTCATTTAGTGGATTAGCACTTCCACCATTTCTATTATGTGGATTAATAGTCATGTGATACAGGTGATATTTTTGTGCTCTCTTTTCTACCTTTTGAATTTTGTAGTTATTATATTAGAATTTATATTATAAATAAATTTGAGGATTTTAAATCTCACAAGCTTTGCTGCCGTCTTTTTAGTAAACTTGTTTCCCCCTTATTTAAGTTTTGTTCTTCTAAAGCAGTGGTCGGTGAACTCATGAGTCAAAAGAGAAAAGAAATCAGCTGTAGGCCAAATAATTTTTTTTGAGAGCCTACTTTCTGTTCAAGAAGGATGTTTTTCGAATGATGTCAAAACCAATTTCTGGCCGAGTCGCGATTTACTAACCAATGTTTCTATAGTGTAAAAAAAAAATCCTAAAACAGATTTAAAAGTTAAAACAAATCATGAGACAGTCCTATCTATCGTTATATATTTATAATCTCACTAGAAAAATTACCTTCAATACTTCTGTTTGCAATAAATGAGACAGATCCGTCACTGACTTTGCAATGTGTACAGTTTTCACACCAATAAATGGTATTTTCAACGTCACTTGAATCAGATCGTTCACACCGACAAGTTACATTCTCTCCTTCTTTTACAACTGGCTTACAGTTGTCTAGTCTCACTGATGGTCTATCTGTGTAAATAAGATGGGGACTATGCAAGTGAGGTATGAGTTTATACACAAATGGTTAACGAGTCTCTTGAGGCATTACTAACAATTACAAAATAGTCGTAAAAACAGTTTTAGTTTTTCATATTTTAATGTAACATATTAGCGGTCTTTTCCTGCTAACAAACCTAGTTTGAAAACTTTATTTGATTGTGTTCCGTACTTGTACTTGTCATCTACATGACCTGTTACATTTGGGTAAACTGTTACGTTAACCATCAGTAACCCCGGTGCCAAGTTCGCTACTGGGACCTCAAGTCTGCACTTCTTAGTGACGTATGGACTCTTGCTTGACGAATTAAGATTGACATCTTCCTTTCTGAATGTACCCTGAAATAGTTAAATTATAGAATATGTAAACAGGAATAACTGACATTATGTGTTTAAAAAGTATATTTTAAAAAAAAATTGGTACTTTAGGGATCAAGACCCTTTTAAATACCTCTTATCAATTAAAAGTAAAACACACATTGAAAACACGAAGTCTAAAACACTGATTTATATATTCAGAGTTGCACGATATATTTAGTTTAGGATCATCGCTTGCAAGTTGTAATTTTCCTCTAGTGCAAGGGGGAATATATAAGTGCATACATTATTATACTTGCATTTTTTAAATTGCTGTCAAATGCACAAGGACCATCCGGGTATATCTCAGAACTCAAACAAACCACTTTAAGTCCCTCATTGGTTATATTAAAAGTACAATTCAAATCGTCTGCTTTTCCTAAAATGGAACAAAATAAATATTTAAAAAAATATAATAAACGTACTATAAAAATAAAAAGAAACCTACACACATAGAATGTTGATGTTTTTACATTAAAACGTACATTTTGAACAATATATCCATTACCTTTATAATGAGTAAGCATTAAAATATGTTCAAATAATAGGTTAAATATAAGGTCCCTACTTCTCAGATTTTCGACTTTCGAGATGGTTTCTGGAACCTACCTCTCGCGATAGACGAATAACCACTTAAGACGATAACATAGCACTTCTATACTTACGATAAACTGAAATATTACAGTTTCCATTTTCTGATGTGTTGTCTTCATTAAGATTAAAATACACGACTTGTCCTGCTGTAGGCAATGAGATGTTGTAAATCAACAGTGTCAGGATGTTATAATCACTATTTTGTTTTGATAGAGTAACATTATACCTTTCCTTGACGTCTTCTCTAATTGTGTATTTTGGACATTTAGAATAAACACCTTCATATGACTCGAGTCTTGGGACGCCACCTGAGCACTTATTTGTAACATTAAATTTAACTTCATGGTCACTTCCGATTTCAGCTGGACTACAAGACAGTACCTCACACATCACCACTAGAAGTCACAAAGAGAACATTGTTAAAATTTTATAAAGGAAAAAAAAAAAAAACAAACAATATTTTAATTATTTTAAATAATATTTTTTTTATATTATTATTCTATGATGTCTACTGATTGTGTCTTCATTATTAAGATTATTTCCAAAACAAGTCTCTTATTTTTATTTTATTAAAAAAAAATGTAAAATTTCAAACACGTTTTTAAATTATTACTATAGTAATTGTACAAGACCTTCTTTATTTCATTCAATGTATTTTATCGCATAACTTTTGCTTTACATAAATGTTTAGATTATGCCCATGTACTACATTTAATTTTAATTTTATGAATTTTTATACTTAAAAGGAGATGCATTTTAAACTTATAAATTATTTATTCAATTATTTTGGAAGGTAGAGGTGTGGAGGATGAATTATAGAATAACATTGTTTAAAAACTTACAGTAGTTGTCGATGAAAAACCTAAAGGATAAAAAGATAGCAACTGAAAGTCTTGCAGCTGGTAAAATCATTTCACAAATCTTTCTCTACTAAAAACGTTTTAATAGACTGTTACTAATGCCAATATCTGAAAATAAAGATAAAAACATTAACCCTATAAGTCACTCAAAAAAAAAATATTTAATTTGTGTTTCCAAAACAATTGATAAAGCTGCTAAATTATTTCTGTAATTTTTATATAGATAATGCTTTGTTTTTTTTTTCTATTCGAATAAACAACACAAAAGCACGTAATAAAAAAAATACACATTTGCTCACAATTTTAATTCTTTAAAAAAATGTACAGTTTTGATAAATAGATTGATAGATATAGGTATAGATCTATAGATATATATAATATACAAACTTAAATGCATAACTCTAAAATCAATGAAAAATAAAAATCCCCAATTTAAATTTTAAATCTTATTACTTTCAATAATTATGTAATTGTTTATATAATATCCCTCTTAAATTAGCTTTTAACATATTAATAACTAAAATGTATTGTATTGGTACATCTCCACCAGATTTTAAGAAGTAACTAAAACGAGCATTTTTCAGGCTGCCAACAAAGAAGTTAAACAGTGTTGTAGTTCATATAAGACACATATTAAGTACGAGCCACACCTTAGAAACTGACTTACAGTAATTCGATGTTTGTTCTTGGCATATTATGGGATTATATATTTATTCAACAAACTCAGATGACGTAACTGAATTGTGGTTCCGCAAAATGATAGTTATTTTGTGCTGTGCTTGACCTGTAATTGTAACTTCATTACTTTAAGACATCTTTGAAACACAATCTTTGGGAGAACGAATGAAAAAAAAAAGAAGATTTTTTTAATTAAAAGCAGAATTGCATTTGGGTTAATAATATCTGGATAAACTCTTCATAGTTAAGCGTTTGCAAAAGTTTGAAAATTTCCGTATTAATTTAAATCAGGATAGTAATGTAAAACTTATCTTAAATATTATTTTATTACGTTTTTACTCGACATTGGCATATTTTACTTTAAAAGAAAACCATAGCAATGTCAATGTAACAGTATCTATTATAGTTAACATTCTCTTTATTTATAAATTATAATATACTTTTGGTCAAATTCTTCGATTCTCTCCTTTGTCTTTTTTAATTCCTGGTGGATCATAGGTCATCAATAGTATACTTCTACACATAGTGGTCTCTTGCAATCTTCTGCATTTATTTTTAACTCTTTCAATCTTAAATACACCCTTCTTTTAACATAGTAAAAACACTCGAGAATATTTATTATATTTTAACTCTTTACATTCCTTGCATTTTGCATGTTTTTCGTGAGATATCTAATGACCATACAAAAGAGTCAATAACTTTTAGAATCCTTGTCTAAAATTCATTATGTTACATATATTATTGTTGGGCAATGCATGAGGTTTATAAAAAAATATTTTTAACATCTTTTTGGTTTAAAATTTCATCATTTTTTTTATTTGTTTAATCAAAGCTCCTTCAAAAGGATAATCTCGGGATAACTGAATGAATTTTTTTTAATTCTATCATTTTTAACAATACGACGCACATTAAAATAATATTATTTTTTTTTTTAAAATCATGAGAAATGGGAACAAATTTAAGTTTTAAAAAAGGTTATGTTTTAGCAACTTTCTTTCGTACACATTTTTGTAACCAGGCAGCAGAGCATGAGTCCTAAATATAGAGAAAAGTAGTCGAGAAGTAATGGGCTCGCAAAGACATATACAAATAAATATAATATTAAAAAATGATCGTGAAATTCCAATTAAAATTTAGTTCCCTTGTTTTACTTGACTTGTGACATATGTTTTAGGTGGCCCAGCGGCCAAAACTGATGTATTCCCATACATCTATATTACCCGGAGATGATGGGACTCTTTAACGTTGTATTGCAACTCATCTAACAGAAGGCAAACTCTGAAATCGAACCTAGAGTTGGAGTCCCACAGGCGTCATGACATTGATGTAATGAACATTACGACCACTCGTGTGACATAAAACGCACAGTGAAACATAAAATACTCTGCTGGTTATATAGGCGAAACAAGGATAGGAATGGCAGATATGTTCACAGAACATCTGCGGGTTATTGAACAAGGTAAACTTTTCCCCGTCTCTTCACACTTTCACAGAGAATAAGAAAAGGTGCATTAGTTGTATCCATTATTGCACTATTTTCCTGCACAAACACACCGGAAAGAGTTATCGTGGAAAACAAATTTATTTAGCTTTTCGCAATCATATCTCCTTATAGTATTAATCAAATACTCTCTTAGTAATGTTTCTCTATTTCTTTAAATGCCTTCTATTCTTTTATTTCTCAAAATGTATGTATCCCTAAATGTTTTGATTCATTAAGATTCTCCACCTCATTTTTCACAGTATTAATATTAAATATTAATATAAATTTTATATTATTTCAACTCCTTTAATCCTACTTACGGCAACAAAAAAGGAGATGTCTAAAACTTTTTACTGTGCTCTGTTACTTCTATTTGTCTTTTCACTATAGAAGGCTCTAAGCCCAAAAGTGTATCTTATAGTCCTGTCTTTTGTTTCAAGCTTCAACATATCCTGTTTTACTTTTGCATTGGTAATCTACTGCATCCTGGTCTATTTCCCGTCGTCATGAGCAAGTGTTAACCTTTAATCTAATAGCAGGCCTGCACAACATACGGCCCGCGGGTCACATGCGGCTCGCTCTCACTAACTTTGCAGCCCGAGGAGCAACGAACAATTCTTTTTTATATTATTTTCTTAATAGCTTCCCCCATCCCTGTCCTACTTTCTTCAGCCCGCACAAGTTTGTCATAAAGTAGTACGGCCCACATACATTCTTTAATGAAGTATTACGGCCTGTCTTACATTTTAAGTTGTGCAGGCTTGTAATAGGCAAAGGCTAGAGAGTGAGGCTGTTGAATGTAACAAGCCACGCACATTTTAAACAAAATACAGCTGAAGTCAAGACTAGTACTCTAGTCGAAAGTTGCTTTGGTCATCTTTTGCGTGCGAATGACAAACATAGAATAGTAACAAACACAGCCACAAAAATTGACGCCATTGTTGGCACGCATCCCATCGGACAGTTTGATTTATATTGCTCTGCTAAGTGCCACTTAAAATCTGCCCTGCTATCTAAATACATTGTTTATTGTTTTACTTTGCATAGGCAATATAATGTATAAGCGTTACTGATAAGCAGGAAGTTTAAACAACAACAAAACTTGTTCTTGAATTTTAATTACATCGTTAAGGTTTTCCGGGATGTCGATGTATTTTTGAAAACTTGCTAACGTCCAGAAGAAGAAGATAACTTAATTTGGGAAGCTACAAAAATTAGTTTTTTTTAAAATAATTTAAAAAAAATATAATAATTTTTTTTTTAGATAACGAAAGTGCGGGCCATACAACTTACATATGAAATTGGTGGCCGTTCAACATTTAAAATATTAGCAAATACAGTATTTTAAAATCGAAAAATTGGCAAAATTACTATAAAAAAAAGTATATGAAAATGTAGATAATTGTGTACAAATAAAATGAACAACGGAGTTGGTCGATACATGGCACCCGGGAAAATATTCATTTCTATGGCCCTGCTCAACTCCGATCCCCATTATTTGCTTTAAAAGATACAATCATAACCCATTTTGCCGCCCACACTCATCGAGACCCCGGGGACATATGCACACGTCTGCCGTGGCCTCAACTACTCTACTGTAAACAAGAAGCCAGGATGTTCTCTTTCTTTTTTTAGTTCATATTTGGAGGCCGATTTATTGATCATTTCGGCTCCTGCAAGGTTTAAATTTCAGAGTTTGCCTTCTTTTATATGAGTTGCCGTCAAAGGCTAATGAGTCCCATCATCTGGTGTGCTTTTGATGGTGGCCTTGGTGGGGATAGAACTCCAGACCACTAGCTTTTTTGTTTGTGTCATCTTAGTTTTTTGCAAATGTTACTACACTTTTATTATCATTGAGTAAAGACAAATAGTTCATTTGACCCAGAAGCCCGTGTTTATTTTACCCAAGAGCCAGTGTTTATTGCACTCAGGAGCTCGTGTTTACTGTACCCAGAAACTCGTGTTTACTGTGTCCAAAAGGCCGTGTTAATTGTACCCAGAAGCCAATTTTTACTGTACCCAGAAGCCCGTGTTTATTGCACCCAGAAGCCCGTGTTTACTGTGTCCAGAAGCCCGTGTTTATTGTACCTTGAAGCGCATGTTTATTGTAACTAGAACACCGTGTTTATTGAACTCTGAAGCTATGTTTATTGAAACCAGAAGCTCGTGTTTATTGTACCCATAATCCTGTGTTTATTGTAACCAGAAGCCAGAAGTGAGTTCTCTTAGCCAAATCAGGGACTTATTAGTTCTCATTAACATTTGTGATTTCAGGGGAGAACACTGGTAAATTCGTACAGATTTGGCAACAAAAGAATTTTTATACCTCGCCCTGACGGAAAGGTTTCGTCCCGAATGGGCCGATCCTAGGTATTTGTGATGAAGAGCGTGGGATGTATCATCCAAAATTTGTTTAGTTTTACAATAACATCTTTCTTCAAATAGTTCTTCAAGTGAAGGATGTCTAGTTTGTGTTATGTTCCTTGATTAGTCAGTTTATGCGGTGTTTAATATCAGACGTCGAATTCCCACACCAGCAGGTAACACTAAATTTAAGTAACCTTCCAATTGTTGTACTGTATAATAAGTTAACAACTTGTTTGTAAACGCCGATATTGCAGTTTTCTGAGATGGAACAGTCTTTGGATGAATTTCTTATACAGCATTTGGCCGTGCTCATGCTATGTTAGCTTATTATTAATGATGACACCTAATATGCCTCTAATTTTTCTACACTTTGATTTGATTTTTTGTATGTTGAGATCTGTAATCTAGTGGACTCCCTCCTGAAATCAACAACCATTTCCTTTGCTTTTGAGACATTCAGCTGGAGAAAGTTTTCATCGCACCAAATTGATAAGGCTGGCAACTACGTTGCGGTATAAGCCTTCTCCTTCAGATATTAAGCCAACGATGGTGGTATCATTAGCAAATTTTAATATTGGAACGGTGTCGCTTGAGCTTTGAATATCGTTGGTATATATTGTATAAAATACAGGGGAGAGAATGCAGCCTTGTGGCGCCCTGGTGCTTATTTCTCTGGTTAGAGATAATTGGTAAGTTATATTTTACATATAGTGATCGATTTGTTAAAAAATCAGTATCCAAGCCTGAATATTTAAATTTACACCTAATGAGGACAGTTTCTTTATCATAAGGTGTGGCTGGACAGTGTTAACTGAGCTTATTAAAAAAAATAGCTCTAAAAATATCAAATATTCTAAATCTAAGATTTTAAAAATTGTTTCCTTTTTTTTATTATTTTGAACATATAGATACTATGTTAACATATTTTTTAAACATTTTTAACAAATACTTAAATTTAAATACAGTATCTTACTTTGAATTATTTCTCAGAACATCTGTTCCTACGACTCTATTTACACTGTGGTGTTGGAGCCTCTAAAATTTATCAGATTGATGGCACAGTTGACAAAAACGAAAATTTAAGTGTTTTTTTTTGTTTATTTCTAATTATCATTCTTACTGACATTTATATTTTCTTTTTTCTTGCGTGTAAAGTGTTAATGGTGCACTTTTTGGTACTTCGTTTTCTCGCCTCTTTTGGATTCAAGAGCGATATTGCCTGTTTACTTGATCCATAAATAAAAATTAAAAAAAAATATTCTAGTTTAGCTAACCCAAAATTCGTAGTAAAATGTTTCTTGATGTTGTCTCTATATCTGAGAGTATTATTTCTGTTAAATTGTAATCAAAGTAATATTCACATTCTAGAACATTGTTTTTCTAGAACATTGTTTCTCAACCTTCCTAATTCCGCAACTCTTTAAAACAGTTGCTCATTTTGGGGTGACTTCAAACCAACACATTATTTTAGTTGTTACTTAATAACTGAAGAGTATATAATTTTTCGGTGACATCTTTAAAGGGTCATTTGTCCCCTGTAAAGGGTCATTCGTCCCCCAATTGGGTCACTACCCACAGGTTAAGAACCGCTGTCCTCGAAGTTTTTTTTGTCTTGTTGATCCTTTGAAAGTTACATGTCCTACTATATTGCAAACCCAAATGCCACGACCCTTAAATACAGTTTCTCATGTAGTGGCGACCCCTAGCCACACAATTAGTTTCGTTGCTACTTGTAGAGTATATGTGTTTTCTGATTGTCTTATGCGACCACTGGGAGAGGGTCGTGAGACCCCCAAAGGGGTCGCGACCCACAGGTTGAGAACCGCTGCTCTAATAAAAGTTATTGCGTTTTCCATTCACAACATTAAAAAAAAAAGTGGTAAAAGTCACAGTGTTTCTGATTGCACATTGTCCTCTTTGACACGAATGTTTTGGCCTAACTTTAGGAACTGAATATTTTTCTAGAACTTATTATACTTCATGGATGAAGAGAGTATTTCAGTTCTGCTGCCATGTTTAATCACAAGGATTATTTGTCTAAAATCAACACCGAAACGAAAGACCCACTGCCATGATGTTTTTTTTAAAGAAGCAACTTTTGGATCTTAGCGAGAACACTGCTCTGAGATAGTCGGTCGTCGGCAAGACGGCTAATAAGGGATTTTTATTTGCACATTATATGTCAGGACTATTAAATTATAGTTTTGCCTAAAAATTATCTCTCGGGCCAAAAATAATTGTAGCCCGGTCAAGACCTCTATGGCCTGGCATAAATGTACGGCGGCACATGTTTGACATATGCGCCCCCTCTATTGCACAAATGAAATACACTACTGCTAGTACTGCAAGTCCAATTTTTAATTTGTTGGAGTGATTCCCTTTTTAAATTATGAGGTTTTAAACTCTTATCCTGAAGAACTCTTCACTTTCGCTTTGCAGTGTTTTATGTAAGAAATGTTAGGCCAGTCGTTCACAACCTTCCTAATGCTGCAACTCTTTAAGACAGTTTCTCATGGCGTGGCGACCCCCCAGCCGCACAATTACTTTTATTGCTACGTCGTAGCTGTTAGTAAATGTGTTTTCAGATGGTCTCAGGCGACCCCTGGGAAAGGGTCATGCGACCCCCAAAGATTGCAATTTTGCACAAAGATAAAATGATCATACATTTTAAATGGTTAGAATAAACACAAATGGTGTCAACCGGTTCCAAAAGGCGGTAGGCCTATGCGCCAAAAGTAACGGCACTGAAACTATTTCATCTTTAGTTCAATAAGAAAATCAGCTACGAACAGATAGATAAAGGTTGGGATTATCCGTCAATTTACGACATTCTGTAAACATATGAACTCAAATAAATTCCATTTAAAATGCATAAACCGTTAACTCTTTCAAATATTGTTTACACAAAAAAAAAATGAGAATGCTTATTTATAAAAAATCCTTCGAGTCTAAACAATATGGGAAATATTATTTTTAATTTCTAATTGTTTGAATAAAATATGCACAATGATATATACAGTCATTGTTTCATATGAATATTTGACATTTGTTAACATCATTGTTTCAACAAGTAAATATTTTTAAAAATACCCCAAATAATATTTAAAAAATTTAGGTTTTGAAAATAATATTTGGGATAGTAATTTAATGTTACTGTGGAGCGTCGGATTAAAAAGTAATAGATTTCTAGTGGATAGAACTCATACTTATGTTGTTCTATTTATTAAGGAAGAAAATGTCCGGCTAATATCCAACTTACTCTTTTGTTTTGGAGGGGTGTTTGGACAAAATCTAGAAACACCCCTGTATCTAGGTTACTGGTTGGTTGTAAAAAAACTAATTTTTTTTTACCCTCATTTAAATCTAAAGTTTCTTATATTGTTATTATTTCTTTTAAAAAAGAGACTTTCAATTATTGCTATGATTTATCATTTATACTATAGACATGTAATTCAACACTCACCTATGCAAACCAAGAATGCAGAAATTATCTTTGTAGAGACACAAACAGACATATTGATGACTTTTGGCTTAGTAAACTGTGATATATGCTGAAATGGTTGGTGTTAACTCCTCATTCAATGTCCCTGAAAAATAAAGTATAATTAAATATATATATATATATATATATATATATATATATATACNTATATAATATATGTAATATATATATTATATCCTTTACAAAAAATCTTTATATCTTTTTTTAAAAATTGTTAAACAGGGGTGATCCAAGCAAACCTCTGGGTGATGAGAATTTCAGTAAAATTTTGTTAGTAAATTTGAAAATGCAATGGGAAAGAAGGTGAATAAAATCACTTTAAATTAAAAATGTACAAAGAAATAATTTATAATGTAATATTATTTTATGTACGTGATTTTCTAAATTAAAAAAAAAAAAAGTAAATATGTCCTTGTCGCAAGCTCTGAGAATAACTTTTGTTAGATTTAACAATTTTTCTCCTTTCTCTCAAAAATCATAGAAAAACTCATACTCGCTCAGCTCTCTGACTATCTTCACTCTCGCAATCTCTATCCTTCCTCCCAGTCCGCCTACCGACTTGGTCATAGCACAGAAACAGCACTGGTCCGAGTCATGAGCGACCTCCTGCGCGATGGACGATGGCAAACTCTCTATTCTCACTCTGTTAGATCTCTCTGCTGCATTTGATACCATTGACCACCAGATTGTTCTTGACCGCCTTCATCTTTCTTTCGGACTTACCGGCTCAGCTTTAAACTGGTTTCAATCAAATCTTTCTGACAGAACTCAACCAATCTCTATTTCCAACCACTCTTCCAAACCTTCAGCCCTGTCTATTGGAGTTTCACAAGGATCGGTCCTTTGGGCCTGTCCTTTTCATTATCTTCACTAAGCCTCTATCATCTCTCATTAGCCACCACTCAGTTTCCAGTCAATCCTTTGCTGATGACACTCAAATCAGTGACTCTTGCTTTCCTGATCAACTTGATGCCACAATCCTTCGCATACAGGAGTGAGTGGACAATGTAAAGCGTTGGATGACTTGCAACAAACTGAAGCTAAATGATGATAAAACGGAAATCCTTCTCATCCACTCTCAAAACAAACCTCTCCCTCAATCCGCTCCTTCTTCTATATCTATTGGCAACTCTGACATCACACTCTCTTCCTCTGCCAGAAACCTTGGAGTCACGCTTACAGACACACTCTCCATGGACAAACATGTCACGAATATATGTAGATCAGCATATAACGAAATTAGAAAAATCAGTACCATTAGACACCTCCTCTCCTTTGATGCCACAAAAACTCTCGTCTCTTCACTCATTCTTTCAAAATTTGACTACTGTAACACTCTTCTCACAGGCATTCCTCAACACCACATACACAAACTTCACAAGGCACAGAACTCATTTTTAAATCAAAGAAACATGACCACATTCAACCATACATGCGCAACTCCACTGGCTTCTAATATCCTCTCGCATCAAGTACAACTCTGCCAATCTATGCTTCAACTCGTTCACTGACCCTCCCTTTCCTGTCTATCTCTCTGAACTGTTGCTTCCTTACATACCCACAAGACAACTACGCTCTTCCATTGATAATAGAACCCTCTCAATCCCAAGAACCAAAACTAATACCATCGGTGAACGCTCTTTCTACTTCTATGGGCCCACGTTCTGGAACCAGCTCCCCTTCCATATCCGTCATTGTGAAACCTCGTCCACTTTTAAAAAGTCCCTTAAAACCCATCTGTTTAGGTCCGCCTATGACCTGTGATGCACCCTCCTCGCCCTGTCTCATTTCTGTTCCTGTAGTATAGGCCAAAACGTGCCAAAGTGTCCTTGTTTTATAGCCATTTTAATTGTTTTTATAGTATAGTAGTTACTATCCTAGTGTCTCATTTTTATTTTACTTAGTTTACATGTTTTTAATAATTGTAAAGCGCTTAGAGCTTTAAGGTAAGCGCTATATAAAAATACCTAAATAAATAAATAAATAAGTTGTGAGCGGTGTTAATAGTCATGTTTTTGGATATGAGAGATGATCTGGGTTCGAATAGCGGACATGTGTGCCCTGGTCCCATCAGACTAAATCCTATTATGAGGTTATTTTTGGTAGTTTATTTTAGTTAAACTGAAGAAGTAAGTTTACAAACATATAGTCCATTGAATTATATTTCATTTGATACCTAATTTTGTCATACAAACTCAATAATATTTTCAATAGTTTTTTCATCCCTACCTCTCCTTTCTGATACCGGGTGCTAATAGTCACAGCCATTATTATTAGCAACAGTAGAACTTTTTATTAGTAGACAACATATTATTTTCATCATCGGGACACCTGGAGTTTGAATTTTTTAGTTTTCATTCAACTTCAAGTCTATGTTGTGCTTTGTCTGTCCCAATGCCTAGAAACTCAACATATAAATCACAGAGAGGACCGGTCCTGTACTGACATTACTAAAGCTAAACAGTTTGTGATAAATCAGGACTGGAGCCCTTCTCTGTAACAACCCTTCTGTGACAATGTATATATCACATCCTTGAAATGTATATATTTATAATGTATATAATCACATTTATCAAATATAATAAAAACAATAATAATAATAAAAGACAACACTATTAAAATACAGAATTTTTCGGTTGTTGGTGGCCTATATTTGGAAAGCCTAAAATGATAAAATATTAGTAAATAAAACAACCACCTTAAATTATAGATTCACTAAGATACAGAACACACACATAAAATCAATCTCAACTGTATTTATAAGAATCCCTTACTTATATAATTATATTACGTATTATTTTTGTTGTAAAATAAAACAATCCCAAACCAATCATCTGAAACTTATTGTACTTTCATACTACATTTTAATGATTTAATAGGGAAACCATGTCAGTTCAGTAAGTAGTCTCTTTTTAGATTCAAAGCCATTATGATATGTGTTTGAATGTTTCGATCCAAAACCACTAGACTCTAGGCCAGCGGTTCTCAACCTGTGGGTCGATACCCCTTTGGAGGGTCGCACGACCCTTTCACAGGGGTCGCCTAAGACCATCTGAAAACACATATACTCTACAGTTATGAAGTATCAACGAAGATAATTTTTGTTTGGGGGTCGCCACAACACGAGGAACTGTATTAAAGGGTCGCGGTCTTAGACAGGTTGAGAACATCTGTTCTAGGCAAAGACACTAGTGTCTGAGTCACAGCTTAGATAATCATAATACTAATGCAAATACACAAACATATTTTAGTTTAAAAACATTCCCTACAGACTTTGTGACACTATTGTTATGACATGCTAAAGTTAACCAATATAAATATATTATATGTAATTATATACCTTTTTTTTCAACTTGTAAAAGGGTATGCGTAGCATTTACAAGAACTAGATGGTTTATAGTTTTTAAAGAAAATTGGGTATATATGAATATGACATTATGTGTCGACTGTTTTACTACCAATTTAATAATAAAATTTGCAACTGTGCTTTATTATCAATATATATAAAAAAAAATAATGTTATATCACAACAATGACATGAGAGCCTCATGATGAGAAATACACTGCGTAACTATGTTATTAGTTAGCTTATTTGCTATTTTATTATGGGTACTCTTGCAGTTCAGGTGCATAGGCCCATATTATTTCAGATCGAATTGCGTATTATCCCATGTAAACGTACACGTATTCTTCCTTAAATTGAACCCAGGCAGTGATAGTTAACTAATACTGAATTAAACAGCGCTTTGTTTCGTTTTATTTTATAAAGCGTCTTTGAAAATACCGCAATGTATTTCACTAAAATGCATTTAAAAAAAATAATATCACTTTTTAAAAGTAAAAGATAACAACAAACAAGAGTTTGAATAATTATTTTTTTTTTAAAAATATAAATAATTATATTCTTTCTTGATAAGAAACTGATGTATTTTAAGATATCATTATTTAAATTTAGGCCTAATTCATTGGGCCAGCTTCATCTAAAATGTGGATATTTTTGCAAACACAGCAGTAGTTGAGATGTGTACTCATGTGTTTCCTAATTGAGTTCTATGATTTAAAATTGTATTATAAACAGGACTCTTTTTGGATACGCATTTAATTGCATTTTTTAAATCTGTTTTACCCTCATTCCCACTCGCTCAAAACATTATATATCAACAATTCTCTAAAAGTAGTGTTTATTTTTGTATTTATCAAATTTCAACATTGCAGTTTTTACAGCTTTCTTTTAATGTTTTTGGGTTAAAGCGTGGGATTTTAATGGATGTTAACAGTTAAAAAAGAAACATTAACAGAAACTAGACTATATTATGTCTATCACTACATCATTTTTGTTTATAACTGTTACTGCGGAATCTCTAAGTCATTTATTGGGGTTTTGTGTTGTCTTCGTTGTTTTCCAAACGTCTGGATTACTGAACTATCACTGAGAGGAGCGGCCCAAAATTAACCAACCATCACCAATGCTGCTGGGTACGCGACTCTAAGCACGGGCCATACCACCATCGCATCTGTGACATTCTTTATACTTCTTTTTGTCATGTTTTCTAATGAAGCCTCTAAGCCGGGACGTCAAAATCTTTTGTCCTGTTTACGAATTCAAGATTAGCGTACCTTGTTCTTATATTGACAATATTGACAATATTGACAGCTATAAAATAAATGGTAATAAAACATTAACTGTCTTTTAAAAAAGAAATAACCAATCAAAAACCCAAACCCTGATTTATGGACATTTTTTAAATATTTTTTTCAGGAACTCTTTTCTTTTAAATCCATTCCCACCAATTTCATATATTATGTTTTAAAAAAGAAAACTACACAATTATCTTTCATGTTTTGAATAAAGAAATAACCGATATTGTCCAAAGTTCTTGAGAAGTCTCACACACCCTGACACTTGAAAAGAGGGCGAGATATGCATTTCGCCAACCCTGCAACAAAGAACATATATGCAGTTGTTCACCAATACAGCATCTCAATATCAAATAAAAATGCTGCACGTTGCTAAGCCACCCCTTCGCTCCCCATACTCCAACGTTTCCAAATTATATAAATGATCTACAATATGAAATACATTATATTTAGCACACCTCTCACCATACAGCTGTGTTTAAGTTGCACAGTTTAGAACCACTTAACAGCACAATGTCATGTCAGTTGGTTTTGCTTTCAACTGTTTCTTAATAAGTAGGCTATATCCTATTAAGGCTACTCCTAAGCAAACTGTAAGAAACAAAAGAATTATGCAAAAATGTAAGTTGGTTAGCAATGCTCTCAGACATTCTAATCAGATATGCATCTTTCTTTCTCATCCTATGTGAATTTCCCTACAATTATTGAAATTTTAAAATGCTATTAAAACTCTACACCTGATCTCAGGGCGTGTTCCAAAAAGTTGCAATACCATACGATTTCCCGCAATATATAATTCAGTAGGCACATGAATAAATTCAAGTGCAAAACGACTGTAATGTAGAGAGTTTGGGGTCAGTTGGAGGCGGTCCAGCGACGGGCAGCACGCTTTGTCATGAACCGCTACGGAAGCACCTCGAGTGTTGGCAGCATGCTGGAAACACTGGGCTGGTCGACATTGGAAGAACGACGACGATTATCCAGGCTCACCATGTTGTACAAGATAACTAATGGGCTGGTGCACTGCTCCGGAATCAAACAGAAACTCGTTCATCTTCCCCCCAGACTGCAACGAAGTCACGACAAACAGTTTTGGCTGGTAAAAACAAGAACAAAGTACAGAAGCTCCTCATTCCTGCCGAAGACAATAGGGGACTGGAACAAGCTTCCAAAAGCAACAGTTGAGGCGGCTACACTCGATACATTTGTGTCTATTGTCTCCTGTATTCCAACCCCCAGTTCATAACACCACTGCTGAGTCGCCCTTGCAACCAGTGAAGTATCCCATTGAAACCCATGGACAGTAACATCGCAAACCCCTCTGAAACATAGGAGCCAAAATGATCAATTCATTTATCGTGGGCCCTTAAAATAAAGAAGAAGAAGAGTTGAGGAGATGGGTAAACGTGTCGTGATCGGGGTACGTTTAGAGTCGAAGTCCATCAAGGAGAGATTAATGTGGTTATAGGAGGGGTCTGAAAGCAGGAAATAACAAACGCCTACCCCTTAAGAGAGTCTTAATAACTTCCACAACTGATATATCGCTCGTTATTTTCTTAAATAAAAATTGCCAATGGCTTCTTCCAGATAAATTAGTACTCCATATATGATAAGTGTGTATTCAGAGCTAGATTAACAATTAAAGAACTTGAAACGTTGTCAAACAAATGTGAGGTATTTTTAAAACGATTTTACAGTAAGACACAGGATCCAATTCATCCATGGGAATTGCTTATCAGACTATTTAAAATAGTACACATTTACTTAGCTGGACCATTTATGGGACCTAATTTTATTGTTAGACAAAGAAAATTCCCAGACTTTATTTCTACATCTTTTATATCTTAAACATTCTTTGTTATTTAAGAAATGCGAAGCACATGTAAATCTCACTGACATAAAACATACTACTAGTGCACCATACACATCTTCAAGACGTAGACTAGCATTATGATTTATGTATAGGATTAATCATGATATGACATTATTAGCTAAAGATTCAGGCAATATACACACACAATTTGACCGAGACGTACATGCCTATCACGATACAAAACACACGTACACTTGCTCAACTTATGCTTGGACAACAAATGCGTACCAGCATTTTGCTTATGAAGCCACGAAAAAAACAGATATAGCATTCACAGTTCAAAATCGTCAAATTAATTAGACTCAAACAATTTGTGTAAATAAAAAAAAAATATATGTTAAGCTTTAATATTGATTACATAAATGCAAATGCACATGCCTACATCAGTACAAAAGAAAAAACAAAAAAACAACAAACACCTAAAAAAAATGTTAAAAAATATTATAAATTGAATTTACATAATATACATATATTGGTGCTTGGTGGCCAAGTGGACTAAACTGAGCAAATCTCAAGTTGATAGCCTGGAGTTCAATCCCCACAAAAGTCCAATCAACCCAAACACCACCAGCATCTAAGAGAAGGAAACTCTGAAATCAAACCCGGAGATGGAGTCCTGAAAGGCGCATAACATTGGTACAATGGAACATTCCGACAACTCATGCGACAGCACAGATGCCATGTTGTATCATCCATAGGATGTTCCTTTGGGTTTATCCAACGGCGTGGAGAGAGGCGATTTGCTATTGGGAAACAGGGAGTAATCTCAGGCCTTGTGGAATCCGTCCTGCAAAGTCCACACCATCGACAAATTGTGACGGACGGATGCCAGCAAAGAAAAATATAAATAAATGTATATATATATATATATATATATATATATATATATATATAAATATATACGCACAAAAAAAGAGAGAGATATGCTATTGGGAAACAGGGAGTAATCTCAGGCCTTGTGGAATCCGTCCTGCAAAGTCCACACCATCGACAAATTGTGACGGACGGATGCCAGAAAAGAAAAATATAAATAAATGTATATATATATATATATATATATATATATATATATATATAAATATTTACGCACTAAAAAAGAGTGGGAGTAAATCAGTGATAAAAGTTCAGAAGAACGGTAAGAAAGTGAGTAGAAGGAAAATTTTAAAAACCTTACAGTAAAATGACATGGCGGCTATGAAAGGTTGTGGATTTCGTTTGGAGTCAACGTATGCTTAAGGAGGTGAAATGTATTGTATAATAGTTGTTATTTTGGCAATTCTCCACCATATATGAATTAGTGAATTTTGTGAGTACTGGTTAGGTAAAAAATAGAACACAATGGGAATGGACTGCTAAATTTTCATTTTACAATCAAAATTGGCCAAATATTAATACTACCATCAACGAAATATACATTTTTGTGGCATAACTTGGTCTGTGAGCCATGCACAATTTATCACAAATAATATTCAGCGCAATTAACTTTCTATTTCAACATAGCTGCTCAAATGACCCGCTCTTCCTTTCAAAACGTTAAATAATTCGGTTCCATTCACCTTTCTAGCAGTAAGTACTTCATGAGATTTTAAAATAAATGGTCTATATGTAAGATGCACTCATCGTCTCATTTAATTTCACTACACAAAAAAAAAACCCACTAAGGTTCAACTCTATTGATTGCTTCGTAACAATGATACGGTTCTAATGAGTCATAATCGCCCCTGATTTGCTGGCCAATATTGACATTAGTCAGATCAATTGGAGTTAGGTAGCCATCATCATTTCCCTCAATTTCTTTTAATTCAGCATTCTCTTTGGCAGACATGGTCTCATTAGAATCTCTGTATCCTGAAAAAAAAAAATTCTTTTGAAAAATATTAATCAAGGGATGTTTTTTCTTATTAAAACACAATGTAAAATTTTAATGTTGGTTATGTAAAAACTAACATTAAAGAGGTCGTCCATTAATAACGATAACGCGTATAAGCAATTTTCCCCCCGTCCTCATGTCAACGACTGTCAAACTTTCAATGATCCCCCCATCTAATTATGTCAACATTTTCTACCCCCCCCCCCCGAAAAAAATGAATTATATTATCAATAAATTTATAAATACATCTTACTTATTTTCCACCCCCCCCCCCCGAAAAAAATGAATTATATTATCAATAAATTTATAAATACATCTTACTTTGTGCTGATATATTTTATTTTCAATAAAACTGTAGGAAAAATATGTGTAGGAAAACTTGTTAATGAACAAGTTAAACAATTTAATGCTTAAAATTTATAATGCAGAATCAATTAAAAGGTTGTTAAAGACTAAATAGCATTGCTTGTGGTATTAATATGATTATTTTCAGTAACAGTAAAGCTGACAATTATAGTATAGTTTCTAGCTGCTTTCATCTTTACAAGAAGTAGCCAGGTTTGCTTTATCGTAACAATGGGCATCAGGGACATTATTAGGGTAGGGCAGGGGGCATTTGCCCTCACTCCCTAATTTTATTTTTTTTCTTTAAAGTTTCTATGTTCTGTGGCGCTTGCAGTAATAAACAACTTTACAAGCTGGCAAAGTTTTGGTTTTGCCCCCCTCCCCAACCCAACCTTCAAAAAAAAAAATGAAATGACGCCCCTGATGGGCATAGTCTATGGTATCTAACTGATCATTTTAATCTTGCGGCACTGATATAACAGACAAATCAACATCATCCTCATCTAACCATTCAGCACTTAAAATAGAAGCATTGTCGTTGTGAGCAATAATTGCTATAAGCTCTCTATAGCTCCTTGCAGGTACTCACATTGGTCGAAATATATTTTTTGTTTTTGAGGAGCAGGTTCTAATTTCTTATGCTCACGAGGGCATTGTTGGTGCTGTTGGGCATGCTTTTTCAACATGTCTTGTGATGCTAAGTAGATGCCACATATTTTGCAAATCCATTCATGCAACGATTTTATTATTGTTACTCACATTACATTCATCTAATTCTCAAAATATCATATTCATACTCTATCAATATCATTTATCTTTACTGCACATGAGACTTGAACCCTGTCCTTGTTCCATACCTGCAATAGAATCTACAGGTGAAGAGAGGACAACTTTTGACTTCTCTTGCACTAAAAAGTGTGCTAACATTCTTACCAGCCATCTGCAGTGCACAGACACACATTAAATAAATGTTATATTGTTAAAAGCCTAAAAATTATATGACTATTTGCAATGCTTTACATTTATTTTTTTTCAAATAATGTAATAACCAGTCAATTTTTAAGATTACAATTTCCATAGAGAAAACAGGATTGTTGACGTCTACTAATCGAAACCCCTCCCTCCCCCTTGTCAACAACTGTCAAACATTTCCAGCCCCCGCCCCCTATTTTCTTGACGTAATTAATGGACGCCCCCTAAGAGCAGGGCTAGATTAACCATTAGGCAAACAAGGCACGTGACTAGGGCACCAAGCATTTGGGGGGAACCACAAGTCCTCAAGAAAAATGTGTATATTGTCCCGTTAGCGTAATTGCATGGCATAAGCAAATCGCAAATGTAATATTGAATCGAACATTATTAAGCCTTGGTCCTACAACCAAAAGATGGAACTTTCTGAAAGGATGCCTTGTGAATGAAACGCTGGTAAAGTCCCTTTCCGATACAAATGGGAAGCACATGTTGTTGCAACTGAAGCCATTCTAAAGTCTCATCCTCAGATTATAGAAGCGTTAGAATGTTTACAAAAAGACCAGACACAGAAGGGTGGACACCAGAAGAGTAGCAGAAAACATTGCAAAGAAGATGCAAGAATTAGAATTTTCTTTCAGGCTTGTCTTTTGGGAAGAAAAGTTACAACATTTTCACAGAGTCAGTCAAGCTCTACAAAATGAGCACCTGAAATTGAATCTAGGAATGAATTTGAAAGATTTAAAGAAGCTGCAAAAGAAATAACACCAGATGTGGATTATAAGTCAACTTTGACCCGTAATCGTGAACGAAAGATAGTAGTCATTGATGGTGATGCCCCTGAGGTATCTCAGAATGCCAGAGACAAAGTTCGTGTATGTGCTTTCTACACCATTGTTGACAAACTTGAGACAGAGATGAGTAGACGAGGACTGTTGTATAATGATCTAGCAGTTCGATTTTCTTGTTTTGTCGATGTACCACACAAATCTCAGTGTTGTGAAGGACTAATAAATGCTGCTTATCCTGAAGATCTGAAGAATAATTTATATACTGAACTACAACAGTTCCACTCATATATCCGCCACAAGTTTCGCGCATCAAAATATGAGAACAACATGTTCAGTCATGCAGAACTCTACAAAGTAATAGTTAGAGACAACATCGAGTGTATGTAGAAATCGCCTTGCACACATTTTTAACATTAATGGATACCAACTGTTCAACTGAGCGCTCTTCTTTTTCACAGTTGAAACGTACAAAAAATCCAAGTAGATCGACAATGAAACAAGAAAAGCTTGATTTCTTATCTTTGCGGATGATTGGGGCAGACGTGTTGCGCAAAATTAACTTTGATGATGTACTCAAAAACTTTGCCAGACGTAAATCTAGAAAAAAAGAACTTTAAAATGTAAATGTGTGCTCTCTCTGACTTTCTTATCTATCAAAAAGTTTACAGTATTTTTGTCCACTATTATTATAAAAATTAATTATCTATTAATTTTAATACAGAAATACCTAATTGAAGGTTTTATATGAATGATAGTAGTACAAACATATGTGTTTACATTTCACAACTGTTTTTCTTTGTTAGTATTTTGCATAATATTGAACATACCAGGTGTCTGTGGAGGATCGGGGGCCTGGGGCAGAAGGGGGCACCCATGTGGGTTTGTGCCTAGGGCACCAAGATGGCTTAATCCGGCCCTGCCTAAGAGTAACAAAATAATTAAATATTTAGGAGCATTCCGTTTGTTATAAAATTTGTTTTAAAAAAAGTGCATCTTCTGTGCGTCGGGGAAAAAAAAGTCACGTACGCCCCAGCTATCAACTATCATCCATACTACGAAAACAGCTGGTTCTGCAACACTTGATCGCTCCGTAATATAAGTAACGCATGGTTCAAATTAAATTTGTTTAAAGGATATCGGATGCATTGAATACATGTCAGTAATAAAACTTGACTTCGTGGCTAGACTTACTTCTCAGTTTTACACACAAGAAAGCAACAATAATCCATGAGATAACTAGCAAGACAGCTTCAGCAATCGACACTGGGATGGCAATGCCAATATGTGTTCCATCAGGACCTGCTGTAATACAGACACAATTTTTGTTTAAATTGTGTAAACACTATACACAATTTGTGTTTTGTTTTTGAATTTAAAAAAAAAAGTTCATACATATACGTTTTTGTTTGTTACTTGATTAAATAAGTTTACATTTTAAAGTAACAATTGAAAGTTTGCATACACATGCTAATAGCTAATGGCAAAAATGCACGATTAATTAAATTTAAATTTATATGTATATGTAGACAAGCCAATATACCCGGCGTTGCACGGGATTGCATGACCCCATCCTTGTGTGACCCCGATCCCATTGGAACCTTTATCTCATTCTGACACCGATCCCGGCGTAGTCCCATTTCCATGTGTAATTCCGATCCCGTTGGATCCATTCAAGGTTAGGATCCCGATCCCGTGGGATCCTAATTCTGTTGAGATAAAGATTATGATGGGAACCCGACCCCTTTAGGATCCCGAATTTAAAAAAAATTCTCATTGGTACTGAGAGAACAGTTAACTCTGGGGCGTGGTAGAAATGAATAGAACGAACTGTTCAATCATCCTTTAGATCCAACTATATATATTCTCTTGTAACAATTGAGAACTTTCTGGAATATTCTAGATTAAATTTAATAACCTGCTCGAAACATGCTCTAAAGATTTTTTTGAATACAATAAAAAATCCTTAACAAATGCCATAATTATAATCCTCTTTCTTTTAAGTTAATCAAGGGCCCCTGGGGGCCCATGCCATAACTGTATCTATTTAGTTATGCCTGAGACAGAGGGCCCTATAAAAATCATTCTGATAAATAAAAAAAGTTAAAATTAAAAATTTGTCACCTTAAAATTGGTTCAAAATGCCAAAGATATAGCTTTTTAAAATAATGGAACTTTCTGGAAAATTCTAGATTGGATTACTTAGTTTTAAATCCACCGATATTTCAATACGGACATTGAAGGGTATTGCTACCAACCCAGGCATAGATCCATCAATCAATAGAGAACCTAATGTGTTGAATAAGCCTTTTGATATTTATAAAGCTTAATAAGGAAAAATAAAATGGGGCCCCTGGCCCCAGAAGAATTGATATTATGAGTTCACTACCCTTCGGTATTTGAATATGGATAATCAGTTATATGTGTACTAAGTTTGGTCAAGATCCTAACATTTATGTAGTAGTAGCCTACTAAGCTTATTAATATTTATATAGCTTATGTAAGAAAAAATGAAACGGGGGCCCCCGGCCCCAGAGGGATGGATATTATGAGATCAATACCCTTCAGTATTTGAATATAGATAATCAAGTATATGTGTTCTAAGTTTGGTCGAGATCCATCCATTCATGTAGGATTATTTGTTGTTTACTTTATTTATATAGCGCATATAAGGAAAAAAAAAACCCTTGAGAGTTCCTTCCGGATAAAGATGCATATATATGTGCCAAGTTTGGTCAAGATCCATCTATCCATGTAAAAGCCTTTGTGGAACAAACAGAGCCACAAACAAACACACCCACAAACTTTCACTTTTATATATATACGAGCCTATATACCCGGCGTGGCCCGGGATTATATTAGGACGTCATCATGGTGTGGCCCCGATCCAAATTTGGAACACCGATCCCATTCTGACACCGATCTCGGCTCTGTCCAGTTTCCCGGTATGATCCCAATCCTGTTGGATCCATTCAGGGCCAACATTCCGATCCCGGTGGAATCCCGTTTGCTTGTGGGATCCTGATCCCTTTGGGATGAAGATTATGATAGTATCCCGACCCCTTTGGGATCCCGTATACAAAAAATTACTCAGTGTTACTGAGAGAACAGCAAACTCGGGCCAGTATAGAAATGAATAAAACTAACAAAAATTTCATTATCGCTTAGCTCACACTATATATCCCCGTGGAACAATTTAGAACTTTCTGGAACGTTCTAGATTAAATTTAATAACCTGCTCGAAACATGTGTAAAACTACTTTTTCTAATTATTTTTTGAATATGATAAAAATCTTCAACAAATAACATAATTATAAAACTTTTTCTTATAAGTTAATCATGGGACCCTGGGGGGGGGGCATTCCATAACCGTACCGATCTAGCTTTGCCTGAGATAGGGGGCCCTATAAACACCAGACAGATAAATAATACAGTTAAAATGGATGATCATGTATATGTGTAATAAGTTTGGTCAAGAGCCATCCATTCATGTAGGAGTATTAAGCATATTGATATTTTTATAACTTATATAAGGAAAAATGAAATGGGCCCCCCCCCGGCCCCAAAAGAATGGATATTATTATTTCAGAACCCTTCGGTATTTGAATATAGATAATAAACTATACGTGTACTAGGTTTGGTCAAGATCCATTGACTGTAAGAGTATAATTTGTTGTTAATTTTATGTATATAGCTCATATAAGGAAAAAAACAAATTCGGGGCCCCCAGCCCCAAACGGAATGTTATAAAAAGTTAATAACCCTCATGAGTTCCTTCTGGATCATGATGGATATATGTGCTAAGTTTGGTCAAGATCCATCAATCCATGTAAAGGCCTTCGTGGAACAAACAAACCCACAAACCCGCAAACTTTCACTTATATATATATATAAATATATATAATATATTATATGATATGACTAGCAAAATACCTGCGCTTCGCTTCGCAGCGGAGAGCCTTTTTTAAAGGGTATTAAATTATCAAGTATTCGCATATTCCGGAGACTATACAATGCATTCACTTGCGAAAATCAAACCTGTCTCAAATTCATTGCTACTTTTTTTAGGGTCTGTCCTTGGGACCCCGATCCTGGTAAGACCCCAATTCTAATGAGTCCCTAATCCATTCTGAACCCGATCCCGGCGCAATCCCTTTTCCCGGTTTTATCCCGTTCCGGTGGAATCTTATTTCTTTGTGGCTCCGAATCCAGGGGGAACCAAGATCCCGTTGTGATCCCGATCCTGTCGGTGTCTCGATCCCAGTCAGGAAAATAGTAATATGAAAGAGTGCTTGCATCGTTTGAAACGCATCTTCATTCGAATTTTATCTTTGAATTCTTCTTCCACAATTAGTGACATTTAAATGTATAGCTCCAGTCTCCGCATCAACTAAATATGCACTGATAAACACCAGTATCATCACAATCTGCCTATATTTTCGTCCACATTATTGTATTATTACTCTAGGATTCTAGTGTATACCAGCTTTTGTTATATTAATTGACTGATTACTATGTTTGTTAATGCTTTAACGGTATTTGTCTTGATAACTTAGAGATTGGCTAAAAATTAGTTCATAACTCGAACAACTTTAAAAAATGGCTTAAATAAATTGTTACAAATTTATTATTTGATCGCAATGTTTTATTTTGTATAATGAAATAACTAAACAATTATTTCAGACTCCTGTTAACGATGTTGTATGCATAGCAAAGTTGTTCTACTTTGACTATTATCTTAACAACTTTATACAAACTGAGAAAGAATGGTACTATTTTTAAAATACATGCCTACATATTTTAAAGAGCTCAATAAATTAACAACAGTATAAGAAACGATTTTAAGGAAGGCATTTTCAGACATGTAACATATAATTATACATATACTTTAGAAAAATCATTTTAATGTATACTTACAGGCAATGTATGGTTGATAGAAAACAGGGTCACTTTTCCACCCAAAAATGTTTACTGACTGACAATAAAACAAAGCTGGAAAATAAAATATAATCAAAATAAAACAAACACCCAACCTCTATATCAGGTGGGTCCGCGGACTCACACCGGTACGGGAGACATATGATGCGGTCACAAATGCCATTTATTTTTAAAGATCAAAATGTAATGAATAAATCTGAAAAATGTCCTTTTTGCAACTAGAAAATGTGTCCAGCAGTCATAAAAAACGTAAATATTTGTTTCACGCTACAATACACCTTCTGCTAATGTTGACTTTTATTCCAGTTCGTAAATTAGAATCAATCTTGGACTGTTGCATGTTAAACCACAGCTACTGTCTCAGTCAACTTAAAACTAAACATCCCTTAACCCTTTGCTTGATCCTTTACTTCTTATGATACACTTTTTTTTAAAGGAAGTCAGAATTCTCACACCCAACCCGGCAACAACAGCTCCGTGTGTGATGCCGCCGCATTCGTATCAGATTAACACCGCGTCATCTCTGTCTACACAGTTCAGCATCCTGAACTCATTAACTAAACCACAAACCACCTCCAACGACTACACAATAGCAAAAGAAAGTAGATACCATATTTTGGGGGGATGCATTTTTTGCCCTCTTCATGTTGATTGAGAGCGGATTTTGTATATATCTATTTTAAGTTTTCGAAAATAAGCGGTGAAAAGGCTGAAGACATTGGCACGTGTTACAAACTTTCGCTATTTCAATGGCCAAACTGTCAGATATTTGTTCTCTTTAGATACATGATACACAAACAATTTAAATTGTATAAAGGAGAATAAGTTAAATATTCATTAGAATACAATTTACACCTTTATGATGTTTCTTTGAAGGCCTTCATCGGAAGAACAAAAAACAAACTTTGCAGTTTATTTCAGAAATACTCCTTGTGTACTTTTACCATCTTATCTCTTCATTCTCTTTCATATTAATTCCTTCTTTTATTGCCTTAAATTTCTGACGAATCACAACCCCTTCATAAAATTATTTTTAAAGGGGAAAAGAAACATCCATGTATGATTTCATGTTATCATAAACATCAGTTATTTTTTAATTAAAGTCAACGCCCCTTATTTATGATGAAAATAAATTCAGAATGCATTTTAACATATACTTAAATTTTTCAACATACTACACGGGGAGAGTGACGGAAGAAATGCTGGTTAAAAAATTGTAGGTGTCATTTAATCTTGGAAACATCGTGTGAGCTACCCTAAGACCGAAGAGCGCGTCGTATATTTTAGGGCCTTAAATATGTGATATGGATATTTTCTTAATAATCAACTTTTAATGCAAGAGGGTGGAACAAGAAAGAAGCCTCGAAAAATCATGCGCTGGGTCTGCTTGACCAGCCTGTGTTATGTAAACATTTTTTTTATAATTACTAAATATTATGAGGCTTTCATTTTTTTTTTATTTAAACATTTGTGTGGGTTAACTATTTAGTTAAAGAATGAATTATTTTTAAAAGATGGTTTTCGTCACAACATAGAGAGAACTGCTAACATTATTTTATATTTTAAACGCAAAGGAAACAAAAATTACTTTTTAAAATAAATTTTCGTGTAATAATTACGTTTGCTAAATATTTCAAAGTTTACTTAAAAGAAAAGAAAAAAAAGAACAAAACCTATAAATGTATAATCCTTTCCACTTGACTCAAAACTGGTCCTTTTTATAAATTATATTACCTTTTATATCAGCGGATTTATTGTGGAATGAAGACATGAGTTGTTTATGAAATAAAGTATATATTTCCCAATATTCACTTGATTAAAATGATTATTTGGAGTTTCAAACTACAATACTTTTTTTTTCAGGTAAATTACAATTTGCTTTTAGATATACTTTAAAATATTTGTCCCTCAAAGCCTACAAAATAAAACAAAATTTACAAAATTAGCATGATGATCGAAAAAGCTAGTTCACAAAAGTCTTCATCTATTTTAGCTATCTGATAGATTCTCATCTTGAAAAAATATTAATTTTAAAAAATCTGTAGAAATAATGGGAACGTTTTTCTAAAAATCTGTTGTGATATTACAAGGGATAAAGCAGTGGGAATTTAATAATGTAAGCTAATTCTTTTCAATCTCTACAATTCAGGAAAATTTGTTACAAAAAGGGCACATTTAAGGAAAACATTGAAACTTTCGATATAATAATTGATGAAATATGCAATATTGTTATACTGCCGTTAAAGTCTAAATATAAAAAAAAAAAAAAAAAAAAAACAAAAAAAAAAAAAAAAAAAAAAAAAAAAAAAAAAAAAAAAAAAAAAAAAAAAAAAAAAAACCTCAATATTCATGGCATCGAGTAAATTTATAGTTATGCTAATAAAAATATGTTTTTAAAGCCTTATATTATTATATAATTTATAACCTACCTCTACTATAAAATGCATGCTCTATAATGAAATATAAGTTGAAAATTAATTGATTATGTTTGATACATATAAAACTATTATTACAATTGTAGACCTTTATATTGATGTAAAGGTATTTCAATACAGTGTTATTGAGTATCTAAATTTGTGGAGTTTAAAAGAATGAATAAAAATACTGATATTTTCTAACAACGGGAGGTACGGTTTCGACTTGTAATCACCAGTGCTTAGTACACTATTTATAATTGAATGCTGTATCCCTTTAACAAGATTAGCTTTAAATATGCGGATCATCAAATATTTCGAACGTAGCGATATTTCATTGAATCCACTTATTGTAATTGTTTAAATGCTAAGGATACTTTTTTTTTTCTTTTAAATTTTAAAAAATACAAATTTAGCTGTTTTTAATTTTAAAAAATGTATAAAATCGTTATATTGTTGTACACATTTGTCCCCGGGGTAGCACTTGACTTTCCCCGGAAGGCAGTGCCCCCCACCCCGAAAGCTGCTTGAAAGAAACCCTGATAAACATATTAAAGTTGCTAGCCAGTGATTTATTATACTTTGACATACACTAATCATTACCCACATATTCGTCGATGTATTTTCTCTATATGTCCTGTATTTCTAATTTGCAATATCTTTTGAAAAAAAGATATCCACATTTAAGTTTTATGACCATGAGTTAAGAGAACATTATCCTTAGGCGATTCTAAGTCTTACACACAAAATTATTATAATATTACATAACATATACTTATAAAGATCTACAATTCCATCTTCCATACTACTAAAACCTTCCCTTTCTGCACCAAAATCGTTCTTGTTCGCTGCCATCTCTATAATTTCCACCAGCGTTTCATCAAATTATTTCCAAGCACCCGTGGGACAAAGTATTAATTAGTGGATTAGACTCGTTAAGTCTAGAATTTTATTTTTTTTAAAACCCATGATCAATATTACATACTAGATTATATCACCCAATGTTTTTGGGGAAAAGAATGGTAAGAAATTTGGGATGATTTCTACCTTTTTTGTGAAAACTCATCACAATTTCTTATTTTTAAAAAGAAGTAATTTTGTCATGATGTCACGATGTATATGTTTATAGCATCATTATGTTTTAAAAAGATGTTTTCTACTATATATTATACGCCTACCTTACCAATTTTCGAGCCACTAAACTACATTTTTGTAAACCATTAAATTACCAAATCTAATTCTTCACACAATTGAATCATTCTTTTCATTACAGGAGTTTATTGACGGCTAATTTCTTTGCTAGAAAAATACTTTTAATATCTTGTATTTTTACGTTGTTAAATTTTTGGCCAACCCTAAACTTCTACGCCCTCTTGGACACATTTTTTTTCTAAACAAAATGAAAACAAAATCTTAAGTTTACAATAGGAACCCTATTTCCTATCCCCCGATATATAAGCACCCAAAAGGTTAATTATTTATCGAATTCTTTATTTTTTCATGCGTATTTGTGCTGCCTGGGGCAAAATAAAATTATCTGATCCCCTCTCCCCAGCTTTTTTTTAATTAAAAAATTAATACAATCATCCGTGGTATGGTTGATCCATCCAAACGGAAACACACATTTTGCACGTCCCGGAACTTAATTAAAATTCTTTAGTCCCACACATTGTTTTATATTTTCTCTAAAAAAATTAATAGTTCTATACATAATCACGTTTCGTTAATTATTACGATTATTTATTTTAACATTAAAAAAAAAAGCAAAGTTCGAATCCGTCTCATCATTTAGTCTTTAGCTGAAGATACCAAAATGATTCAAGTGCAATTTCATATGGTTTAGTTCTTGTTTTGATGATTTAAAAGGAAATACATGAGTGAAATTTGGTTAATAAGTTTTCACTTAATTGAATTAACGACATTTCCTTATTTAAATATTTAAAAAAACATTTTTTTTATTACTTTATAAATTGTAAAAGTATATTTTTGGAATGAAAAAAATATGTAAAAACGTATTAATGCTCAGTTCACAGGATCATGCTTTGGTCTAGTGTTCTTCATATTTTTGTCCACTGTGTTTTTGGACGCATTGCTTTGTTACAATGAAAAGTTCTTTCAAAAGAAATATGATGAAGATTTAACAAAATTTGATGGTACGATTTTAGCATAAATGTTACAAATACAATTTAAAATGTTGGTGTTTTTTATTACCAATTAAAAAGCAAGCAACCATATTTATAAATGTTACTTTTTTTTAAAAAAAAGGGAAAATACATCACAAGTTTTATCAAACACAGTTAATAATCAATGAAATTTAAAGCTTTTGATTTGCAAGTTTAAATTTTAGCTCTTACGAAATTAATTTTATATAAAATATATTTTTCGTTGTTATTTGTTGAGTTAATAGAAAATTGTAACTGTAGCTTACTATTCCAAACACGCACATTACTTATAAGTAAGTGATTGATTATCAGCTAATAATTTATTTTATAAAAATACGGGTTTTCACTTGTATTTTGATCAAGGGTTTAAAGAAAAAAAAAAATTTAATGTGCAATTATTATTATATTTTTTTTTTTAAACGGAGGTCGTGCGTAATTCATTTTGAGAAAAGTTCTAAATAATTTTTGGACATTGTTGCAGTCATGGTGAAGTTGGGAACCAAGGGTGCGGGGACAATAAAGAGTTAGATAACCACTGCTTTAGGTAAACACATTCCTTTATTTTGGCCTATTTATTTATTTAGTCGGTGGTAACATTTATATTTAGGCCTAGATATTGAAGGAAATAACTTTTTAACGCCATAATTTGTATTATGTATTTATAATTTCATAGCAAAATTACCTTTAATATTTCTGTTTCCAATAAATGAGATAGAGTCGTTACTGACATTAATGTGTGTAAAGCTGTAATACCAAGAAATGATAACATCAACGTCACTCCGGTCAGATCGCTGACAATGACAAGTCACATTGCCTCCTTCGTTTACAGTAGACGGACAATTTTCTATTCTTACTGATGGTCTCTCTGTGTCAATAAGAAGGGGATTCTTCGTGTAAGATGTAAGTTGATATACTTGTTTTAATAATATTTTTGGAGGGATGGTTAACAGTACGAAATAATAAATGAAGTAATACTAAGGAATAAACTTTCCTTATTTTAAAATAAATCCTAATAATTTTTACTTTTCTTACAAACCTAAATTTATAACCATTGTTTTCTTTGTTCCGTATGTGTACTGGTCATCCTTATGGTCTGTCACTTTTGGGTAAACTGTTACGTTTACAGCTACTCTCCGGTATGTTAAGTTTGCTGCTGGAACTGAAAGTGTGCACATCTTAGTGACGTATGGACTGTTACTGTTGCTTGTGTTACTGACATTGATGTCCTTCTTCTCAAAATAACCCTGAAATATTTAATACCAAATTATGTCGATAGGAATAGTTGTTTACTTCATATGTTATTTTTTTTTATTTAACCAATTGATAAAGAAGGGAAATAAACTGTAACATCCCTTGATCAAATTTAAATGAAACTACTTAGACTTAGCTCAAATCACCGATAAATATAGACTGGAAGTCATCCCTTGGAAGTTTCAAGTGTCGTCTAGATTAAGAGTAACTATATAATAAAACTTTGTTATACTTATTTTTTTTTTTTAAAGTTGGTAAATATAGGTAAAATAAACTTTAAAATTCCCTTATTATCAATGTAATGTAAAATACTTAACTGAAAACACCGATATATATTTAGACTTGCACACAAAAAAAGTTTGCACACGTTAATTGTCGCCTAGTTAAAAAGTGATTTTAGGTTTTTAAGCTTTGTTATAGTTACATTTTTTAAATTCGTGTCAAATATACACGGACCACCTGGATACATCTCAGAACTCAAACAATCCACTCTAAGTCCAACTTTAGTTACACTTGAAGAACATTTCAAATCATTCGCTTTGTCTAAAATAAAATATATATAAATATATGTAGCCTACATATCTAATTTAAAATTTAAAACTTAAAACTAATTATAAAATTTTAAAAAAATTTTTAGAAGATAATAAACACACATTTTGCATTGAAATTTATAACCTTAATAACAAAAACATTACCAATAATACTATTAATATTAATGTTATACTCACGATAAAGTAAAATGTTACAATTTTCCGTTTTTCCGATCCCAAAGTTATCAATATTATAATACAAGCTACTTTCTGCTGGGGGCATTGATATGTTGTATATCATTAGTGTCAGGATTTTATAGTTACTATTTTGCTCTAACATGGTAATTTTATACTTTCCAGTATTTTTTGTTAAAAGAGAGTAATGCGGACATGTAGCTAAAACACCTTCATTTGAATCGACTCTTGGTTGGCCATTGATGCAGGTAGATGTAACATTAAATTTAACTTCATGGTTACTTCCAATTTCAGCTGGCTTACACGTAAGTACTTCACAGATCACCACTGAAAGTCACCAACAAACAAAAAAAGTTAAATTAACCAAAAAATAATAACTATTATTAAATGTTCTGACAATATTTAAATGAAAACATTTGTTTTTAACCTAGTCTGTTTAAATTATTTAGATACATTCAAGGAGATAGTTCTCTTATTTTTAGTACTGTTTTATGTAAACTTTCAATTCAAATTTGAGTTATTGTAAAAGGTTCTATTATCTTGTTCAAGGCATTAATTCTATCATATCTTAATTACAATACATTTTTAAATGTGTATATGTATTCCATAATATTAAATTACAATTTATTAATGTTTATAATAGGAGATTTGTAAAAATAGCTTAATATTAGAATATTGAAACTTACAACAACTTACAGTAGTGATCGATGAAAAAACTAAACAATAAAATGAAAGCGACCAAACGGGTTCCATATCTTAAAGTCATCTTCCAAAACAAATTTTGTATAAACTATTGAGTATATGTTTTGATAATATTTCTTTTTCTTTCAGTAGTCTGAAAAAAAGAACAATTAATCATATTCATCTAACATGTTTACTTGGAATGAAAAAAGTAGGCCTACAATTCTTTAAAGATTGCTGAAGTTGCCAAATATTTCTTTAATTTTAAATAGAGAATGTTTTTTTTGTTGTGTTTTTTTCGTACAAAATACACAAATAGAAATCAGAAAATGAATTTTCGGTTGCAATGCTAATTTGTTAATCAAAAAAAAAATAATAAATAGATAGTTTAAATTTTAATACATACTTATTATGATTAATAAAATGTAATTACAATTACATAATAAGTTAGAAAAATATATATAAAGTTCAAAGAAATATTGTCAATTTAGAAAATATATTGTTTTCTTTAAAATAAAATTTGTAACTAGACTAATGATGTTTTAGACAAGTTGCAAGTAAAAACAATTTCTTTTTAATTAAAACAATAGCGAAAGATGCCAATGAAATCAACAACTTTTTCAATTTATATACCAATTTTATAATATTATTTTGGAATCTAGTTCTAGTTTTATGTGACTGTTAGTACTAAATAATGTATCTTTTTAATTTAAAAAAAAAATAAACTCAATATTAAAATATTTATGCTTGCCATATTTTAAAATTAATCTTTTAATTGCAACATATACAATTGTGCATTTATTTTTTTTAAATGAAAATCTAATCATATGCATGTAAATAAAATAAATATAAACAAAATACATTTAAATGTTTACTAGACCGAATTAACATAGCTCTACCACCAACACAATGTATTTAAACATGTTTTTAAGAAAATATTGAGCATGTGGCAATAAATCCATAGTCCGATTACACAATTGTGAAACACACAATATGATTTGAGGCAGAGTGTAAAACACTTGAACCAACAGTTAAGATAACTTAATAAGACAGCTTATGTTGAGTGAGTGTCCATTCCTAAACACTTTAAACATCAGGTCACTTAAGTGCCCTTTAAGCCTCAGGGAAACAAGGATATTTAAATTGAATTCCGAACTAACACACTGTGAGTAGTCACTTAACAATATGTATATTGTACAACATCAAATATACAGGATCTTGAATATTTAAATGAGTAACTCTTAAATCAATTAAACATTGGAATCGCAAAATTAAATTTTATAATTATTGAAAAAAAAAATTAATTAGCTATGCAATTTCCTTCCTAAAATAGACATTGACACATTTTTAACGTCATATGTATTTGCGTTCTTTCCACCAGATTTAATACGATGATTAAAGTAAGCATTGCACGGTTATCCAAAATATAGTAGTTAAACATTGTTGTAGCGTCATCAATGCACGTATTGAGTACTCGCAAAGCATCCCTATATGACTTGCAGAAATTAGAGATTTAAAAAAAAAATTGCATATATATGTATTTATAATAAACTAGAATAAACGACCCGATGTTATCGGGATAATAACGGTATTTCCATTGCGATAATTTCTTACTGCTATTGCAAAAACTCATCACCATCCATAACTTTAAATATATTATCTTATTTACGTTTCTAACATCATTAAGTTTTGAGACGTATTTATCTGTTATATGTAAAACGCCTACCCTACTCCCTTTCACGCTCCTAAACTACTCTTTTCCCCTCTAAACATGACCTTAAATTACCCAGTCTAACTTATCACTACTTATATCACATTTGTCACTAAGAAATGAATTGAGGGACAATTACTACGGTAGAGAAATACTTTAGATTTTCCCTTTTCGTGCCCTTGAATTACAACTTTTTTTTCTGTAAAATGGTTTTAAAAAAACTAATCATAAATTTACAACAAAAACGATATATATGATATAAATATATTTCATACGACCGGAATTCGATATATATTGATATCTTCATCAAAAATATAAACATATTTTTGCCTTTTAAAAAAACAATTATATATTATCAGAAACTCGTAAAACAAAGAATTATTTTATCTAAAGAAGAATGTCGCAACCGTTTTTCCCGCCTATAACAGATTTGAGTGTCTTTTTATAATATTTAAATTGTTGATCTCATAAAAATACACACATCTTTAGTTTTTGAAGAGTGAAAATAAAATTATATTTTCATTTTTTGACATTAAATATAAACCCATATCTATTTTTCAATATTATTTTTTCAAGTGTGTAAAATGTATGGGTTTTGATATACATGGGTAAACTTATATAAATGTACCCAATATTTGTTATCGCCATTGATTTTCTTAATTGGTAAACATATGTTTCTTTGTAAAAAGATAATTTAACATCTCTATTTTTTTCACAAATGTAATACCATAGGTTTTAAATATATTGTCATCCATGTTAAAATTAAACATCTTTTTTCCTATCTCCTATATGTATGTAACCAAGAAAGTAATTATTAATCAAAGTCACTTACTTATTTTTAGACATGTATAGTATGTTGTGTTGCCTTGGGCAAAATGAAATTACCCATATTTGTAAACAGAGAATGTAACATGTCCTTTTTTCACCAATGTAATACCATAGGAGTTAACGAAGTTGTCATCCACGTAGAAAGTATACACATCTTATTTCCTACATCCGATCAGTATTTACCCAAGAAAATTAATTTTTTATCAAATTAATTCTTTTGTTTTGAGACGTATCTTGTTTTTAGAGAAAAAGAAGTTGTAATTCAAGGGCACGAAGAGGGGTAAATCTAAAGTGTTTCTCTAGCGTAGTAATTGTCCCTCAATGCACTTCTTTAGTGACAAAAGTGAATTAATTAGTGATAATTCAGACTGGGTAATTTAAGGTCAGGTTTAGAGGGGGAAAATGTAATTTTAAGAGCGTGAAAGGGAGTTGGGTAGACGTATAATATATAGCAGATAATACTTCTCAAAACTTAATGAAGTTAAAAACGTAAATATCATTATATTTTTAAAGTTATAGATTTTGATGAGTTTTTGCAATGGCAGTTAGAAATTATCGCAAAGGACCTTCCTTTATTATCCCGATAACATCCGGTCGTTTAAATGAACTTAACCATATTTATAAAAAAGATAATGCAACATCTCTTTTTCACAAATGAAATCCCTTTGGAGTTAACTATATTGTCTTCCCCATAAACATGTATACATCTGATTTCTTACCTCTGACATGTATTTAACCAACAAAGTTAATTATTTATCAAATTCATACCTTTATTTTGAGACGTATCTTGTGCTGTCTTGAGCAAAATGAACTTACACATATTTTTTAAAAAGAGAATGAGGCATCTATATTTTCACAAATGTAATAACATAGGATTTTAATAGTCATCCACGTAAAAATGTACACATCCTAAAAGCTACCTCCGATATGAAGGTACCCAAGAAAGTTGATTATTTATCAAATTTATTCCTTTATTTTGAGATGTATCTTTTTATGCCTGGGGCAAAGTGAACAAACCCCACACCCCACCCAGATTTAAATAAATTTAGAAAATCTTCCACTGGATTGTAGTCCCTTCCACACCCAAAATAACATTTTGCACTTCATATCGTTCCTTCTTTTTTGTATGAGTCATAAGTGCATTGATTAGAGAATGCTATTTGGATATGGAGTTGCGCTGCACTAATTGACTTAAACCACATTTTCGCATTAGAATTATATTTAAATGTTAATAGTTATTATGTAGCAATTTTAATAAAAGTATATTTTTTGAATTAAAAAAAAGGCAAAATTTTTTAAATGTTAAATTATACAAAGCCTAACTGTGTGTGTGTGTGTTTTATTAACAATTTAAAAAGCAATCAATGGTATTTATTAAGTTTACTTTTAAAAGGGAAAATACATTATCAGTTTTGTCACGCACGTTTATTAAATTTAAAGAAACCAAAGAGTTTTGGCAAAATAGGCTTTTCGCGCTATGACGTCATTGGCGTGATTATTTAGAACTTATTAATTTTAATTTTAGTTCGCAATATTAACAACGCACTAAAGGACGCACTAAAAACGACTGATGTTTGGGTTTTCCTGATAAATGTGATTACGGTGTAATTATTTGATCGTGATTTTATTACTTTTTTAATGTTTTCATAACTTTCAAACACATATAAAATGCCTAAAATAGTTCCTTAGTCGATAATTTAAATGTATTTGTAATTAATAATAATAATTCTTAAACGTTTACTACAATAAAAGCGGATTTAATATATTTTTTGTGCATTAAAATTTAATCGATTTCCTTAAAATAATAGAACATAACTATGATTGTTTTTAGGAATCTGAACTTAAATAGTTTCTCCCTTTTGACGAATGTGAAGAAATGAAATTTTCGTCGCGTAAACTTAGCGTTATCATGGGTTACACTTAACCGGATTGTAACGTTATAACTTGAACTCTTGTTTTTAACACAATTAAATGAGGTCTTTGAGAATTAAAAAAAAATGTTTTATTGGTTTAGCTCAGGATAGGCTTGGTTGTTGATAAGTTGTTAAAAAGCTTCATGATTTAGCCTTGGAAAAAGCTGGGACTTTCTTGTATAACGTTAGATTAGGACATAACATAAACTGCTCTTAATGAAGAAACAAAACCAAAAATTAACCTTAGAGCTATGTGAATGTTATTGTAATAAGTTTTCATCGACAGAAAAAAAAACTATTTATTTAAAAAACACAAGAAAACAAGCAGAATTTGTGAGTATTTATATTAATTAGATTTTGTTTTTTTTTAATTAGACTTTATATTAAAAGGTTGATCTTTTTTTCCGTTTGTTTTTTCCCCCTCCTTTTTTCACCCATTTTAAAGTGGAGTAAATCTCGTTAAAAATATACCTCGAAACCAACGATGGCCTTAAATAAACCTTCGCCCTGTGCGAAGCAACCTTCAGCGCCCCCGTCCCTGTCCCTGTATGGCTCTGCCTTTTTCCAATTACGGCGTCGGCTATGGAGCAGTTTTTAATGATGCTATATACGTAGCTAACCATACGCATTTTAACATGCACGTTAATTTAGACTGTTAAGTTTCTTTTTTTAAGTACTCCACACTTCACTATAATAAGCTTAAGGAATTTAAATATATACTAGGCGCCCCTATGGCCACGGCACCATATGCGAGGGTACAGGTCGCACAACCTTAAGGCCAGCGCTGTCTACACCGTCTGGTCTCTTGCACTCTTCTTGCTACGCCTTTCAACTTTTCATATCTTGAGTATATCTTCTTATGATATACTTAACACGTATGAGAAAATATGTTTATTTTAGAAATACATTTTTAAAATTGATAAAGAACTTAATTTGAACTGAACTGATGTGTCAATATATTTTAATGCTTTTCTTTCAGAAGCAATCTGCTGATTAATTAGCTTAACTGTAAACTAAATAACATTGTGACGCAAATTTTAAAAAAAAATATGTACAAAATGTTTTTCAAAGGTTTGTGTGAGTGAGAAATGGGACAAACATAAACTTTAAAATATGTTGTTATTGTTGTTGTTGTTGTGATTTAATTTAATTTATTTCAATTCCACACAAAAAAATTTCCGTTCAAACAATTTTCTTTCGCACTAATTTTCCGTGAACCAGACAGCAGCGCACGAATACTTAATAGAGGGAAACTTGAGAAAGAAGCAATGGACTCACAAGGATTTGCCATATCTTTTATATATTTTGCTTTTGGGTTGACTACTTCCATTTCCGGAGAGCGCGCAAAATTAAATGCCCGGTAACTTTGCTAAATTATATTTTATTTTTTATTTTAAAAAAAAAATTGTGTTTGCTCCCTTATATTTTATATTCTTTCGGAAAAATGAAATCGTCTTAGTTTAAATATGGTGTAATACAAATTTTGTTAAAAGTTGTTGGGACATCAGAATATTAATATAGTTCATGGGCGTGAAATAAACATCTAGAAATGTGATGAATCATGCGAAGGAGATTGGAATTCTTTTAAATGTGCGTTACTTGAGTTAATGTTTCGTCAAGTAACTTAAGTAGATGGGAACATTACGCAGTATGTTATACACGACCTGACCTTTCTTTTTTTTAACACAAACTGATAAACCCCTATGTGAAAACAAGATTTAAATATTTAACAAACGGGACACAATTGTAAATCAGTTTGCTTGTGTTAGTCGACTGTGTCAGTTATGCTCTAGAATGGTCACAAACTTGCGCAAACTAAAACACAAGCAGGGGGATTTAGAATAACAAAAAATACATTGTTCTTATTTTTTGGCCCACATCCCATTGGAAAGTTTGATTTAAATTATTCTGCTAAGAGCCACTTAAAAATCCACATGGCCGTGTTAATAATGTGTTTCATTGTTTAATTTGTTTAGAGAGACACTATTATTGTATAAGCATTACACGTACGCAGGAAGTTTAAACAAATGAACTTTTTTTTTTTTTTTTTTTTTTTTTTTTTGTAAATCGCAAATGTTTCTGTGTGGGATTCGTTGTATTTGTGTAAACTTGCCAAAGCACAGAATTAGAAGATAAACATGGATTCAATTATATATGAAATAACAAAGGAAAAACATACTATTTTTTTTAGAAAAGCCATAGTGTAGGTCATATACATTTTTGGGAAATTTGCGATATTTCAAATAAAATGATTTAAGAAAAATAATTTATTTTAAATGAGTGCCATTGGCAAAACAACAACACATCAAGTATACGCAAATGTAGCTTGTTAAATGTCAAGATAGAAAGAGAGAAGAGTAGATAGAACGCTCGTTACTCGTAGAGAATATCTAATTTTAAGCCTTCCTTGTCCACACAGATTCCCATTATTTACAATAATAAAATACCACCTAAGCCTATTTTCGTGGGCAACACTTATTGGGCGTCCGGATACAGCTGCATCCCTATGCTTCCCATTAACTGTTCTGCGGTGTAATAGTTGTCCCAGAGGATATCATAGTTAATGTTTCTTGTGAACATTAGAATCAGCATCTCGTTACTACAACAAGAACATAATCGCTTTGTTAGATAGATGATGTGCTGTTGGAATAAAGCTTAAGAAGGAAAAGGCTGAAAAAAAATGCAGGAAATTTTATACTTGGGTCATCGAATCACACGTGGAGGCTTATTGTAAAAAGAATCCAGAAGTTATTGTACCGAGAAGCCAATGTTAATTGCACCTAGGAGCCCGTGATTATTGTACACAGAAACCCGTGTTTATAGTACCCAGCAGTCGGTGTTTGTTTAACACAGAAGCAAGTGGTTATTGATTCCAAAAGCCTGTGTTTATTGTACCCAGAAAATTGTTTTCATTTTACTCAAAAGCCAGTTTTGTTGTACTCAGAAGAAAGTGTCTATTGTATCCTGAGGCCAGGTTTTATTTTACCCAGAAGACAGTGTTTATTGTACACAAAAGCCCGCGTTTATTGTGCCCCGAGGCCCGTGTTTATTGTACTCAGAAACTAAAGTTTGTTGTAACCAGAAGCTAGTGTTTATTGTACAAAGAAGCCCATCTGTATAGTAACCAGAACCCAGATATATTTTTCTAAACCTTGAAAAAAAATCTAATATGAAATTACACTTTTTATAAAGTATTATCCCGAATTTATAACATTCTATCAACATGACGTAAGTCTATATTTTTCTTTTTTGGTGAAAAAAATAGCGGTTCTATAATGTGACGTCTCAATATCATGAAGATATGGTCTCTAAATAATTCATCAGAAAATAATGAAGAAAAAAGCGTCCATTTAAAATCAGTTAGAAATGTAAGATATATAACATATATACAAATAAAATGTGTGTCCATTGCCCAGACAACTGTTATTGTATTCAAATATTCAGAGCGTAAATTGCATTTGTAACAATTTTCGTTTATATTAAACCATTCTATATCATTTTATTAAAGAAGATAAAAAAAATAATAATGATAATCTTTTATATTTGGCATTGATGAGTACTTTATGTCAAATGACGAAAATATACTTGGGAACAAGTGTCTTATTAAAATCTTTTGATGTAGGGGACCGAAACCCCCCCCCCCATCCCCACGCCTACATTTCTAAACAATATGTTGATATTATTTTTAATTCCAGCCATATTTAAAAAGGGGTAATAAAATGTATGTTTCTAAAATGAAAATCGAAAATGTCACCAGGACCTGACGGTAGAAGACTAAAAACATCCTTATTGCCATTATCAGTTGACCTACTGGATCAATGATATAGTCATATTCATTCAAGATAAATTCCACCTGGCTAAAATTTTTGCTACCAGTGCTGATGTTCCTGTACCAAAGCTGGTGTATCAATGGTTTATGGTCGATAACCAAACACACTTTCTTCCATACAGATAGTGATGGAAAGTTGATAGTGCAAAAAGTAATTGTCAGTTCTTTTTTTTTTTTAAATCTAGCTATAGAAGCGTTGAGCCACCGTGAGGGGTTTAGAAATGCTTGCAATTGGGCGTCAATACCTTCAGTATATATGTGAAAACCCCGCCCCCCAGGCCCATTTCGAACCACTTTAACTGAAATGATTCACAATGTAAATTACAAAACATTTAGCAGACGACCCATCCCACAGTGATGTTTTAAATTGCACAGTTTCGAGCAACTTCCACAGTTGATAATCGTGATGAAGACTGAATGCTTTTATAGCGCTTGTGCCATGCATACTGTTACAGCAGGCTCACAGCGCTCTGAAATCCTAAAATCATTTTCAAGAAAAGGTCTTCAAAATATTCTTAAATGTTTCTTTTTTTATCATTTTCAATTCCCCTCAAAGATCGAGGCCAAATGATAGCTCTCCGTATGGCTTTCGCTGTGTCTATCCACACTGGGAACCCTCAGTAAGTACTGTGTTGAAGAGCGCTGTTAACAACAAAAAAACATCTTCTTGGTACGTTTGGCCCTTTAGACGTTTCTTAATAAGTAAGCTATATTGAATGAGTCTTAATATTAAGCAGGAATTAAAAAATAAAACAATGATGCTAAAAAATTTTTAGCTATGCTTTCTGACATTCTATTAAAACTAGAACATTTCAATATGATTCCTTACAAATATTTACATTTATATTTTGTATGCATTTCTCACAAGACGTGCCTATTTTGGTAAATAGATAATGCTTTACTTTTATTAATTCGTTGAGAATGATAATTTATGGGGACAATAATAGCCAACTTTAGAAAATGTAGTACCACTATACCAATTCCTAAAGCAATTATGATAAAAAATTTACATGATATGATTTGTAAAAAAATATGAATGTTTGAAAAAACATTTTTGATTATTGGTTTGCTTAACTGGTAATATTAAAGTAAGTTTATCCTTTTTTGTTAAAATAATAATGCATGTATTTTATACAAAAATATAAACAAAATTTCATTATTTTTATTTTGTAATTTGTAATTATTTAAGTAAATAAATCATGTTAACATATGTGGTTGTCTGTTATTTAAAGAAGGTGGTTCTTGACATGCACTAATAGTAAGAGCTACAGAATCTTAAGTAGACTAGTTGATTTCAGTGACTAATTAGAGATAAATATTTAAAAAAAAAAAAAAACGACAAAACAACTATTGTCATTAATATAGCATGATTAAAAAACATTCCCATAATCCACACTATGAAGCATTGGTTTAGTCAGGCTTACATGAATGCTAATAAGGCAAGAAATAGTAGTAAAAAAATATTTACTAGTTGATTTCAAATAATATTTTATTTTTTTATTTAATATTACAATAATAATTAAACAGCACAATTCATTAAAAAATTATTGATATTTGTTAGGTTAAATATTGAACAGGTTTATAAATACAGCATCTAAATTAAAGAAAATTATTAAGATTTAACTTTGACGCATGGCTGACCTCTTTATAAAAATTACTAAGTGCATTTATTTATGACAAAGGTAATTGTGAATGGACATTTGCTACACTATTTTTCTTTTAAAGGGCTTTTTTCGAATTCACTAAGATAACACATATAAAAGCCAGTATATTAGCTCCATTGGTGTAATAAGACTATGTGTATGTTGACAATACATGGAATCTTAAAGGGATATTTAGACCCAGAAATATATGTAAATTTAAAAAAAAAAAATTTAAATGTTAATATCCATTTTCTTTAAGTCAAGGTACTCATAGAGAGATAATTAAAATTTAATAAAAAATAAAACCTTTATAACCACCATTTAATATAAAAATATTTTGTAATTTAAGAAAAATTATAACGACGTATTGTGTCGTACTTTATGAGGAAACCATAAATGTTTAAGACTAATTCATCAATTTCCCTTTTATAAAAAGATAAAACATGCAACAAATACTTCAATTTCTTTTTAAACTGTAGGACGTGGAAGGATGTGCTTAACGGATAAGGTAGGTCATACGAGTAAATACTGAAAACCAGTATCGATATGTAATATTTAAATATGAACGTTTAAGTTTATTTTCAAAACAGCTTTAAAATAAACATAGGTTTAAACATTTGCGTTTTACGACTTAAAGCAAATAACAATAAATTCTTTAAAAGTTTAACACAGTAAGAAGGGACATTGTGAATATTCGTTAACAGCAGGTGACTTTAAAAAAAAACAAAAATGTTACATACATTTTTGAAAAAGAAATGAACTAGATTTGCTGGACAGGAAAACATAATAATAATTATACTACTCTATGATTACATTGTTTTGATTCTCTGGGCAGGTTGAAACAGGTACTTAAAATAATAGTGACCAAGGACACAAAAATCAATATTTTGCAACTCCCGGCCATGGGCGTCCGCAGAAAACTTTCTAGGTGGAGGCAAAAAATTTTTTAGTAATGTTTTAATGTAGTTTTAATTTCTTGTAGCGTATTTGTATGGTGAACTAACGGACAGGACATAAGCTTAGTTACTTTCTCTTTATTTTCTCTTTACTTTAATACATTTTTTGTCTATTTTTGTCTAAAAATTTTTTATCCAATCAATCCAGGGGGGGGGCAAGTGCCCCCTTGCCCCCACCCCTGCGGGCGCCCAAGCTCCCGGCTCATTTAAACTCTCATATCCTCCTTAACTGTGTTAAAACTTTTGTGTTTATCACATCTCTTTTTGTTGGAAGTTGTCTTCCATCTTTTGTCAGCCCAGAATTCGTACCACAATACCTGTCCTTGTTATTTATTTGGAATAAAGATCTGTTGAGTGTGTTTAATTAAGAGACTAATAATATGATATCATTGTTGTTTTTGCAATAAAATTGATAAAATGTGAAGCAACATGTGTATTCTTTTTTTCATCTATAAAAAAGAAATATATACTTATTTTTTTTAAAAACATTAAAATTAAATCATTGTTATTATAATTAATTTTAAATTAAAATAAAGAGTTTATTTCATTAAATATTTAGTTCAAATTATTAACTTAAAATACATAAGAAAATTATTTTTTTAAAATCCAAAATGTATATGCTTTAAAATACAAGACGTAGAGCTTTACTTTTAAAATTGAATAATAAAAGCATGAAGCTGATAACTTTTTTATTCTTTTCTTAAAATCAAACTTCCGCATAAAAAATAATACATTTTAATTATAGTCCTGTTACTTAGCTGCACACATTTGAGACATTCAATGCTTAATAACTAATATTGTAATAAAAATGTATAGTAATTTGATTGATTAGACTTTGAGTGTCAAGACCTGTCACGCATAATATTTTTAATGTGATTATACACATGTAAATGAAAGCCAAAAAAGCTAAGGCTTTCTTTTTATATTAAATATTCCATATATAATTTCACATGAGAAAGATCACGTTTCTTTGCCTTTAGAATTAGCCTTGCAACTGAGTTTTGAACCTTTTGTAATTTTTCAATGATGTTTATTGGTGAACCTCACAGAATATAGTTACAATAGTCAAACGAGATAGAACAAGAGCACAGACTAGGGGTTTTTGTTGCGATAACTGTGAGGTAGTTGTAACACGAGCGGATCTGACGGATATCAGTGTATGCAGAGCGACAAAGGTGAGAGATATGATTATCGAGTGACATGTTGTGATACAGAATGTAACCAAGATGCCTAGCGGAGGATGTATAACGTACGTCGGAGTCACCTACATGAAATGAAGTGGGGAAAGCTGATTTAGAGGATGATATGTAATCGTGAATGAGCAGTGCTTCCGTTTTGTCATCGTTAAGCTTCAACACGCTGAGTGTCATCTATGACTTGACATCACAAATTGTCTCACGCAAAGTCCGTAAAGCGGAATCGACAAGAGACGGATGGGTATGCTTGTATAAATTCGCGTCATCTGCGAATGACTGGTTCTCCACAGCATGCCTCCCGCGCAACAGGAGCAGTGGCCTGGAATACATTGTAAATTGAACCGGGACCAAAATGGACCCCTGTGGCACACCGTACACTAAATCGGCACTGCCAGAGAGACAGACATCGAAAGCCACCGCTTTCGTTCTATCGGAGATGCAGGGAACAAGCCAAAACTAAACTAGAAATTCCAAAGTAATTTTCAAGGGTTTTTATTGGGTTTTATGGTCAACAGTGTTAAAGGCCATACTGATGTCTAAGAGAATCAGAATGGAGATATCACCACTGTCCAATGCTAGCATAAGGCCATTGGCGACTCTTAAGAGAGCTGTCTCAGTGCTATTGAAATGTCTATAGGCCGAATGATTAGGACTGAGAAGAGAGTGGTCATTTAAAAAAGAAATATATTTTTTAAGAACTAGTTTTTCAATGACTTTAGCTAAAATTCATAAGTCAGATGCTGGTTTATAGTTGTTTAAACTAATTTAATCTAGACAGGGCTCGCAATGGTTTGATGACAGCTGACTTACAAGTAGAGGGAACAGTGTCAGAAGAATCGATTTCATTGACAATGTGGGTTATCGTTTGGAGCGAATGATCTAACGAATCAACCAACAAGGGGGTAGGGATGGGGTACACTTCTAAAATAAGGTCGCGCTTATAGCATGCAAACTGTGGAGCTCCTTAAACTGATGGAAAGGAGAAGGGGCACTAACTCTAAGCTTGCAAACAACACAAGTGTTCTGAGGACAGCTCCTGGGAAATTCAGGCAAAAGTGAATACACAATCCAGAGGCATATATCGCAACCAATAAATAAGAAGTCCACGAATATGAGTCGGTTGGTCGACTCATTGCTTATGACTGAATAAGTTCAAAATATCCATCATCTTTACAGTGGAGGTGTCCTGTGGCTGGGTGAAGTGAAAGTTAATATCGCCTACTACAATGTAAGTGCCAGCCAATGATTTGCAAATATCTAGCACACCCGGGAAGTCCCGATTAAACACAGCATCAGTTAGTCTATTATTCCAGCTAGGGCAGATAAATGCACAAAAAAATGAACGCTATGCTTGGGCACTGTAAAGGTAAGTTGATCCGCTTCAAACGATGTGTGAGCAAATGGATAGTCTGTGACAAAGGCCAGATAACGGGGTAAGGTGTCCTTATAGATGACAGCAAGGCCACCACCTTTATCTCCTGTCTGCCGATACCAGGTCTCCTGGATAAACAGAATGTCAATCCGTCTATCTGTTATAAATTTGGAGACTGCAAAAAGTTTCTCACAAGACCCAAGCGACCGAGCATTAAATGAGGCGATGCGAAGGTGTCTGTCGCTGGAAGGTTGAAAATGTTCAAGTTTAAAACCCAAATATAAAAGAGGGGAAAAAAAGTTGAATAAGTTTACATTTTAAATAAATCAATAAATTAACTAGAGGTAATTGTCCCAGATGGAAGCTTGATCTTTCCTTGTATGAAAAAAAAAACTTATTTTTTTGTGTGGTACAATATAGGTATCAAAAATTAAATATGTAAATATAAACACAATTATCAAGTCCTGTTATTATTAAATTGTTTTTTCTTTATTATTTGCTTAAAAAAATTACCCTTTACGCTCAATCTTGTTCTTTCAGGAAGCCCAGGGTTTTCAATGTCTTCTTCATTTAATGTTGACTACAAAAAAGACACAATTGTAAAAGAAAGTAAATGAATTAATTTTAAAAAAAAAAAACTAATAGATTGTAATCAAGTATCAATTGAAAAAATTAATTAAATTAAAAAAAGTTACTAACATTTCGAGTACCATAAGTAATTATATACCGGTGGAAAAAAAACAAAAAAAACATCCTATAGGGTTCTCCCATTTCAAAATCTTTTAAGCAGTCAAGATGCCGTCTGACAATATTTCTTGACACTGCCATACATTCTTTTCTTGTTGGAGTAGAAGAATGTGTTAACATGATTTTTATGTAGTACACTATTTCCCTTGCTTGAACTTTGCTTGACCCTAATTAAATCCCTAGCAGACGGTAGCGTTGGTTGTTGGCGTGGCTTAGTCTTTGATGCATCGTGTTTACTACTGCTCTACCAATTGAACATGGTAAATATGTCTACTAGTAGCTCATGGAACGTTCTCGATTTTATTAGAAAAGTAAGGGCGTTTCTAAACGCGTCGGTAGACCCACATATATAAAGGATTGACAGGCACCGAGAGGGATGGGGATTCAGATAGAATCTTTGTAACTTTAAGAGACGTGTATTATTCTTTGTGTTCTTATATATGTTTTTATTCGCATTTCGTCATTGTACATTATTAATTGAAACATTGTACTAACTGTGTACCGGTACAAGATATAACATACTCTGTAAGTTGATCAGTTGTAATTATATTTCTTTTATTGTATAATTGTATTATTACTAAATTAAATTCTATTAATTGTAATTGTTACTGTTTTAGGTGTCGTATTTTTGTAATTGAATTTCTCTATGGTATCGTCCTTTGTAAGTCACTGTTTGAACGAACCATAAAATTAAAATAGGAGATTAATTTCTCTACAAAAGAAGCCAGTGCGTAAAAATGATGTTAGCAAATTGTCTTACAACATCTCGTTGCTCTGTAGTTAGTTTTTTTCTTATGCTATGTTATTTTCTGTTTCGTTTGGGCTAAATCGTTCAAGTTTTAACTTCAATGTTTCTGCCTATTTCTTATCAGAAAAAGTTGGCATATTGCACTGATCTGAGATTTACATTTGCAGACTGAATCCATCGCAGAATGACCATACATCTCCTTCAGGGTACAGGGTGTTACATCTGTAGGGGGTTATACAGCTATAGCTGGAGTTAAATCTGTAGTAGTAATTACAGCTGTAGGGGTTGTCAAAGCTGTACATAAAGAATTGTATAAGTAGTTGAAAGGAAATTTATCAAAGAAAAACACAATACTTTTATGAGTTCAACTTCTTACAACTAGTCCATGCAAATACAGGAGTAATTAGAGATACAGACATAATTACTAGTACTAGTACCCGTTAATAATTCAATCCATATAGTAATAAGTTAAAATTGATCTCAACTAAATTGTGTATATAATCTGTTTTTAAATGTATAGGTACCTGTTATTACGCAAGATGAAAGCAGCTTTCTGAACTGCACTGTTTTTCAGGATTTAGAGGACGTCAGATTCTTTGATGTATTCTGGATCTTCAAAATAATCCACAAATCATTCTTTTAAAATACTTTAAGGTGTTGTAAATTATATATCATTTTAAGAACAATAAAAATGTTTTAAATTTCAGTTGTATTTTGTATATATATAAATGAACAATGACATTTTCAGATTCAACCTTATTTGACAGCTCTTTCCAAGATAATTGACCATATAATTGAGTTTCAATCACCTCCGTTTCATGAAAATTTAAAAGTGGGCATTTTCTAATTAATTTTAACTATTTTCTTTAATTTAAAATTTAAAATTACATACATTTTTACCTTCCTATGAAAATGAATTGAAAATAATCAAGCTCAAACCATTAACCACCAGATTAAAAAGATAGACCTTTCTGAAATCCTCAAATTTGAAAGGACAATTACCGGTATAAGCTGAAAACAACAAGAAAAGGCACTCCTAAACTATCCGTAAACTTGTTCATTAAAAAGTTTCCTAATTAATTATATTGATTTAGAATTGCTTCTTAATTCTGTTTTCTTATCTAGCTTTAACATATTACAAATATACATTGCACTAAACAGTAGACTTTTTAAGATATGGAATTTTCCATTTTTGCTTGTAAATAAATTGATTAACATCACAGAAGAGATAGTAATAAACCTAAATAAGTAGTTACTAAAATTGACTTAAAGATGGATGCATCAACTAGAAGAACAAAATAAGGGCTAAATGCACTACGTCGCTAATATTGTGGCAGGCGATAGTATCCGATAAACTCAAACCAACTAAAGATACATGCTAATAATAATAACAACCTAGTAAGAATATCGCAAAATGATTTGGTTTGTAGTACACTTTAAATACAATGAAAAGTTATTTTTTGTACTTACAAATGAATTTTAAATAGGATTAAAGAGTAAGACATGCTGAGTTCCAATCAATGTCTTCCTGTCGTTGAGCGGGAAATATTTAATTTCATCCAAATTCGCAAGGTAAAATCAAACCGACCGTTTCATTTATGGAACGAGCACAAACGCGCGTTTCAAGAAATAAAAAATTAAGAAAAGTTCCCAGAGTTTGAAAAATAGCTTTTCTTGCCAAATTCTTACCATTATAATACAAATAAGTGAAAATGGGCGTTTAATTTTTGAAACAAATTTTTACCGCAATTTGTTGCAATGGCATGGAATATCGCACTTTTTTTATTATGGCTAAACAAATTAGAGTTATCTTCTCTTCACTCATCGTAATATTACGGTTTCATGTCAAATAACATAACTGAAATTAAAGGATAAATTGATTACAGCTAGTAACCGTAATTTAACATTAAAAAAAGATTATTGTTTAATACCGTCATTTTCAAGTTAACGACAAATACATTCTAACTACTGTAGAATTTACCGATGTATTGGGATCTTTCTACGGTGTACTGTAAAAATGGTTAACACGTATGCGTGTGTGTTTGTGTATGTTTTTGTGTCCTTCCGAGAAGAGCAATCTATAGATATGAAAATAATATAATATTTGCTTTAAAAATTTACGATATTAGAATGTTTTCACGTGGAGACCACCCAAAGGAAACGAGTAATTATTATAAAATTGAGAATGCAAAACTAAGTGATTACCTGTAGCACCAATGACTTTCGTTATATTGTTACAATTTACTTCGCCATAATCATTAGATGTGATTATCGTGATCTTTAGTTGATTCCAGTTTAACAGTCCGCTGACGTTGAACCGGTATCTTACTATTTCCGTGCTTGTGTCTAGGACGGTACCAACAGCAATATCTTCGCTGTCATCATCATATTTTAAATTCGTTGTTGTGTTATGCATGATGACTTGGAAAGTTTGATTTTGTTCTGTGTTCTGCATTGCTTTCCAGGAGATAATGAAATAATCATCTACAGCGGATACAAAAGTTGCATTTGGACATTCAGGAAGTGCTGTTGTTGAGGTAATTAAAAAAATAATAAATTAGAAAGTTTGAGTAATAAAAACAAATAAAATACAAATTATAAGCATAAAAAGAAGATCGTTTGCCTGGGTTCATCACAAATAAGAACGTATATAAATCATTGTATATTAAAAATTGTATAAAACGTACTAAAATCAATGACCTCCTCCTAAGTAATTATGTAGTAGGTGCGGGAGAGGTTTATGGGTTCTTAAGTTAAGAAGTATACATTAAATTTGTTTTTTTTTAATAATTAAGTTTGAATTAACATGAAATTTAAAAAAAAAATCTTATTAGTACCTAAATTAGTCTAAATTAAATGGAGATATACTGAAGTTACATAACGACTCATACATAATTAGTCAAAAAGTTTGACTATTTTTTTAAAAAAGTAGACTACATATCGAATTTTAAAATTTATTATTTACGTCTATTCATCTTATTTATATTTCAGTTAATTTTTTTTTATATGTTAAAACTTTTGTTTGTTAAAATTGTGTGAATACTTACGAAACAAAGCAGCAACATGCGTTAAACTGTCATTGCCGAATGTTGTCTGTACAAAACATGTGTACTGCTCGTTTTCTTGAATATCGTCTACCTGAAGTTAGGATTAAAAAAAAATGTCTTCGAATTTCAATATTTTAAAGTCACATATCGAGAAACATGCTGCATAATTGCAAACTATGTGTGTGCACTTGCTGTAGCGTTCAGAAAGGCGTGGGGGGGGGGGATTACTGTCAACTTCAAGTTGATCCTCAACGGGCCCCTTCGTGCTTCGTTATAATTGAGTCTTCGTGGCATACAACCACGAACGTTGGCGTATTTCTCGGTATTTGACCGAATACTTCATTGTTAGGGTCATGCACACTAGGAAATGGGCCTGATGATCATGAAAGCTCTTCAAGCTACTTTCGATATCGTAATGATACATTATTCAATCCTCTTAGTGGAAAGTGTATTTCGTGAAATTAAAATAAATTTTGAAAAAACACTAAATATATTAATCATTCAACACATTTGTAATAATTTTCAAAACAAAAAAATAATTGTGTACTTATATTAAGGTAATCATAATATTCTTATGATAAACATTCAGTAAACGTAATTGCTTATTCGAATCATATGTTAGCTTTATACTGTTATTATTGTACAGTTTTAATACGTTAACATGACTTTGATAATACATTACAATTTGAAAACAAAGGTATATTATGTTCTTTATAATTAGAAACTTACGTAGAAATGTTTTGTTGTTGGTGATGCAGATGACTCCAGTACTCTTAACGGAATAGAAGTTATGTTTTTTCCCTGAGGTCCAAAGAGTTGAATTTCATCATCTCTGGGAGGTGGTCTAGCATTGACAGTGCAGTTGAATGTGGCGGCCTGACCAGGAGAGACTTTGTTATTCCCAAGATGGACAATCGCAGGAACTTTCAAAAAAAAAATCAATTCAATGTTCATTGCATGTGTTGATATCTTAAAATAACGTTGACAATAACTTCACGGATGGCACATTTTTTTTTTTGCATCCTGTTTGCTGCTAGCTTTGAATGATTCCCAGCTTGTGTTTGTGTCGTCAACAAGTTATTTGGTGCAACGCTACACAACAAGTGACACGTGATGAAAATAAAAAAGCTATTAATGAAATGTAAAGCACTTTCGTTTTGTTTAAAAATGATTGCTCAAAATTTCTTGACATTTACTTGAAGACATGCAGATCTCTCACGTGCCGTGTTTCGTTTCTAGTTACTGTATACTCAGACGTGTGACGTGAGTTTCTAGATAGCTTTTGATCTACAGTATTTTTCGGCGAAAAAGATTACCCCTACTTTCCTTAAAATGTAGGATTTTGGCTATACTCGACTTATAAAACTGCCCCTCTTTTAACGTACATCAAATAAAAAAAAAATTAGAATCATGTTTAATCGATTTCAATGTGGTAATTTAAATTCAAATGCTTATGACAAACAGGTACTTAGCAGGAAAACTGTCACTTATAAATGTAAAGCTGTTATTCATCAAACATGTTCTTATGTAAAAAAATTGCTTACGTCATAGTTCCCCGTGCTCTGAACTGTAGCAGACATTAACGAAGCACGAGACCGCATTTAAGGTGTGGCTAGCTAAAAATAGTCTATTAACCTAAATAAAGTCAATAGTATGTATCTATTCGAATTTCGTAGAAGAAGCTGGAGAAAACTGGAAAGGAAAACAATGCGTAAGGCGGTTCTAGATACATCAGTAGAGCAGAATATAAAAGGGTGACACGATAGATTTTTGAATGAGCATTTATCAGGGGATATTTCTACTTTACTGGACGACAGACGAGAGTGTGTTAATCTAGACTAAGCTGCGTTTACTTTATATGTGTGGATTCTTTTTCATCGCTGTACCGTTATTGCACATTGTATTTTCATCAACTCTGTATCGGTACAAGAAAAGCAGCACTCTACAAATAATAGATTTACTTATATGGTTTTTTGTTTTGTAATTTATAAGTAACTTAATACAATTTATTAATTGTAATTTGCCTTCGTTTGAGTGTCGCATTCTTTGTTATTGTATTTATCATTTGGTATCGTCTTTTGTTATGTACTGCTGTAGAACGAGCCATGCACTTAAATAGGAGATTAATTTCTCCATATAGATAGCAGTACGAAATACTTGTAAACATAAAACAAAGCACGTGGATTAAACTTTTCCTAATTCATCATAAGGCTGAAAGATATGAAATGACAATAAACCCAAGCTGCCATAATGTTTGTTTTCTAAGCTGTCAACAAAAATGGAACTGACAATGATAGGAGTAAAATAAAAACAATAGAGAGAGAGTGTCGTAAAAGTCCCTGAAGTTTCAGCCCGTCGTATACCCGACGACCCCCGACGTATAAGACGACCTCCGAATTCTGAAAATCTTTCATGGGCTAAAAAGTCCTTTTATGCGCCGCAAATTACGGTATAGAATGTATGCTCAACTTCTAAAAAAAAAGACGGTTTTATATTGAATCAGAATTGGAGTGAGACAAATTTAACAGTGAGAGACTTGAGGGAGAAATACTTTGATATTATTATTTGCAGAAGTAATTTTATATAGTGCGGTATTCGAGCCTATGGCTTAGCTCACCGTGCTGTACATACATTTTTTAGCAAAAATAATCGTGGCTTAAAAAATAGCTTACATTTATTTAATAAAAAAACAGCTGTATAAAAACAAAAAACAATACAAAAATTATATTCACAACACCCACAAAAGGAACTTTTACATGACAAGCCATAGAGAGCAGCCAGCAGCATCGTTTATCGGTCAGAAGGAGGAATCAGTCGGGATAGTGAAGTTTTAAAGACATGTTTTTTTAGTGCAGTTTTGAAGGCCTGTGTGATCGTTATATTGTGTATGAGTCATTGGAGAGAATTCCATTGTTTGGGGGCGAAGAAAGAGAAATATCGTTTACCATATGTTTTAGTGCGTCTCTTGGGATGGGAAATATACGCTTGTATCCGGAGGAGCGAAACTGTCCAAGGGGTGAATAGACAGAAAGAAGTTATCTTATGATGGGCAGGAGTCCGAGAAAATGTTGTGACAGAGAAAAGACAACTTGTAAACAATGCGTTCCCCAAGCAAGAGAAGCATTGGAGTGGTAAACATTGAGATTTGAATCAGGCCCAAAACGGATCAATGTGGCACACCGCACTGCTGGATTTGACAGCCTTTAACAGGTACCGCCTGCGTTCTACCAGAGAGGTAGGGCCTAAACCAAACAAAAACTGAACCAGAAATTTCAAAGTAAATTTTTAAGTTTTTTTTTGTGAGAGGTTTCAGGTTCACCACTGTCAAAAGCCGCACTGAGACCTCAGAGGATCAGGATGCAGACATTACAACTCTCAATTGCGCACAATATGTAATTGATGACTCTTAAGAGAGCTGTCTCTTTTCTGTGGAAATATCTATAGGCCGACTGATTGGGGTTGAGAAAAGAGTGGTCTTTTAAGTAAACAAAAACGTTGTTTTAGAACTAGTTTTTCAATGGGTTAAGAAGAAAAATGATAAGTTAAATACAGGTCTGGGGTTTGTTTTAGAATATTATCATCCAGACCAGGCTTCTGAAGCAATGGATTGAGAACATCTGAATTTCAAATAAGGGGAACCGTGCGAACAGAAAACATGTTATTGATAATGTTGGTTATCGTTGGGATCAAATGGTTTAATGACTCCACCAACAGAAGGGTGAAGATGGGGTTAAAAGAACATGACGTAGGTTTAGATTTTAGAATAATACGTGTGACCTCTTGTTCTGAAACAGGCTTAAAATATCAAAACGTGAAAAATCACGAGAAAAAAGGCAAATCTATGGTTGGTGCGTCAAGACGACCAAGCTCAGTGCTAACGCCACAAACTTTACTCGTAAAAATCACAGAAAATATCTGGTTGCTGGGCAAAGTAAACACTGAATGAAAAGCCGTTTCCTTGTTAACCCCTCTGAGGTGCCTACAAATATCAAATAACTGCCTGCTGGTTTTACCTATAATTATCTCTTGGCTCAAATGCAAAGTCTTCGAAAGACAAGCAATCTAAATGACACGCTTTTTGGAAGCGGAATAAATCTGCTTTAAATCCAAAAGTCCCGACCTCAACCACTTCTTTTCCACACTACGATGCTCTTTCTTGGTAATGTGTAATGATTCCGCTATGATCACATACCAGGGAGCTGAACCGTGCTGAGCACAACTTTCGACGGGTGACAGGGGAAATAAACGGTTTACCGTTTCTAAACTAGGTTTATAGAACGGGTGAAACTTCTAAATTCAGGTTGTGCTTAAAATCGTCCTTGTTTATAGTTCGCAGACTAACACTAAGTTTTCAATTAAGACAGTAGTGTTCAGAGGACAACTCTTTAATGCTTGAAGTAGTTCTAACAACACCGTCCTAAGGCCTATGTAACATCCAATCCAGAACATGTCCAGGATTATGAAACGGTTGGTCGACTGACTGCTAAAAACTACAAAAGTCCAAGAGATCCATCATCTTGGCAGTTAAGGTGTTCTGTGGTTGATAAAAGTAAAAGCTCATATCGCCAACTACAAAGTATTTTTCTTCTAAAGAGGTAAATATTAATAAAGATATCTTTTAAAACCTTTGTTAATGTAAGTAACATCTTCTACAAAATACATATTTTATTTAGCAATCTTTGTATAGTTAAAAAAAATAATTATAGAGAGCAAAACAAAGTTATTACATTAGGCCCATAGCAATCTATATGTAAGACATATAGTCTATGCTTGATACATTCAATCTTTTAAAAAAAAATCATATTTAAGAAAAAATATTTAACATTTATTTTCTGATTAAAATAAGAGAAAAATTCATGAAATAAAACGTTAAAAAATTTAGGCTTATTCTTACACTGGTTACAATAAAAATTGTGTTATAAGAAAGGCATCGTCCACTTAATACTTACAAAAACATTTTGATGTTTCCCCCACAAATCTGTCACAATGTCCTGGATTATTGCATTGGCATGTTTTGTCACAATCCCATCCGTACAAGTTTGGTCCACATGGAATAACTCATTGAAAAAATAATAAATAACTTTTAGAATAATGTAATTATATAGATTTTATTTAATTGTGTATTGTTTTAATTTGCTCAAACAATTTAAACATATAAGGCGAGTTAATTAACAGTTAGTTATTTTAATGTACCTGAGACACCTTAAATACTTTTATATTTAAATTACGTAACATAATATAATTTTTTTAGTTGACTGTTCTCAAAATGCTCTAAAGTATTATAATTTATCGTTTTTATATTTAAAGATCTTAGGATCATGCTGTCTAAGCTAAGCATTTAATGACCATGAATCAAGAAAATAAAATTACCCATTTGACAATCATCTCCTGTCCAGCCCATTGCACAGCCTGAATGACATTCGCCAGTTTCTTTATCACATTGTTCATTTACTTCTTTGCAATGACAATCTTTACTGCAGTAACTGCCATATGTACCTTGAGGACATTCTGAAATTAAGTAGTTAAAAAAAACATATTAACAGATATTGATTGACGCCTTACTAAAAGCACAGTAAAAATATATTTACTAACTATAGCCCTCAAAACAATTGCAGCGACAATAATTGTACTTCTCATCTACTACCTTTTTGTGTGGAAAAAAACTACTTTACAAAACATGCATTTAAGTCTAGCACTTTATAATATTCCCTACTAGTGCTGAACCCCCAACGATCCCCCCCCCCCAAACCGGAACGCGACAGGCCTTAAATTATAGTGCTAGTTTTATGACTCAAACCATTTTTACACCGCATATTTCTCACATTGTATTTAACTTTCTTTTTGGGTATATCAAAATAAAATATTACGCACCAAACGAAGTTGCAGATATTTTAAGATACGCATATGGTGCATTTTATTGAGTGAAAACGTTATTGACATAAGTTCTTAGTAACGTTACCAAGAGTATTTTGTTTTCTGAAAAATCTATTTGTATAATTGTATAAGCTTGAGAGACAGAGACAGAGAGAGACTGAGAGAGAGAATGAGACAGTGAGAGGGAGAGAGAGAGAGATAGAGAGTACACTAGATTTACGTTCACATGGCAGATATGTTTTTTAGATTCACCAACGGCAAGTATGTTGTAATAAATGTCGCGAAAATTGTGAGACCAGGTACAAATAGTTGAAACAAAAACATTGCCAGCAGGTTAAATTATCATGATTTTTGTGATTACTCCCTTATTTTGTCTTTGTAAGATATTAAAAAAGAAACTATACGAGAACAATGTTTCTATGCAATCAGTTGAACAGGGTAGTGGCATATCTACAGAAAATGTCATGTTACTGACGTAACTCCAAAGAGAAAAAAAGATTTAATTACGTTCGGATTCCTAAAAACAATCATAGTTCTGATCTATTATTTTACAGAAAACGAATAAATTTAAATGCCCAAAAAATATTTGAAATCCGCTTTTATTTTAGTAAACGTTTAAGTATTATTATTATCAATTACAAATACACTTAAAGCATAAACTACGGAACTATTTTAAGCATTTGATATGTGTTTAAAAGTTATGAAAAAATATTTAAAAATTTAAAAAATCATCATCAAAGAAATACAACGTAATCACATTTATCTGTCGTTTTAAGTGCGTCTTTTAGTGCGTTGTGAATATTGCGAAATTAAATTTTGAATTATTTTTGTCTAAATAATCACGCAAATGACATCATAGCGCGAATAGCCTATGTCGCAAAAACTCTTAAGCTTCTTTAAAGTTAATAACAATGCGTGACAAAACTGATAATGTAAATATTCCCTTCTTAAAATTAAAATTAAGAATTACAAAAGGAGTCGCTTAGTCACTTCCTTTTTTGGTCACGTGATGAGAGTAAGCCATCACTAGGCTGGTACACATAACAACAGATAACAGCTGATCTGCCATTAATATTTAAGAAAAATGTTCGTCTTCATCAGTGCTTCCCCAATGTCATGTTACTTAGAAATTTTACATTTCAAAATATTCTGCAATACACTTCTTTTTAAATGAAATACATCAATGTGACCATAATTATACGTCAGTTATCATTAAAGGAAGAAAGTTATTTCAAGAAAATATGTTAGCGATATTCGATAGGAACTATCATCGGCATGCTGTGTTTGATCTCCGTGTCCATTGTGTCATTTGCGTGTTTATTCAATATTTGTGCATGAGTCATTCCCATTTGTTTATTTTATTGTTAATTTTCATTGGACGAAATGTCGGCATACACATGACATCATTTGCGTGTTTATTCAATATTTGTGCGGTGAAGGAATATTTTAATAACCGATTGGAACAAGATTTCACGTGAATAATTAACCAAGATACACTTTGTCAAGCCATTGACTTAAATTTTCTTTATCCTTAAGCGGAAACTTATGCAGACTTATATCGGTGTCCTTAACTTTACTGTTTGAACAGCCAAAAGCCGAACTTTGCCTAGGCATCTTGAATTACTAGGTGTAGTGTGTAACGGGCTACTGTTGTCAAGCACTTGTGTGTTGCATACAGCCTCCCGGAAGTCTTTTCCTATTTACTCTCATTACGTGACAAAACAATCGACTAAGCGAGTCCCATTGACTGCGTTTTAAATTTGTTAATAAAACTCACACAAATTTCAGCTGTGTATATTTAAACATTAACATTTTTTGCCTTTTTTAATTTCAAAAATATACTTTTATTAAAATTATAACGTTACAAAACCTAACCTTTATGTATAATTATAATAAGAAATGCGGTTTAAGTCAAACAGAGCAGTGCAACTCTATAGCCAAATACCATTGACTAATCCACTGATAAAAAAAACTAAAACAAATGAGAACGAACCATAAAAATTACAAATTATTTTAATTTGGGCATGGAAGGGACTACAATCCGGTGGATATTTTTCTAAATGTATTTAAATCTGTGTGGGGGAGGGTTTTGTTACTTTGCCCCAGGCAGCACAAATACGTAACAAAATAAAGGAATGAATTTGATAATTAATCAACCTTCTTGGGTATATACATTTCGGAGGTAGGAAATATGATGTGTACATTTTCACGTGGATGACAATATATTTAAATCCTGTAGTATTACATTTGTGAAAAAGGAGATGTTACATTCTCTTTTTACAAATATGTGTTTGTTCATTTTGCTCAAGGCAGCACAAGATACGTCTCAAAATAAAGGAATGATTTTGATAAATAATTAATTTTCTGGGGTAAATACATGTTGGAGGCAGATAATAAAATGTGTACATTCTTACAATGACAACAGAGTTAACTCCAATGGTATTACATTTTTGAAAAAAGGGATGTTACATTCTCTTTTTACAAATCCCTAGGAGCAATAGTCTCAGACGAAGGCTCCAAGCCCGAACTGATGTCCAGGATTGCGCAGACTACAACAGCACTAAAGAGACTCAAGAAAATATTGAATGACAAAAATAAAGCCCCCAGCACCAAATTTAGGCTGATGCGCTCATTAGTCCTCTCCATTTTCCTGTATGCCTACGAATCCATGAAATTAACAGCCTATCTTGAAAGGAAAATAAAGGCGATGGAGATGAGAAGCTTTAGATGCATTTTTGGCATATGCTATAGGGACCATATCTCCAATGATACAGTGAAAGAAAGGGTTCGCCAGGGAATTGGGGAGTACGATGACCTACTAATGACTGTGGAAAAACGCAAACTACAATGGTACGGCCATGTAACAAGGAAACAAGGGCTTGCCAAAGAAATATTAACTTCTTTAGTGACAAAAGTGATATAATTAGTGATAATTTAGACTGGGTACTTTAAGGTCATGATTAGAGGGAAAAAATGTAGTTTAGAGCGTGAAAGGGAGTAGGGTAGGCGTACACCATATACCAGATAAATAATTCTCAAAACTTAATGATGTTTAGAAACGTTAATATCATTACATTTTAAAGTGATGAATTGGAATTAGTTTTTGCAAAAGCAGTTAGAAATTATCGCAAAGGATCTACCATTATATAACCTGATAACATTGGGTCATTTTTTCTAGTATACTAGTATGGGCTAATCTTACCGTAATGCCAAAGAACCGATATTATTTAAGTACATTGGGATCTTTAAAAAAAATGTATTTATATTATGTTAAAGAAATTGAATTCATTTAAAAGTGCAAAAACATATTAAATATCAGCTTTTTAAAGTAAAAAATTAAGTAGTATTACTATAAATTACAAATACATTTAAATAACAACTATAGAAACAAATTTCAGAATTTTATCCTAATGTGAAAGTTATGTAAAAATATTCAGAAAAAAAGTATGCTCTAAGAATTGCATCGTTATCACATGTATCGGGAAAACTCAAACAGCTGTTAGTTTCAGTGTGTTTTTTAGTGCGTTGTTAATGTAAAGAAATAAAACTAGTATTATCTAGATAGAGCCCGCCAAACATTGGCGGTGTGAACTTCCCATCTAGAAAGTTACTTGACAAAACATGAACTCAAGTAACGCACAATTAAGGTCCCCAATATATTCTACATCTCTTCCCATACGATACGTCACTGCACACTTTCTATTTCACGCCCATGAACTATATTAATATTCTCATGTCCTAACCACTTCTAAACCGAACATTTTTTACACAATACTTAACCGAGTCGATTTCATTTCCGAAAATAAAATATTACGCACCAAGCGCAATTTTTTTATTAAAAAAATATAAATATCATTTGGCGTAGTTATCGAGAATTATATTTTGCGCGCTAGTGAACTCATTATTTAAACACACTTTTGCATATCTATATATAGCCTTTGTAATTGTGTTTGACCTTTGCTGGCGAATTATTATTATTAATTTCATTTAAATAAATACGAAAATTACCTATTTTAGCAATAGCTCTAAGTTTGGTTGATTTAATAACAGTGCATTACAAAACTTTAATGTATTTTCACTATCTGAAAAGTAAATATATATATATATATATATATATATATATATATATATATATATATATATATATATATATATAATTGATTTGTTTTAAAATTGCTAAAATTTGCTAAAATTAAATACAATTTTAGCTTTATATTTTTTTAACATTTAACATGTATTTCTTTTTATTCAATCAAAAATATATTTTTTGTCAATTTTAAAGTAGCAAAAACTTATCTTTTAAATATACATTTACTAATGCACTTAGAACTCATCAAAATAGCAACAAAGCACATGAATTGCAAATATTTACGGTGTAATTCTTTGATCAAATTTGTTTCCAATAACTTTCACACACATATAAAATGCTTTAAATAGTTTCTAAGTTGAGACTTAAAATGTACTTGTAATTTATTATTATAAATTTTAAAAAAATTTTAAAAAATAAATAAATAAAAGCGTGTATATATTATTTTTTGCACATTTCAATTTATTCGACTTCCGTAAAATTATAGAAAATAACTATGATCTTTTTAAAATTTCGAAAGTATTGAACTTTTTTTGGTTCCCGTCAGTTACGGTCAGCAAAGCCCATTGTTAAATACATTGCTCATCTAAAGAACCACATCTTAAAAGAGATAATATTTTCAAAATCAAAGAACGGTAGGTAACACCCACCAAACTGACATCCAGGACCCCAGTAGCCGATATCACAGAGGCCATCATTGCACAAGCCGGTAACTTTGTCGCATCCCTGGTTTTCGGTACAGTGGCACGAATATCTGCATCTGTAGCCGAACTTACCATCTGGACAGTTTTTTAGCAGTAAATGCAATCCGTGCACTGAAAAGAGAGGCTATAATATGAAGGGCGTCATTGATTTCATAGTATGAAAAAATTAATACCAGAAGAAATACCAACATTTAAATTGTCTTATAAGTAAGCTAATCATAATATTTATTTTACCATCTCGGACATTTTTTGTGTTTACAAAATTATATTTACAACGATGTATATCGATGTTAATTTGGATCTAACGGTAAAGATAATGCACTACAATCTACATTTCATTTGAAAACTGTGCACTCTGTCGGTACAGTATTTTATTATTCAGTGTTCACTAATAACACGTTTGCGAATGTGTATATTAGTTAAGTCGGATTCTAAAAAGATACTGTGTCATCAGCAAATATAATGGGGAAAAGTGTTTGAGAAAAGATATAGATCTAAATAGGGCGTTGAGTATTATAAAATAAATTGTAAATAAAATATCGCGACATTGCTAAACTTTATTTTGGAAAATGGTAAAATAAAAGTTTTAAATGAGTAATTGATCAATGGTAACATTTGTATCCTATTTGGCGTTATCTAACATTTTTACCTCTAGCATGTTTACACATATTTTGATAAGATCCCTGTTCTATAAGATGTTTTGTTACCGAAACAGAGTACCACATGTTTCTTCCATTTACCAAGTATGGAGCGTAATTTGGATTGAAATAATACGTATCTTCAAAACAAATAAGCCAGCCAAATTTAATGCCATGTCCTGCATGTTAGGTAAATTTAATTTTTACTTTTTTAAAATCATATATTGTATTTTATCTTAATGTCAATGCTTAATTAAAATTGTTTTCCAAAAAAATTAAAAATTATGTAACACATTGAAGTTTGCTGATATCGCTGTGAAATTAAATGTGTTTATTATAGCCCTTGAAATGTTTTCTTCAGAAATTAGAGAATAAAAAGTTTATACATTTTTTTTAAAAATGTACCTTTACACAAATATTCACTACTATATTTTCTTTGAGTTTTCAGATGTTAGTATTCTTAATAATGTACCCAACCATATTCCAAGCAATTAAATTTTCTTAAAGTGAAAAAGAAAACATATTATAGAGAAAGTCAAAATTAATTGCATTATCTAAAAAATAAAGTAAGTCTAAAAAAAAAGAGAGGGTTTGAGTAAATTATTTCGATCAAATTCTTTAAAAAAATGTAATTATTTGTTCGAGGCTTCAATACTAATGTTTTAGCTCAGAGATAACTTATTTTTTTTTGTTTCCCTTTTTGGATACCAATATATATATATATATATTTCCATTGATATTTAGAATTTTTAAAAATTATTATTTATATTTTTTTTTACTTTTTATTTTAATTTACACGGTGATATTTTACTTTTAAAATACATTCCTTGTCGTGGAAAAAGGTTGTGTGCATTTATTTTGGATATAACATTTCTCAAAACATTATTTTTTTTAAAATAAAAGTGTGGTTTATAGAGCATTATTTCGATATATGAGATATGTGTTGATCAATTTTACGAAAATAAGTTTAAAGGGATGGCACAGGGAAGTGTACAATTTGTGAAATAATATAATTAACTTAAAACACGTTAACATAAAACACATATATTTACATTATTATTTACTATTATTTGATATTGATGAAAGTGGATAGCTGTTGTTTTTTTTAATCAAGGGCTTGGATTTCATTTCAAAATTTAAAGACAAGGAGAAGATTGCACACAATATTTTCGCAATGTCTAATTTATTTAACACTTTTTTTTTTCTTTTTTTATCCAAAAAAAAAATAATAATAATAATTTAACTTCTTATAAAAGTATTTTTAATAAAAGGTTTAGGACGTAAATGGAATATAACATGTTTGCTGCCATTTTATTATATATGTATTATGTTTATCTTTGTACGCTTTGTCTTATATAAGCATAATGTTAACGCAAATAATTACCTTTTAAAAATTAAATTGTCATATTTTTTGTATTCATATTTTATAAAAAAACGGTTTTATACTCAATCCTACATTTTGTTCTATCCATGCAGATGTAAAAATGTTGAACGCTGCATGTATCGTCATTCAGATGAAAATCTCGAGTTATTGATACACAATCTTCATCTTCTCCGTTCGTTTTGATTACGTTATTTGGTTCCTTAGGACTCCATAAATCTTGCAAGTCTTCATTAGCCAGATGGTTATCGTGTATCCAGACATAGCGTCCTTCAATCGCCATATCATTCACACCAATCCAAACTATGAGAGATTTTTTTTAAAGAATACAACATAAGGACTGAAAATTTATTATACGTGTGATTGTATGGATTCTAAAAATGGTAGCGTGAATTTTAGCTATTTAAGTATATATGATGTAAGCATTAACGATATAATTATCCAGTAGGCATCCTTTAAAATGTACATATTTATTGCAACGTATTTATTGATGTATGTTTTTTATGTGTAGTTTAATTTATAACCATATTATAACTTATAAAACGAATTCATCAAAATACATACATTTTAATTTCAGTTGCATTTTGGATAATTTTAAAAAAAAGTTTTAAGAAAATCTTGAATCACAATTTTTACATATAATGGCAATGGGTTTCAAAACATTCGAATGACAGCGAGCAAAAGCGACCACTGGTTGAAACTGAAATGTACGAACAGAGCTTAATGACTCATATGAGAGAGGAAGACTACCCGACGTGCAGCTACCTGAACAGACTTGACTCACGTAGGGACCCGAACTGCCGACTCTGTGGCCTGGCCGCCGAAAAAGCGGATGATCTGTTTGCCAGCGGCCCGAAAATGCGGACGGGGCTGGAGGTACGATTACGGAAACC
>CAXITT010000198.1:1042663-1106245 GCA_964033795.1 Lymnaea stagnalis
GCCTTCCAAACCAAATACGCATTTCCCCCCCCCCCCCCCCGGTTGTCTACGTGTGTTACTCCTACCTCACTCCCTCCTAACGCCCACAGGCACATACGGCAATTTACAGTGCTACATGGCGAGAAGTATAATAAAGATAATAAAGAGAAGCAAACGTCCTTATATTTAAAGATCCAAATGAGTATGATAGAGCCAATTATAGATTTTGTCGGCACGGTTGTCGATTTTGGACATTTTCTGTACTGTTTGGGGGAGGGGGTTTGCAGAAAATACGTACATTATCATTTATAATTGTCATGAATTTCTGTCACACGATACTATCTCTAGACTACAGTCATGACAACATTTATGAAATCGATGATATTTAATTACTTGTTAAAGTCTCATGAGAGAGCACAGCAATGTTTGTTTCATATTGATCATGATATTGTTAATTTGTGTTTACACCAGTGCCGTCTTATGGCATGGGCCCACTGGGCACTGGCCCGGGGCTTCACTTTTTTAGGTGGGCACAATGCTTCTAAGAGACTCACTCGTGTAAATTCATCATGCTCTACATATTTTTAATGAATAGTAAGAGATGTTGCCAAATTAATTTGATTAAATGGACATTCAATGGACATCACCATCACCGATTCGACTTTAAACCTCGGTATTATCGCAAGATTCAAAAATTAATATCATACGTGCGAATCACAAGTTGGATACTTCTTAAAGGGGGATAATTCTCGTCTAAAAGTTTTTCTTATCTCAGATATTATAAATTAATAATTTGTATTTACAATCATGTTAGACTAAGATGTTAGTCCTAGGTGGCAATAACCCCAGCTAAGCCACTTTACGTACTCAGTAGAGAAGTTAGTGGAGAAAAACTGCGCCTTCTAAAGGCATGATCACACTGCGCATTTGCTCAGGGTCTCACACCTCGAGGAGGCCACATGACTTTAGGAGGCCTCACGCCTTTGATGGACATCCCCCTTCTATGGAACATCACGCCCCTAGGGCTTAACACGCTTTTCGTGTCATTATGCTGCCAATATTATTAGTGATCATTGAAATATCTATGGAAATTGAGTTTAAAAAAAAAAAAATCTGAAAGACCGATCAAAATGAAAGCGGGAAGACTCATTCTAAGGACTATTTAAACAATTTGTTCCATTTTCACATATTTTTTTTTTTTTTTTTTTTGTGTACTAGCTTTAGAAAAAGTCTTTTTAGATACATCATCAATTTGAACACAATTTATTAATTATTTTATTTGGAGGAGTAAATCAAAGAGTGTTAGGGAAGGCACCAAATGATCAGTATTTAGTAATTTATAAGAAGAAAGTTAAAATAGTTAGAAATTCCGCATAAACAATTTAAGTTACTGCATTTGTTTGGAATTTCATGATGTCTCATTTTCTCTCTCCAATAAATCACATATTATTTATCAAATATATGACTTCTTTTTTTTTTTAAATTTTCTTTCTTCTATTTCATACGATTTAGATACAATTTATTTTTATAGAAAGAAATTCCACTGAACAACGGTCCACAGGAAAAACTATGAAGAAGATTATGCCACCAAGTACATGTGATTTTATCGAATCATCCATTTTATAAGGGCGTATCTTAAGACGATTTTGCCACACCCTAAAATTGAAACCACGGTTGATTGGCCATCTTGCCCCCTCCTTACCACAGACCTGAGCATATATAGGGACCTCAATGCATTTCTATGACCAGGGTCTCCACTGCTAGAAAAGACGGCACTGGCTCACAATCACTAGAATTAACAACAGTAATGGTTTCCATTTTGACTTTGTGGACAGTGAAGCATTTATTCCGTTAGGCTGAACTAGACAGCTGCAATGGCAATAAAGAAAAGTTGGGGGACCCACGACACACATATCAAAACGCATGCTGTAGAGCTTCCAAAGCCTTTTTTTAACTAGACGCCAAAACTGACAAATCGATATAGTTTCTTAATGCTACCTTAAAGAAGATTCACGTAATCACATGCATATGTAAATCAACAGTCTCCCCCTCCCCACAATTAAACAAAAAAAAGAAAAGAATTTAAAATGTCAACTCGTATTCTACGCTACTACCGCTAATAACCGGAAGATATTAATCACCGTAAATAGTGTGTTAACTTAAACTATAATAGAAATATTTGGAAAAGCTTCTGCAAACAATCATGACTAAGAGCATGTCTGCACCGAATCCGCTATACGTCAAAACACATCAAACTAGACACTGCGGGACGTATCGGTGAGAAAGGATCAGCTTTCCAGTGGGGCGGGGCATGGTGTGACATCAAAAACCAGTGATCCTTATAAACTATTATAAAACGCCCTCAATCATTAATAAAAAAAGGCTAAGCATTAACTTGTTGTTTTGTTGTTTGTTTGTTGTTTTTTTTTTTTTATACAAGGATACATGGATGCATGGATACATGGATACATAAATACAAGGATACATGGATTCATTTTGTTTTTGTTTTTTTTTTTTTTTTTTTTTTTTTTTTTGGGGGGGGGGGGGGCGTTTGGGGTTGTATTTTTTTCTTCTTGTATATTGATTACACCTTCTGAACTTTTAATACTTAAAGCTTACTTTTTTTTCCAATAAGCTTTAAATAATAAATGAAATATATTAATTTGTATACATATTTTGTTTTTCTGTTTTTAAATCATGATTATAGTTTGTTATGTAATTATCATTCTGCCAACATTATACGCTATGTTTGGTTTAAAAATAAAAAAAAATTCACTTGTTATAGTGTAATAAATTTACAACGGGAAATGCACACCTTTGCCTTAAACCAACTGACAGCATCAGCATAATATCTGTAACATATTCCATCAACAAATTTGGCACCAGATCCTGAACACGTTGAGGTGGATTTAGTCTCTAGAGCAACCCAAACAACAACAAAAAATTAAGAGAGAACTATTTAAAATAAAGAATTCATAAATAATACTTTTTGATAAAATGTTGAAAGAATATACACAAATTATGTTTACCATTACAAATATTGTTTTTGAGAGTGATGCTAATTGTTAAAAAATTTTGCAATTAATGTCTTAGAAACACAAGCAGAATATAATGATTAAAAAGATATTTACCTGGCACTCCGTTGATCAAAACACATGAAACAGTTAAATAAGCAAGAACAATGAAGAAATCAGTTGCCATGACTAAGAAGGAAATGTTATGATAATGAAATTGTTATGTGTCAAAAACTTTTTTTTCCATACTAGACATTTTTTTTAATGGAAAAAGTTTAAGATTTTTTAAATTAAATTTTAATTTATTATTATTAATTTTATTTTCTAAAAGAATTTTATTAAATTTATGAAATGGTATTTAATGTTTAATTATTTTTTAAGGATTACTTTAAACCCCAAAGACTTGAATATTACAAGCTTGACAAATGATGTAAATGCTCTATAACCTCTCAATAAATACTTATGCTGGTCCACTTTTCGAGGAAACTCTTCAAGTAGATTTGAATCACTCTGAACTGTTTCTACAGATATGCACTGTTTAAAGAGTTTTAAAACATTACTCCTGGTTAATCTAATGTTATTTTATGTTAATATTATAAAAGTCTAGAAAGAAAAAAAAGACAATTATAATTTGCAAAATTCTATATCAAATTTTAAATGCTCACACACAGTAACAAGCACCCAAATATACACACACACGAAGGAAATCCATATATACCGGTACCATTTACAGCTGACTTTTATAACAGCCTTTTGTCTGACACAATTGTAACATCCATCATTAGCGAAGCCAGGTTGTGTCGCTAGGAAGAGCCAAGAATCTTGAAAAAGAAGCAACATCAAAATAAGTTCAACAAATTACATTGATGACGATTATATTTTTATATTTTTATTTTAAAAAACTTCAACATCCAACGTTTTGGAACCAATATAGATATAAAAGGGTGGTTATTAAATCAAAGAAATTTAACACCTTTCGCTAACATAGATGATTCGTGATATGACGTCATTTGTGTTTATTTTAGAACATACTAATTTTATTTTTATTTCGTAAAATTACCAACGCACTAAAAACGCACCAAAAATAACTAACTTTTGGGTTTTCTCGATCCAAAAAATGAGATTACAATAGATAATACATTTTTCGATTAAATTTTGTGTCCATAACTTTTAAATTCAGATAAAATGCTTAAAATAGTTCCTTAATTTTTTACTTTAAATGTATTTGTAATTTATAATAATAATACCTAAATTTTTACTAGAATAAAAGCGAATTTATATAATTGTTGGCATTTAAATTAATTCGATTTCCGTATAATAATTGAATATAACTGGTTGTTTTTAAGAATCGGAACGTATCTAAATAAAACAGTTTTTTTCGAGTTACGCCAGTATAGCTCACTCTTATGTATGTATTTGTTTAATGTTGAAATCTATGTTTGGGTTGAGATCAAAACAAAGTCGTTTATAGAATTACAGAATAATTTGAAATGATTTAAAGCTAATTTGTTATAGAATGATGTTTTTTTCAGTTTGCGCATGACATACAGTCGCCATCTTTATAACAATTATGACCGATATATATATATATATATATATATATATATATATATATATATATATATATATATATATATATATAAATCTGTCGTCATGGATGATGAAATGAATGGCAGACTCGCAAAAGCTAGTGCCCTATTTGGCAGGCTCCGCAGCACTGTTTGGGACAGGAGAGGTATCAGTCGAGAAACAAAGCTCAAGGTCTATAGCGCAGCAGTCCTCCCGACACTGCTTTATGGATGTGAAACGTGGACTGTCTACCAGCGTCACGCCAAGAAATTGAATCATTTTCACACTACCTGCCTCAGGAAACTCCTCGACATCAGGTGGCAAGACAAAGTCCCCGACACCGAGGTCCTCGCTAGAGCGAACATACCTAGTATCTTCACAACTCTGATGCAGTCTCAGCTCCGTTGGATGGGGCACGCAGCCCGTATGGCAGACCACCGGCTCCCGAAACAAATATTCTTAGGAGAACTCACGATAGGCAAGCGCTTCCAAGGAGGCCAAAGAAAGCGTTACAAAGACTCACTGAAAGTGGCACTAACGGCCTTCAGCATAAACCCTACTCAATGGGTGCAGACAGCCCAGGACAGAGCCAGATGGAGAGCTGCTGTCAAAAGGGGGCTAAATCCCATGAAGCTAAGAGAATAACCATAGCTGAGACACGCAGGCTTGTTCGAAAGAGCAACATTAGGTCATCGTCTGAAGCAACTATTCCATGCCCACGGTGTCATAGATTATTCCGAGCAAGGATCGGTCTAACAACCCACCTAAGAGCTCACCGTAATCCCAACCCCCTCCCCCCCCCGCCCGCCCCTAACCGGATGATTCGATGCTCCTTGTCGACTTCGACGGACGAACAACATGCTATATATATATATGTGTGTGTGTGTTTGTGTATATATATATATATTAAATCCCACCCCCCTCCCCCCCCCGCCCGCCCCTAACCGGATGATTCGATGCTCCTTGTCGACTTCGACGGACGAACAACATGCTATATATATATATGTGTGTGTGTGTTTGTGTATATATATATATATTATTCATATCATATCATATATATATATATATAAGTGAAAGTTTGTGGCGGGATTTGTTTGTTTCACAAATGCTTTTACAAAGATTGATGGATCTTGACCAAACTTGGCACATATATCCATCATCATCAAGAAGGAAATCTTAAGGGGTTATGAACTTTTTATAACATTCCGTTTTGGGCCGGGGGCCCCGACTTTGTTTTTGCCCTTATATGATATATAAAAATACTTAGAAACAAATACTCCTACATGAGTAGATGGATCTTGACCAAACTTAGTACACATATACTTTATTACCCATATTCAAATACCGAAGTCTACTGAACTCATAATATCCATTTCTCTGGGGCCGGGAGAGGGGCCCAATTCATTTTTCCTTATGTAAGCGATATAAATATCAATAGGCTTAGACAACACTATAGTTTCTATTTGAATTGATCGATATAGGCCTAGTGTAGTTTTAGCAATACCCTTCATTGTCCGTATTGAAATATCGGTGGATTTAAAACTAATAATATCCATTCTAGAATTTTCCAGAAATTTCGATAATTTTAAAAAGCTATTTCTATGACATTTTTAAGTAGATTTTAATGTGACCAATTTTAACTTTTAACTCTATTATTTATCCGTCTGATATTTGTAGGGCCTCTTTCTCAGGCATAACTAAATGGGTATAAGTATGGATGGGCCCCTTGATGCCCCTTGATTAAATTAAAAGAAAAATTATTATAATTATGGCATTTTTTGAAGGTTTTTATGGTATTCAACAAATAATTAGAAAAGTAGTTGCTACACATGTTTCGAGCATGTTATTAAATTTAATCTAGAATATTCCAGAAAAGTCTAAATTGATACAAGGAGATAAATAGTGGGATCTAAGGGATGATTGAAATGTTAGGTCTATGCATATCTATACTGCCCCGGAGTTTACTGTTCTCTCAGTATCACTAATAATTTGTTGATACGGGATCCCAAATGGGTCGGGCCCCCCTCATAATCTTTTTCCCAACGGGATCAGTATACAACAAAGTAATAGCTGAATCACACACCCAAAAAGCCTTTTTTTTTTTTTTTTGCCAAAGAAAAAAATCAATAACTTTTTAAATTTTGATTGTAATTTGTCGTTTTTTAAGGGAATATATAGTTCCGATCCATTGCCATAAGCAAAATCTTAACTGTGTACTAAATTCATGGTTGGCATAAGACAAACGGGACGCACGTAAGTGCTGATTGAATGATTAAATAGAAGGAGGTGGACTGTTTCATGGTCCACGAGTCTTAAAAGCATTAACCTTCCGGCGGACGCATCAATTCAGATAGATAAAAGCCAACACAATTTGTGTGTGTTTTTTTTTTTAATGTTAATGAGAGATAACAGTGCGTTCTGCTTATCAGTAGCTCAATAATTTCCTTTCCATTGTAGGCAAAGACCGTATATGGTATAGAAAACGCTTTCAGTGTGCAGATTGTGCCTATTATGTTCAATTTCAATGACCGCGCCCTTGCGCTTTACTTTTTTAAGTTTAACAATTTTATTATTTTCCCTGGTTAGTTTCATGTTTTAAAATTTATAAACACAATGAAACATTATCTTACTTCTAAATAATGTAATGTCTGTTTTTAAATCGTAAATATCACATTAATGCATTGCATCCAAATAAATACATATACTGATCTAATTATACGGCATGCTACTTCCTTTGTCTAGCCTGGAGATGGGTACGAAAATGTTGAGTCTCAAGAATATAGAGAAAAATAAATACTTTTTTGAAGATGAAACAGTAGAAGAAGACTTTAAAGATGAGCAGATAAATTCAAAGAGTTAAGATGCAGTTAAATTCGTCAGAAAGATTAGCAGTCAGAAGAATTCGAGGATGATATTGAGCGTGCAGGTACTATGATTGACAGGTTACTTTTCATTGGAAAATACAGGGAAACTAATTGGAATAGGTGTCATCTTTCATGCAGAGTGCGTTTGAGAAGTACCGGTATAAATTTTGTTACCAGATTTATAGGCCCCGCAAAAAATGACACGAACCCATTTTGAATGCTGGAGTTGCCTGTACGGTATTGTACAATACAAATCAACAGGATGAAAGGATTAAAAAGCAAAATTGTAGAAAAAAATAAACGATACAGCCTACCAGTCGCACAATGTTGGGAGCCATTTACGCCATTTACCAAATTTTTTAATGATAAACATGACTGATATCAAGGACAAACGACTCACTTTGGAAATTACCAAAATTTGGTCAGAATGAAGGTGTCTTAAAGATGTTGTGTAATGAATAAGTGCTGCCTGAATTTAATTGAAGCATCAGAGAGTCAATTTGTAAACTTAAATTTAATGTTCATGTCATGTATTTTTTTCTATTAATGTGCTTTCTTTATTTCATTTTTTTTTCAGAATTATGTTCCCATTATTGGGTAACAAATAAAATATTTATTTCAGTTGTACATGTGCTTTGTTTGATTTATTATTTTCAGCTTACTTGTCCATTGTTTGTTAATTACCTTATTGAAAAACAAATTACTTCAAATCATCAAATAAAATAAGCCTATTTAGCCAGTCACATATAGCGCTGTCAATTTTATGCAGCACGCCCTGTCTCATTAGGAGTAAAAGCGCGCCCGTCGGAAAGTTAAACTACTTACCAACCAAAAGAAACATCTTAACTACTCTTAGCTTCAGTCAATGGTCTACTTTAGCTGGGCATGTGTTTGCTAAGTACCAGGGTAGAGAATGATGTATACGATTATTTTATTTGTATGTGTGTGAAATAACGTTAATTTTGCTATAATAAATGCAAGTTAATTAGCCTGTTAAAATAAGATCATGCTTAGTATGCTTAAATGTGTAATAGCATGTTCATACTTTAGAATATATTTCATAAATGGTATATAATATGTTTATTATTTACACATTAAATTTCGTTAAATATTGATTCCAAACTTTGATGTATTAATTTGAAAAGTTCAATAGAGAAGTGTCAAGGGTATGATAATCACTTTTGTTGTGTTGGGTATGTAAAAGATGTTTAGTGCAGAGATTATGTGTGTGGCTGTGTTTATTGTGTGAAATATTTGTGACGTATTTGGGTAAAGGGGAACTGGCGCGTTAGTTGTGTTGTTGTTATGGTGGATTAATGGACATTGAACGATATTGACTGTTTCACTTGTGTTTTGCTTGGGATGTTGCTGGAACGTTTGGACTATCAGTCGTAAAGTATGCAACAACAATAGTTTAAGGAAGTGTTGGTGAATAACTTATAGCATGTAACAATTCGGTTGGTGTTTGTTTTTTGTATTGGTATCAGTTGCTTAGTTACACCGCCCGTGGAATGAAGGGGAGCATAATACCCAAAGAAGTAGACATTATCATCAAGGGTAGATGAGCACACGACAGCAACATCCACATCTCGTCATCAAGTGATATTTATTTATATTGTAATTGTGTCGACTCCATAAGAAGAAATGTGTCTTCAGGAAGCCTTCTATTGATTACAGTGGTAAAAAGAGGGAGAGACCGCAATCAGTTTAGGGAAACAAGGAAATAAATAAAGTAAAATATAGGAAATGCTGAAAAAAAAAGAAGGGAACAAAACCATGAACGCTTCAGCAGGAAGCCTTCATCAGCAAACAAAAAACAGAATAAATAATATAACATTTAGCTGAAAAGTAGTTTTCATGAGGGTAGCAAGAGTATTTTTCAGGTTTCCCCCTCTTTATTTTATTTTTTTTTTTTTAAAATGTATTACTAATTAGACGCATAGAATCACCTCGTCAAATATGTTACATTTAGATGCTTGTTATAGGAAAAATAATGCCTACTCAATGGGCCATGATGCGAAAAGAGGGCAAACGGTGTGGAAAGGAAGGGTTTTTAAAAAAAAATTCATTCAATAGTGAAATGTTTACAAGATTTAAAAATACGTTGTTTATTATAAATGAGACCAGGCCCAGGAAACTTAAATTTTCATTAGCATATCTTCATTTACTCTCAGTTTTACTAGATAATAATGAAAAACTATCTTACATGGACGGGGGGATATCCTGGCCTAGGCTAATTTTTTCCTCGGTGTATACTCTGACCTTGGATGAACTGCGCACAAAAACTGTATTAGAGTAGTATTACTTAGATCAATTTGTATACTATTTAACAGCTAATTAGAACTTATATTTGAAAAAAGAAAGTGTTTTATTGATCAAAGGACCATCTTTGACCGATGTAAACAAAATAAGACAAATATTCATCCATCTGACATTATTTGATTTCCTGTTGTTCATGATTTAAACGATCCAACATTCATAACGTTATAATATTATTGAAATGTATATTCTAGTAAAATAATTAATATCTAAAAATTTCATTATATATTATTTCCATGCTATAAAATTTGTCGTGGTATAAAAATAAATTATTCCTAGAGGAGTAGAGCGTATATGCAGTAGCCCTCCAAGGCTAACAAGCCCATTGAATTGGATTATAGGAGTGTTGGTGGTGTTTTTTTGTTTGTTTTTTTCTTTTAAATTTGGCTTGTCGTTTGCATGGGATTGAACTCCAATCAACAAGAATGTACTTAATTAAGACCGATCGGCCACTAAAACACACACATATTGTTCGCTCTTTGCACGTAAATGTTGCCAAATAGACTTGTCTTGATCTGCTTTGTGATTAAAGTGAGGGCGAGTGGATCGATTCGTCAGCATGACGCACTCATCCTTTCTTATTGATCGAATGGCAATACTTTGTGAATAGGCATGTGTAGTAAGGAATATACCCAGGTTACCACAAACTTGGTCGACGTCATCATTGATGACGTGTGCAAAATCGGTGAACTAGGAGGCGAGGTCACAATACAGTGGATACCCGGGCACGTTAACGTCAGTGACAATGAGAGAGCAGACACTCTGGCGGAAACCGGGACTGCCCAGCCTCAGCCAGAAGTATCAATAACTTACTTGGGAATTAAAAACTGGCTGGCGGACCATTTCAGGACGAAGTGGTACAGGCAATGGGCAGACAACACGACCGCTAGGGGAGTCTTTTCAAACTTGCCCACTACTAGCAAACAAGACCCATGGTGGAGGTTAGGCCGCAGACAGCAGAGCTTAGTGACACAGATGCGTACCGAACATTGTCCCATACTTCTGGCGGCTGGATAGCAACAGGGATCCTACCTGCCGGCATTGCAGCCTGGCCCCGGACACTCTAGAGCACCTGTTGACCGAATGTCCCTCACTAGATCTCGCGGGGGGAAATGTATGGCTCAGCTCAACAGATGGAGTTGATAGCCAATTTACTAGCCGGGGTCATAAGAGAGTAATCTCAGACCTTCACCAGAATGTGTGTTAATTAGTAACGAATAAACCCGTTCTTCACTTCATTGGGGGGGGGGGGGGGTGGTAAGAAGTGTGTTTTAATTGTTTGATTTTTTGATTTTACAAAATGTGTATATTTTTCTGCATATTATCTTCCTACAACAGTAAAGGAAAGACCACTAGACTCTAAACTCAAGGGAAACAGATAACAATAGTAGGGATAATTTGAAAGTGGGCGAGGGTTAATTGCTTATTTGCCTTAAACGTTTTAATTTTGTGAATATTAGGCCTAAACTTTTTAAGTTTCTGTTCGTAAGATATATCATGGATTCGATTACAACCCAATACCACTCCACACCCATAATATATTGTTGAAACTAAATCTTTAAGGATAGGCACACAAATCTTTTCACTAAATGTGAATAGTTTGGAAACACAAATATTTATAAAGATAGAAAAATATCATTGAATACGTTTTCAGTAAAAAAAAATAGATAAGTTGATTAAAAGAATATAAGTTAAGAGGAAGAACAAACGAGTCTAAAAAGACTAGATGAACCCGAATTTTTTTAAAAACTTTAGAACATTTAAGTGGATATGTCAGATTAAACAATTAGTCATAACCTTCTAAATCTTTCATTCTTCGTTCATGAATGTGACAGTAATTTTAAAAAGAAAAATGGAAAGAAAAACGTTTGAGTAAATATTTTTAAATAAAGAATGTAAACAAAAAAAAAAATTGGAATTCGAGCAAGACGTCCCCCATTAAAACAGTAACATCAAACACAATTCAAAAAACGCAAGTCAAACTTGAAACTGCTAAAATTACTTTTCCCAAACAAACTTCAAATCAAAAGAAATATGTAAATATAATGAAAAAAAGGTGAAATAAAATTATTATTATTTTTTTTTAATTTTAAAATTCCATTTTAAAATGTATGCTCTATATTTATCATCATAATATTTATTTAATGATAAGTATTATGTAAATATTGTCATATTGAATAATTAAAAAAAAAGAAATGAAAATCAATGACTATTACACAACGGGCTGATACTAGTATATAGACTAAAAGAATTAAAATACAATTAGCACAAATCTTATTACAACCAACAGGTGACAGTTAACATCTTAACCAGATATAAACCAAAAACTTTCTTAAAATCATTTTGTTTATTTATAAAAGTTCATAGTTTAATTCAAATTTTTTGTTGTTGACATTTTTTTATGTATAAGTAAAAAAGTTCATTGTTTAATTCCATATTTTTACATTTTTTAAATTATGTGTCTTGATATAAAAATTATAACCACTTGAATAAATTAAGCTTTTATATTTTTTCTAAAGCCTATCATGAATTTGATAGTCTAACCATACATGAGAACTACACTTTTATACATACCAATTGATTTGTGTTATGGTATAAAAAAAACAACAACAAGGGATACTCATTGTAAAGCTAAATTTAAATTAAATATATTGTATATTTATTTTAGCAAAAAACTAAATCTTTAATAATTCTGTACAATAGGCACCAAAAGATGACATCATTCAAATAATTCATATTCTTAGCTTTCTCAGAAGACATAACACATTTTTCTCATATTTTCTATTTTAGGATCTAGACTGAAAAAATTTACATCATGTTCATTACAGGAGAATGCTCCCAATAACTATTTTTAGCAAGAACAGTAATTTGTGAGTTGTTATCTTAAACTCCAAGAAAATTTAAAAGAATTAACAATATCATTTCTAAAAGTAAAGGTGATGAATAATATTAATGTTTCTTGTTTTGTCTTGACTGCTGAAGAAGGTGTTTAGCTGAAACATCCTTCTAATTGCCCTATATTTTTTAAAGCCTAAAGTATCTCCTTTGTTTCACTATTTATGTACTTAACAAAACGTAAAATACATTCACTTCTTTATTATCATTTAATAGGAGGGCCTTTAGGCAAAATAAACTTTAAAAAAAATATAGCTTACTGCTGGATACAAAATTTGTTTAAATTATATAATAGACCTTGATATAAAAACAGCTTAACTTTTTAGTTCTGCCTGCTTTAAAAAAAATTACCCTGATGTGTATGCATCTGTGGGGACAAGGCGCAAAATACAAAGACATCAGATTAAAGGTTACCTCCCAGAGAAACAAAAAAAAGTGGATTAAAATAAAACGAATAATCTGTGAATTTCAGTTTGTATGCTATTAGAGCCAATTCAACTTTAACAAAGTATAATTTTATCACATGGCTGTCTAAATCAAAGGCTGAAAAATGCTTTTAAAAATTATGCAGATTGATGTCAGGGTTCTTGATTACATAATTTTGTAGTAGCAACGATTATCTAGTGCCTGAGATTGTGCAGAGAAACTATTCAGTTTGTCTTGTGGATTTTTATAGGGAGAAGTTGGACGAAAGGCTATTTTAAAGTTTTGTGGGCTGGTTAAGGGAAGGAATGGGCCAAATGGGATAGGTTGAATTGGGCTTTAGTGGTAAAGTAAAAATCACATAAAGGAATGACAGAAAAAATAGGGGCTAGAAATAACAAATACAATTGTTTTGTGTGGCAACTGGCGAGTGAATCTGAAACAATGTAAGCTGGGTGATATTAATGGGAAGTGATTAGAAATATTTAAATGCTGCACACTGGGAAATAATAAAATAAATAAATACATGCATGCTAAACTTTATATTAAATAAATATGTATTAGTTACCTATTAAAAAATAAAACAACGGAAATCCAAATAAAATGCTCATTGGTATTTATTTTCAATTTATAATTATGTGCGCTAAATTTTTTTTCTTTCTGTAATCTTTTAGTTCCTATCTTATAGTGTTAATAATTAAATAATTCAAAATATCAATTACTTTATTGCTGTTATCTTTAGTACCCATCTCGGAATTATAATATTGTTTAAAAAATTGAAAGCCTTGGCAGTTTAGAACCTTTTTTAAAAAGTAGTGTTATTAACTCTGTTACCTTATTTTTTTAAAATTCCATGTCTAACAACAAAAAACACAAAATGTTCATTACTTACTAGTTTAGGACTAGATAATTCTGAAACTTAACCTTTTTTTTTCTTCAAAATATTTCTTTTAAAATGCAATTCATTTTATTCTGCGAAACAAACACTATCATAAGTTACGTTTAATTTGATATTTCTGTTCACTTTATCATTTTAACTCTTACACATAATGTTTTGGGAATATTGGAGAAGAGCATTTTAAAAAACCTTTATTGTTGGTAACAAAATTAAAATTATATATTGAACCTGTAGTATACAGCAACATTCCCCAAATATGGTCTGCGGACAGGCATCAATCTGATGGGCTTATATTTTAAAGCCAGTACAACATCCATATTTTAGATAAATGAAAAAGAAAATGTAAATAATGTATATGTCAAGGCTGGTCCCAAGACCGGGTGCAAAAGGAGGAGGGTTGATGTGAGGCCAGCTACCTGAACCATAAAAATCAATCGCTACAGAAATGCAAAGAAGCAAAAAAAAATTAAAAAATTCAGCTCTGAGAAAGGAGGTGGTCTTCTTTTTCAATAAGAGCTATGAAGCCTTGTGGCCAAATCTAGGCTATACTAAAAAGCCTCAAAGCCGAAGACCCACATTTCAAAGGAAAGGAACATAGCCATGTGGAAAGTGTGAACCATATAAGAAGTAGAACTGTTCCATTTAAAATACAAATATATCTATAACATTTTTTTCCTTGTCACAGGACTCGGGTGCAATTTCAGAATGGTCTAATGGAAAGCTTGAGAAATGCTGGTATAGCACATAAATGTTCAGTCCTTTCATGCTTTAAATATAGTAAAAGTAAATCATACCAAAAACTTTTTTTTTACTAAATTGACAACCCTTGCGTTTTTAATCTTATCACTGTCAGCATTATGTGAAATGGTTAGTTAAGAAGTTCAAAAATACAACTAAAACTATGTCAGCAAAAAACAAATGGATTTGTCTTCAAAACACAACCAAAATCTATAGATATAAGTTCAAATAATTAAACATATTGAAATATAATATATTATTACATATATCCTTTTTCATCAATGTCAATTAACAATTGAATAAAACTATGTTTTTCTTTAAAGGCTAATTTTAATTTTCAACAGAAAATCATAAAAACATAAACAATGTTTGATGTGCTATAATCCCTCTGTTTCACATAATGCAGGGTGGTTGGTACTTTTGTCATAGTCAATATAATCATAATGATGCTCATTGTTGCCTTCAGTTAATTTGAGGTAAGCTGGAGTAGTCACCCCTTGCACTTGGTTGTATTCATTGGTCGAAATCTCATTGGAAATGACATCTTTGGGATGAAAAATAAAAGTAGACATAATATAAAAATCTTTTTATTTATGGAATAATTTTTTGGGCTTAAAATATTTCTAAAAAATACTCATTTCATTTTCTTAATGGTTTGAGTGGGAGCATTTGATAAAAAAATATTTAAAAAAAAAAGAAAATTAATAATAGCATAATATAAGTAAGGTCTTGATTAATTGATTTGTTAGTGCTTGATACCTATAACTGTTATTAATCAAAGCAAAATATACATTTATAAGTTATGATAACAATTTAAAAATATTTTTTAAATACTCACCATTTCTATTTCTCATCAAAGCATCGTATGTGTGTGGTCTGGAAATAATGTAGATGTAAGAAATATGTGATATGTTAAATGATTTTAAAATGTGTTTTATAATATATATAAAGGGTTACATGCAACTTTTCGTGGAGTAAATAAGAAAAATAAATTCTCATAGAAAAGGAAAATAATCATATTAGGTACCGGTATTCTACAAATGTGACTAATTTTTTCAAATAACTGTAAAATAAACTATCAAATAAAAAAAAGTTTTCACACTTGTTTTAGAAATTAAGGAAACAAATTAAAAAATGTAAATCTATATATATATATATTTCATTATATAAATACTGGATAAAAAAATTTTTTAACTTGAAATTTACCTTTCTATTTGTTGCTTTCTTTTCCCTGAATAGAGTAAAAAATATATAATTTTGTATTAAAATTCTTTTTTGTATAGAATTTATTTTAAAATATTAAACGGACTGTATAAATTTTACTAAAATTATAGTTTAAACATACAACTTTAACTACGTTGTGTTAATAAAACACAAATTTAAGACTTGAACCGTTATTAGAATTGACCTACAAATTTTTTTCTTTTAAGAATTAAATTGATGAATTTTAAATATTGTTCAAGTCTTCTTCTTTTTAAAGTGGTTCTTTTAAAATTTATAATTTTATAAAAATATTTACATCCAAGCATTAGAGATCTGCTTAACTTTATTTAAGAGTATTCTGTCAGACATTTTTTTCCTTATCTTAAATAGCTATTTATGTATGCTTTTAAATTTAAAGATAAATGTAAAAATTGAAGAACTACAGTTTAAAAGAATAAAACAATACATTTTTATTACCTAGTTTTCTATAGATTATAAATCCAAGTATGATTAAAACCAACAATGTAGGACATATTGTTATTATTACTATATTCTGTAAAGACAAAACAATGATTTTCACATCTGAAAGAAAAAAATGTAAGATATGTTTATTTTTATTTTTACATTGTCATACATAAAATATATAGAGACACAAAAGTAGTTGTATTGCTATTAATATAAGTTATTTAAAACATTTTTACATTTTTTTTAAAGGGTAGGCCCTATATTACTCTAGTGGGACCCCTGCTTCCTAGCTAATACAAAGTACATTAGTTTATTTTTTTTTAAAATTTATGAGATATTATAATACAAAAAAATGTTTTAAAAATTTAGCGTTTAATTAGTGTAGTTACTTACCAGCAGTTACAAAAGCTGTCCTTGTATTTTTACATTCTACTTTTCCATTATCATTAGATGTGACTAGAGTAAAAAAATGATCATTCATGTTAGTCAGTCCATTGATTTTGTAGGTAAATGTTTCTGTGTCTGGATTTTCAACTTCACCAAGAACAAAGCCATCACTTGCATCAGTATTTGTTGAATTCCTAGTTACATTGTACATCATGACTTGAAACTTTTGATTCTGATCATGAAGTTTCTTGGTTTTCCAGGAAATTGTGATATGCTCATTGTTGACATTAGATATGAAAATTTCATTTGGAAATTCAGGAAAAGCTTTGGGAAGAGGTTGGGGGAAGGGAATTAATAAGTTGAGTTTTATAAAATTTGTGAAATCAACAAGGTAGTCCTTTTAACAAGAAAAACAAATTAATGATAAGGATAGCTTATTTCTTTTCAAAAGGTAAATAACATATGAGTAAAATAACTAATTCAGTTAGACAGTTGAAATGTAAAATATTTAAATATTTTGATGCAGTTTCCAAAAAATAACTTTGCAGCTGAAATGCTTTTAAAAGCATTTCGAAATATAGGCATAAGTTGCAAATTTATTCCAAAAAGTCGACATTAAAATTAATATCATAAAAAAACTAATAGGTTAGAAAAGATTTTGTTGTAAAAATATTATTATAATTTGATTTATACAATATGTATTTTAATTAACATTTTGTTAACTGTCTAATGTTCTTAAAAGGAGCATTTTTTACAACATAGTTGAGATTTTTTAAAATTTAATTTTAAATGCATAAAGAAAAATTAATAAATTTAAAAAACCTTTTCGATATCTATGAGTACTGAATGCCCTTTCCAAAAAGAAATTAGATGGAGTTTTGTTTTCTTTTAACATTACTTTAGTTAAAAATGCAATTACTTACAAAAAACATCGGCAACTGCAGTCAAACTTTCAGTACTTGCTGCTGTCATAGCGAAGCATGTGTACTGTTCATTTTCATGAACACTATTAACCTTAAAATGTATAATAAAGTTCCATTAAATTTAATTAAACAGATGTTTCATTTGATGCTGTACTTTTCTTTTCAATTTTTTTTGTGGCAGACATGATTGACTAAACATTGTAAATTATAATTTTGGAGAGGCTTTAAACTATTTATTTCTTCCTTTAATTTTTTCTTTCTTTTTATTCATAAGTCTATGTATGGTAGAAGAATTTGTCCAAATTATTGTTGATGTTATTTTTTTGAAATTTTAGCTCCATCATCTTCTTTTTCTGCTTTAAGCTTGAAAAACCATTTTAAATGATGATAACAATTAATATGACTTTGCTTAAATGTTAAAGTGTGTTTGATTTCATGTTTATAATGTTCCTTGTTAATATGTTTTGATAAGAATTTATGCTGTTATAAGACATGTGCTAAAAACATACTCCTATGTATATTCATTTTTAAAACCTACATAAAAAAGTTTTGTTCTTGTTGATGCAGATGATACAAGAATTCTTGATGAAATTGAAGTTATGTTCTTCCCTTGAGGTCCAAGAAGTTGAATTTCATTATCTTTTGGAGGTGGTGTAGACTGAACAGTGCAGGTAAAAACAGAGGCTTGACCAGGGGAGACTCTGTTGTTGCCAAGATAGAGAATAGCAGAGTTGTTCCCTTTAAATGAAAAAAATAATTATGAAATTTGTGTTTTAAAATTTTTTAAAAATATATCTCTAAAGAAACCTACTGATTTTAAAAAGAAAAGAAAAATTAAAGATGCAGGTTTATTATTTCTTATTCTAATTTAAGAATATATTGCTTTAACAAATTATAAGGCCATAATTTTTGCTTTGAATTCCCCATAAAAAACAACAATTAGCAAGAATAATGGAAAACATAGTTTTCTGACTCAAATTACATGCAGTTTGGATTTTTTCCCCCAAGTATGCAGGAGAGAAAACGTACAAGTCATTAAAAAATTGTTTTTAAATTTAAGGGAGAAATAAAGATGAAATACTTACATAGCCCACAAGGATATTGATCACTTATTCCTTTCTTACACACACACTTGGAGGTTGGCCCCAGAAAACGCTGACAATGGCTTGAATTTTCACACTGACATTTTTTTTCACATTCCCATCCATAAAAGTTTGGTTCACAGGGAATAACTGATAATTACAAAAATTAAAGCAAATGATGTTATAATCATGGCTTTTTATTTTAATTTGTTAATTTTATATCAATTTTATATTCTAATTATAAGTTTAAAATGGACAGAACAGAAGAAATTGTAGACCTTTTATGTTTCTAGTTTTTCGGTTAGATAAAATTTTTCTAATTGTATGAGATAGTTTGTTTTTTTAAATTCTACCAAAATTTAAAATTTCTTTTTTTATTTTTGTATTACTAAAACACTAACAATTAAAATATACAATGTGCATGTGAATATTTTCTCATTCATTTTGTCTATTGTATTTGGACATTAAAAAGTTGTTTTACAACAAATCTATGTAGGATCTAGCAAAAATGATTATTTCACTAGATGGTAGGTCTGGATGTAAGACAGCTTGAGATTCACTGATTTATTCAACACAAACATTTTTGCAATGGACATGATTTTTTTAAATTATAAAAACTAATTGAGCCGATGGTGATTCGGATAATATAATTTTCAGATAACATAAAATTTTCATTACAATATTAATGCATAAAGATAATATAATAAAATACACAACATTCTTTGCTTATAGTTATTCACATATGTTACTTTATTCTACACCATATAAACCAAAGGGGCCTGTTTGTTGTTCCAGTGTTTGTCGGCCAATGCTTCAAACCATACGAATCATGGCGTACACTAAATATATTTTATTAAAAAGACAGTGGCAGTTTGTGTCCATCACATTTTTGATAACCAGCTTCAGCAAATTGTAATTTTACTGTATTTTTAAGGAAAATTAATTACCTGCCTGGCAATCCTTTCCTGACCAACCCTTGGCACAGCCTGTTGTACATTTCCCGGTAGCTTCATTACAGTGTTCATCAGTTTCTTTACAATGACAATCTTTATTGCAGTAAATGCCGAACCTCCCTCGAGGACACTCTAAAAATAAATAGTAAGTGTAAGAATATGTATGTTTATAATGTTAATTTCATTTTTTAGAGTTTATTAATAAATAAAAAATAAACATAAGTTCTCTTACTATTAAGGACAGACAATACATCACGTAGTTCACTTTTCACGTGTTCATACTCTTATAATTATGTTAAAAATTAACGAAAACATGTTACTTTGCATATTAAATAAATACATTTGATTAAATGGGGCTTACCAATGTCAATCATAATTATGACAATTAATATATGATATTTTCATTCTTATAATATCATTATTATCTATATATATAATTCGCCACCACCACGCAGGCTATCATACGCCAGAAGGTGGTTAAATAATGAATTTACTAGCACGCAAAATATAATTCCCCATAACTATGCTAAAGACTAGTAAAGATATATCTATTTTTAATAACACTATTGTGTTTGGTGCGTAATATTTTCTTTTAGGAAATGAAATCATCTCAATTTAAGTACTTGTAAAAAATATTTGGTTTAAAAGTGGTACCAACATGAGAATATTAATATAGTTCATGGGCGTGATGGCGTGAAATAAAAAGTGTGCAGTGCTGTATCATTGGGGAAGGGGTGTAGCAAATATTGGGATTCTTAAATGTGCGTTACTTGAGTTCATGTTTTGTCAAGTAACTTTACTAGATGAGAAGTTCACCCCGCCAATGTTTGGCGGGCTCTCTCTAGTCCTAGTTATTTAATATTTAAGTTATAATTATAATTATTATAATTTCAACTGTCAACTGTGAGCTTACTTAGGATGAACCTACTGTGTAGGCCTATTAAACAAATACAGAACTTCGATACCGTTATATAAATTTGACACTTGGGTTTTTAAAAAAAATTACCACATGATCCAAGTGAGCAAATTTGCCATCTGTATTTTGATGATGTTGTGTAGCACCAAGCCTGATCGCTGTCCGCTGTCGCCCTACAGTAGTTGTTAGGAAGTCTCCGGTCGAGGAAATGTTTTTTAGTGTATGCGTGTTTCCGAGGATATTTTCGACTCCATTGCTGACAGGGAATTCCCTGTACAGTTAAATTATGCGTACCCATATACTGCATGGGTTGGTTGTTATAATAACATTTGTCAGCTTGAAACAAGAGACATAAATAATACATATATATTTTTTTAAATTAATAATAATAAACGTTACGACAAATAAAAATTACTAACAAGAAAACAGAAATAGTATGTTTTACAGTTACTAATTTTTAACATTAGAATTAGTATTAGATGTATGAGCTTACCATTAATAATTAAATAGGCTACCAAAAAGACCTACCTAACTGACATCCAGGTCCCCAGTGACCACCTTTACACCTTCCCCCGTTACATAAGCCAGTGATCTTATCACATGTTTCATTGTTAGGACAGTGACATAAATGCCTGCATTTGTAGCCGAATTTACCGTCTGGGCAATGTTTTAGTAATGAATACATAGCAGACACTGAAAAAAAATATAGGCCTATAATAATATAGTTGTAATGAAATAGACTATATGTAAGTAAGTTGATCAAAGTCACGGTTGCATAAAATTCAATAAAAGGGGCCCACATTTGTAATAACTCTAAATTAAATATTCATGTATTGTTTTAATTATGTCAACGAAACAAGGAAAAGAAGGAGTTTGGAAATGTTTGGCTATTACAATACTTTTTTAAATAAATATGATTGTAAATATCATATAATTTTTAGGCTTTTAACACTATAAGATTTGTTTAACCGAAGTGGCTATTCTGACCCGGGTCCGAGAAATGAGAGGTTGGGATTGAAATTAGAAAAACAAATTATTGGTAAGTTGTAATACAAAATTTGGTATCAAATGAAAGATAATTGAACGGACTACATGTTTGTAAATTTATTTCTTTAATTAACATTGATAGCATTGAGTCTAAAGTGACCCGGGTCCGAATAGCGGCGCTGCGTGTCTGGTTCCATTTTGACTAAATGCATTTCGGATGTCATTTGTTGTTGTTTATTTTAGTTAAACTGAAGAAGTAAGTTTACAAAAATATAGTCCATTAAATTACCTTTCATTTGATACCTAATTTTGACTTACAAAACCTACAATAATTTTTAAATATTTTTTTTTTTAATAAACCCAAAATCTCACTTCTCGGACCCGGGTCCGAACAGCTAATGTGCGTCTGTCTGTCCACTGTAGATGCCTGGGCAGAATGTTAGCACAATTAGTGTTGTTGGCCTCTCTTCATTTGTAGATTCTGTTAGTCGAAAATTGCGGTATTTTTTCGATTAGGTTGCAGGTATGGAACAAGGACAAGGTATATAGTAAAGTAACAATAATAACATTGCTTCTTGAACGCATAAGCAACATCTCTAACATCCGTTTTGCATCACAAGTCATTTTGAAAAAACATGTTCAACAGCACCCACAAAGCACTTTTCAGCATAATAAATTACCACCTGCTCCTCAACAAAAAGGAATTTGACCAATGCGAGTAGCTGCGAGGAGACAGAGATAGCGTATTGTAATTATTGCTCACACTGACAAAGCTTCTATTTAAAGTGCCGAATGGTAAAATGAGGATGATTTTGACTTGTCTGGTATAAAATTTCATAAGATGAACATGACAAATCAACAAATATTCCTAATTTTACAATAGAGCAACATCTGACTACTCCATGGGAAGATGGCATTAGCTAGAAACTAAATTACAATTGTGAGCAATATGGCCAATGATCATAATAACACTTCCACAAACAATGATATTTAGTCTTTAGCAACTTTTCATTGATTCTACTTTATACAAATTAAGTGTAACAACTTTTTTAACTTGTTGATGATCAAGCTAACGATGTGATAAAACATTTTTCCTACAATTGTGTTTTATTTAAATAGATTAGCATAAAGTAAAATGTATATATATATATATATATATATATTTATTTATTTGTATTATGATTCATTTTGTGTGTGTGAGGGGGGTGGGGGGTATAAAATGTTGACATAATTAATGAAGTGGGAAATCATGGAAAGTTTGACAGTAGTTTTAAAAAAAAGGGAGCGGGGGTTAAAAAAATTGCGTAATAATTTATTTTTGGCGTAATTAAGGGACGCCCCTATATTAAACAGAAAATATTATGTTGGTGAAAGCGTTTGTGTTACTCATTTTTGTTTTAAACACAAAATAACACACGTCAAAATAATAGTTTATACCTTTACTCATGACTTTGGCTCAGAACTAACGGTTGTTTTAATACATCATCATATTGACTTAAGAGTCAATTTTGATTGATGAACCCATGTTTTAAAAAAATAATCATTCAGAAGTCGGACAAATGATTTGTTTAAAACGAAATGTGAATTTTAGAAAGACTTACATATAGCTTTATTTTTTTATATTTAAAAAAAAAAAAAGAAGTAGCATCTATTGTTAATCAATTAATCTGAGTAATTTTAATTTTATAACAGGAATAACATAGAATGCCGTGAAATAAATATGTGTATTAAAAGCCAATTTTATTTAGAAATTTTGATTGATGAAACCATGTTTTAAAAAAATAAACAATTAGAAGTTGGACAAATGATTTGTTTAAAACGAAATGTTAATTTTAGAAAGACTTACATATAGCTTTATTTTTTTATATTTAAAAAAAAAAAAAAGAAGGAGCATCTATTGTTAATCAATTAATCTGAGTAATTTTAATTTTATAACAGGAATAACATAGAATGCCGTGAAATAAATATGTGTATTAAAAGCCAATTTTATTTAGTTATTATTTAATTATCATTCTACGCTTTCAATTGAGTGAAATGAGTTAAATCCATTTTATAATTGACCCCGTTTTGAAAGACATTGGTTTATTACTTAAAAAAACGGTTTGATTTTTTTTTCCTGTGACACCTTTTAAATCCTTTTTTTTTTTTGAAATGTCACCAACAATATTTTTTTTTCCTCTTCAATTTGTTTCCTTTACTGAAGAGGCACAATTTGGCCACGCCCAATCTTACCACTCCCGAGAAGGTCATCACTCTCACGAACACCATCCCATCCCTGCTAAATTAAGACTTGTCATCATCAAGCACTTGATATAACACTCACCGACCTTGGTGTTCAAGTAACAGGCATTTGCCCCATTTTGAGACAACGTATTTAGGTCAACAAGAGAGCTTGTAAAAGCTTAAGTGAGCGCGTGATGACTTTTTAATTTCACAATACACTGTCAAATGATGAACCGGATTGCGTGTAAATGTTAAGGTCTAGGTCACAAACTAAATAAAAACTAGAAAAAGGAGGGAGGGGGCGTAACTAGGTTTACTACAGCCCGCCCCGGATCAATCATTATCTACCCCTCAAAACGAAACAAAACAAAAATATATATATTATTTTTGACCAAAAATGAAATCCCTCAATATATAGGTGAAAAGTGCTCCGATTCCGGAAAGCGCCAAACACCCTCGCTACGCCACTGTGCTTAACATTTAAAAATAATATCCTGAAACCTACATTTTGTTGTGTCCATACACACGTAGGAATGTCTAAAGCTGCATGGGGCGTCGTTGAGATGAAAGTTTTTGTACACGCTTATACAATCCTCATCTTCTCCTCCATTAGAGTGGACTTCGTTATTCGCCTCTCTGCTGTCCCATAATTTAGCTAAGTCTTCATTGGCCAGCTGGTTATTTTGAATCCAAACATAGCGCCCTTCAATGGCCAAATCAGTCGCATCAATCCACACTATTAAGAAAACACATTTACTGACATAATTTGAGAATGTAAGATTGTGGACTGCACAAATTAAGTGATAGGTACAAATGAAAAAAATAAAGTATTTTTAATAGAAGGGTTACCGAATAAGCTTAATGCTAAGGGAAAATACATGCTATAAAACTCCTGTCATTCTTATTACTCTTACTTTGTTTTTTTTAAATATTCTCGGTGTAGCTTTGAAATGACACATACATATATACACACACACATATGTATATATATATATATACACATATATATATATATATATAATCAATAACAGTAGTATACACAACTGGTCTCTTTTTCTCTTTTTGTTTCTTTGTTATTGCTAACGTTGTATTAAAATGGATAGTCAGGTGCAGAGGTTAGGGACAAGGATGAGGCAAACGAGAAACTAACCACATGAAAGGGTGCCAAATTGATGAGCACACACACACCCAAACACACATGTATGTTAAAAGAGACAGATTGGAAAGATGGTCGCAATGAATTTTTTTTAAAAAGAAATGTCATATATGTAATGCATCGCTTTACCTTCCGCTCTGATGTCCTGGTTAATCAATATTTGTTTAATCTGATCCAACGTCTCGAAAGAAGCTAAAATTGTCCCTTGTGCCTCACATTGCCGCTTTAATGTTTAAATAAAGAGTATAAAATTGTATATGTTTTCTAACAGCAGTTGACAAATTACATTTTGTTTTCCTGATTCTTTACTTTCGACAGTCTTAGAACCACTCTCCCCCGAAGCCCAGGTTTTATGTACCATGAATTTAATGAAAATCTATAGATTAAAAAAATCCGTTTCAAAAAAAAAATTAACGCTTTATCATTTTCCTTTCTTTAGAAAAAGAAAAAAAAATGAATTAAAAGATAAGCCTTTAAAGAAGATAAAATATTTTAACAATATTATTTTAAATTGTTATGCTGGTCAACTAGATATAACAAAAAAATCAATGTTTTAATTGAATGTATGTTTGGACACCTTATTTAATTAAATATTATAGACAAAAATACTGTTTACCTTTGCATCAAACCATGTGGACGGACCTGTAAAAAATCTGTAGCATGTGCCATTAACGAACCTCTTACCATTTCCTGAACACTCCGAGCCTGAGTTGGCTTCTAAAATAAAGCAAATAATAACTCTATAATTATAATTTTTATTTTGCTATGTAATTGTATATTATAAAAAAAATATGTTACCTTCTCTTTAATAATACATTAAAAAATAATAGTAATGAATCCAAGGCAAGGTATAAAAAAATAGCAATAAATAGACATTTTTACCTGATACTTTCATGATACAAAACAATATCGCAATAGAATGCATATCAAATAATGATGAAAATTTTGCCATTGCTTTCATGGCCGCAATGTAAACGTGAACTTGCTTAACAGACGTGGTGCTTGCAAGAGAGATGATGCTTCAGTATTTTATTCTCAACAGGTCTTGTTTTGATAACACTTCAGGAAGCCACGAAGAAGCGTCAACTTAAATTGCATAAAGGCAGCGCTTATAACCTTTGACCTGGGTTGGCGTGTAGGCCGTATGTGACGTCATACGAATGAAAAACATTTATAGTATGTCTTATTTAGCACCCTGTACACTTGTTAAATGTCACTGTGTATCCCAAGTGGACTTTAATTACATTAAAAGGCATACACAAATATCCATTGTTACAATTTTTTTTTTTTTTTTGTAATCGAAATTATATTCAGTTATTCTGAGATTATTTATTAACTAATATAAACTACAAAACTATAAACTATAAATATTTATAAACTACTAATAAATAATGTTTTGGGACACTTTTTAAATATTTAAGAATTTTAAGAACACAAGAGTTAATTTACAAATAAATATTTTAATGCTACAGTTATTAGGACAAAAGTTTATAATTAATGTCGTTATAAAGACACGCAATTACCTGATTTTTTTGACGCCATGCTAATCGATTTTACGTTTTTTTTTTTTTTTTTTTTTTTTTTTTTTTTTTAAATTTTATTTTTTTATTGTGTTTTTTTCCTTTTTTTTGTTCGGTATTCTTCTTTTTTTTTTGTGTTTTTTTTTTTTTTTTTTTTTTTTATTTTTTTCTCTCCTTTCTTATCTATTTTTCTTTTTTTTTTTTTTTTTTTTTTTTTTGTTTCTTAAATTGAACTGCGTTAATGTGATGACTTCCCTTTTCTGGTACGGTACACATCCTTTTTATTCGGGTCTTTCATTTTTTTTTTGTTTTGTCCAAGATGTTTGTTGACTTTTTCGCATGAAATCAGATTAGGATTTTTATCTCGTGTCATATCAGTTCATACGATTGTTAAGGTATTTTCCATTCGTTTATGTGCTTGCGTTAAATGTATATTTTTTTCTTTATTAATAGTGAATGTGGCGTCTTGCTTGTTGGTGGTGTGTGCTTTTGTTTGACGCTGTACGTACCCGAAAAATAAATTCATTATCAGTCTGCATGTCCCTGCATGTCTCTCTTTTTGAACTGCAAGTCACAATACATTATAAGAGACAAAGCTTTAGAATCTTGAGAATAGTGACATAATTAATTAATAAGCAGTAAACACAAGACTTTGGGATTATTAATTAACTTTTTATATGTGACTCGTTTCTGAATGGCAATCGTAAAATATATTAAAGAAAGATTCTAGAAAATTTAAAAAAACACACTTTTAACTATTTCTGAATAAAGATACTATAAGCCTAAGAGAAAAACATATTAAGAACGTTTTCTAGGAGAAATTCATCGCTGCTGTTGCTCTGGTATATGTTACAGTCAAAATGTCTCTCAATGAATATACAGTGTGATAGATTGGAGGCATACCCAGCTACATTTCGGTCTTTAAAATGGAAATACAAAGCATACAATTTTAAAAAATATAAATAAAAAAAGTGATTTTTAACAATTAATCGCAACCAGGCACACATACAACAATATTTTCAAGTGTGTTGGCCTACATCATCACATTCATGAACAGCTTGGGCGTTCAAGATGGGCGTTGTATATGTTGTGCTGGTTAGGTGAAATGTAACCACGGAAGTATTGCAACATGGTATTGCGTCATTACTCCAAGGTCAAACATTTAAACATCTTGTTCTATGGCGTTTAAATATATAGCTTAATAAGCGTACTTTTTGTAAATGTTTGATGGGTTTTTTATGGAAAACATAAAAGCAATCATCACAATTATATAGGCCTAATGTCTCATATCCTTTTTACTTAATCCATATGTTTATTTTGTAAAAAAAGGCCTGCATCTTATTCCATGACAAGGGGAAACAATAGTTAAATGTTTATTTTTAAAAAAAGGTTCTCAACGTTGTTGTCACCGCCCCACAGGTGGCGATGTGTTGTCCCAGGGGCGTGGTAAAAACTTAACTAGTGTGAGGTGGGTGCCTGAACTACAAATGGCAGCTATGGTGGAAATATATATTTATTTTTAAAATCAAATTATATTAAGTTAAACTAAAAAAAATATGATTTAGAAATATCGGATCACACTCGACCTTGAAACAAATCATGAATCAGCATTAGAAACAGTAGAGGGAGCTAGCAACAACACCGAATATTACTTGTTAATGTTTGATCAACAAACTGTAAACAAGTGGTGAATGCTCTTTAAATGGAGCAGCCGACATATTTTTCGACATATTTACCGAACGCACTAATAAGTACTTGAAAAGATGACGCTCCTTTACTTGAATAATACAATAGAATTGATATTAAATGTAATTTAATATATATATATATATGTATATATAAATATATATATATATATATATATATATATATATATATATATTGTTCTATGTATAGAAGGCAATGAGTTGCTGGGGATGGCCCTCGTCGTATTAACCAGGGCGAATCTAAGTTATATCATTGAATGTCTTTGTTTTCATGAAATAATATATATATATATATATATATATAAATATATATATATATATATATATATATATATATATATATATATTGTTCAATGTATAGAAGGCAATGAGTTGCTGGGGATGGCCCTCGTCGTATTAACCAGGGCGAATCTAAGTTATATCATTGAATGTCTTTGTTTTCATGAAATTTTATTTATTTTGAACCACACATCAAATAAACGTCATTTTCGGTTCGACTGTGAATATGTTTGACTACATTGTATTAATGACTTGACGGAAACCTCCCAATAAAGTCCAATTTGTAACCGCAGTTTTGTTTTATTTATTTGTTTCTTTTATCGCCAACATCTGGCGGATCAAAGCAAGATGTTTATCGACTCTCACAATGTGTGTGAAAGTTTCTATAAGATGAAATTCGACACTGGAATTGTTGAAAAGGACAAAGGCTTCTGTCAGTGCTGGCACCAAAGTCATCAGTATCCAATAAGCTTTTGGCAGAAATAATTCATTTTAATTGATTTGAAATTATGTTAATCCAATTTTTTTTTTCTTTTAAATTGAATAGTCTCTACTTATTTTTTAAAATTAAATCTGATCATTAGCTAAACTCTAGTTTTCTTTCAAGTTAGATCTACTCATTGCCAATTTTGCCAACATCCCAGGCCGTTGTACTTAAAGGATGAATTATGTAGAGCGTAGGGAATTTACAAGATGTTAAAGTAAGTAGCGTCGCTAAGGTTTGTGTAGCCTGGTTTTCAAGACTCACGCTTTTGACTATGCCCTCATTGACCTAACCGAGCCTGACTGCTCTGATGAAGCTTCAATAGTAATTACACAACATGGAAATGTAAACGTCCTTTTTTAAAAAAAAAAAAAAACGAAGCACAATTTTGAAAGTCAAAGTTATAATTAAAAGTTTAAAAAATAAATTATATGCTTTTCAGTATTTGAATGTTTTATTGACATGATTTCTAGAAAAAAGTAAATATTATTGAAACTCGATACTTATGCATTAACTTTTAATTTTATTGCCTAAAGTCATCAAAAGTAGTAAGTAGAATTGTAAGAGTAAAGTAAGTTGTCATTTTCTTTGAAAAACAGTGTTGGAAACATTGCCTTTATTATATTAAAAATATATATATATATATGACTAACACAAGTGTCGGTACGTCTGGTTAATATTTTAAAGGCCATCCATTATGAGATCATGAATCAGGAGTGGGGGGGGGGGTGTTCCCGATTTGTTACAACAAAATTATGAAGGTATCGAAGCCCTTGCTGAAAGTGTAGTGGGCAATGTTCATAGTCATAATCTTTCACCTTTTTTTTTCTTTTATCTTTTTTTAATAAAAGACTAACACAAGTGTCGGTACGTCTGGTTAATATTTTAAAGGCCATCCATTATGAGATCATGAATCAGGAGTGGGGGGGGGGGGTGTTCCCGATTTGTTACAACAAAATTATGAAGGTATCGAAGCCCTTGCTGAAAGTGTAGTGGGCAATGTTCATAGTCATAATCTTTCACCTTTTTTTTTCTTGTATCGTTTTTTAATAAAAAAACAACAATGATTGCATATAAAATGTATAGATCAAGCTATTTGCTACCTGGTAGAGACATACGTTTAATATAGAAATTAATGGCAGTAGAGTAAAATTATGGCATAATAGTTTTTTTTTAAAGTCTAAACAACATACCAACAAATAGAGAACATGTATAAATATATAATAACAATATATAAAGATATCAATTAGGTTTCATATGGTGCATTTACTTATTAACCTTTTAAAAATAATTTTTTTTTTATTTTAATTTGTTAAAATGTATACATTTTACACGTTCATGCACTCTAAGAAAGATAACCATTTTACATGAAGAAATTTAGTCTAATAACATGTTTTTATAAGTATGCTTGTTTTATGACTTCAAGTTTAAACTTTAAAAGGAATACTTCTTAAAACTTTAGTACAGAGGTTCTCAACCTATGGTTCGCGACACCTTTGGGTGTCGAAAGACCATTAAACAGGATCAGCCTAAGAACATGGAAAAACAAATATTTATGAAGTAGCAACAAAAATATTTTTTTTTGCTTTAGGGTCACATCAACATAAAGAACTGGCGGCATTAGGAAGGTTGAGAACTACTGCTCAAGAACGTACACTTTTGCTGGTTGGCTGACTCAAATAAAACAGGAAAACATAAACTAAACCACTGCATTTGCTATAAGTATGAATAATAGAATCTAATAGAAAAAAAAATGTATCCTATTAGAAATAAATGCAGATATAGACCAAATGGAGCTATTATAACACCCATACATTCAGTGGCGTAGAAAGATAACGCGCAGAGGATAGTTCACCCAGACAACGACTTAAAAAAAAAGTATATATATTTTGAAGAAGCTTCATTCTCGACTAGTCTAATTGCGGTCTCTTAAAGTGGAAGTGATCTGGACAAATCTTTGGATATTAAATTCATTTATAACGCATTTCACTATCACACGATTTTTAATAAAAGTGCTGATGAACCACTAACATCTCTAAGGGACTTGTATGAACACCGAAGCTATGCCACTGCATGCACACTTTCTTTACCAGAAAAGAGAAATAAACAAAATTAGTTCATTTTCTCATGCAAATTTTGTTGCTAAAAATGAAAGTTCGTTAGATACGTTTGATAAAGATATGGAATCATTCACAATTTTCTTAAAGCAATGTTATAAACACTTTTTGAAATGAATCACTGCTTCTTAAAAAGATGCGTCGGTGTAGGTGTAACTTTAAGAATTTTTGTGTTAGGGAATACGATAATGAAGGCTGATATTTTCGCTAGCAGCGTTGCATAAGAAGTGATAATGTTATATTACTATAAATAGGTTAGTATCAAATATTTTTTTAAAGGCATCTTATATACGAATCATTGCTCAACTCCCTGTCTCCTCTAGAAAGCTTTTCTGTAATTTATATCGTATTTTTGACCGACTTACTGCACACTTTTAAAAATGGTAATTTAATCATCCAAAAAATGTTATTTATGTGTTATGTATTTTTTGAAAGATGCAAATTTAAACCAATCCCGACGCTTCCCGTTTTTAGATATCCTTTGACGCTCTTTTGGAGTCAACATTCTTACTAAGACGCTCCTACTGATGATCGTCCAGTTCTGTAAAGTAAATCATAAGTTTACATGGAAGATAATGTTCGTTCAGTAAATTATTAGCTTTTCAAGTTTTAATATCAAACTGATTTTTTTTTTTTTGCTTTTTTTTACGGTGAGGTTAATTTCTAATACTACCTACTACACTGAATTTTTATGTTTTAAGCTTGAGACAAAATATACATGTTAGAGTCTACATAAATTATTTTACAAAGCTTTGGGTTTTATTTTATTTAAACATGCTATTGCTTATTTCATTTTAAGCTCACACGATTATTATCCATTTTATAGAAACAAACTGAAACCTATTGAAATGAATATTATTCAGCACTTTAAACATTTTATTAGAAGTAAGCAAATCTGTTTTCTATAATGTACCAGTACTTACCCCTGCTATTTAGTGCCATTTGATCATACTGAAGCATTCTGCAAATAGCGCATATCAAACATATTGAGTAAAAATGGTTTTACTAATTGATTCCTCATATTAATATGCAGTATTTTGAGGTAATTGTATATTATTGTGTGGAAAATTATATAGTATTTTTGGGACATTTTGTAGTTTTGTTGGGAACAATTTTAATGCATCTATTTTTAAAGTGTGACCAAATATGTTATTTATTTACCTCTTTTTTTGTTTTCTTCTTCTCTCTGTAAATAAAGAAATTTTTGGAAGTTATAGAATGTTGGTGAATGGAAAAAAAAACTTATTTGATTTTTGCTAAATGAATATTATATATTGATCCGAGCTAGACAGCCCGCTTGTGTTGTACCGGTACTCTAAGGTCCCTGCCGTTCAGTTTCGAATTGCTCTAATAACTGTTCTATCCCCTGCATCAACTGACGTTAAACTCCGTGTCCTGTTGTACATCATGACTTCGAAGTGTGTTCGAAGTGTGTTCTGCATGGGCTTCCAGGAGATGATGACAAGATCGTCACTACAGGATACTGAGATCTCATTTTGGACACTCTGGGGCAGCTTTTTAATGAACAATAATCTATTATGTTGATAATGCATGTTGCTCTGTGATATTAAAATAATAGCAGGACACAAAGTTTTAGAAATTTGCCAGAAAAAAACTTTTATTGCCAGTAGGTTTATTTTTAATGAAAAAGATAAATTTGGATTTTAAAAGAAACTTTATGTATTTAATTTACACCTCCAAACATAAAATATAAAAAAAAATATTTTGTTCCCTAATCTGTACGAATTTACTGGCGTGATTCCTCTGAAGTCACATTTCTGAATGAGAACTAATAAGTCCCAGATTTCGCTAAGAGAACTCACTGAATGGCTGTTTGAAATAATTTCTTATAAATGTCTTGTGTTCAAATCGTTTTATTTTTGTGCTGAACATGAATAATGCAATCAAAAAACATTTCCATTTATTTGGATCAATAAAAGAATGTTATCTTATCTTATCTTATAAATACGAGGTTATTATTTGCTTGTTTTTTTTAAGTTGTAAATTAAGTTGAAGGAATTTTTAGTTCATGATTTATTAGAATGTATTAAAACAAACTGCATTTTAAAAAAAAACAATTAAAAAATGCATTTAATCTAAAATGTCCATACCACCCATTAAGCCAGCCACCAGAGTTAAATTATTAGAGCCCAACTTCGACTGGACATAACACGTGTACTGCTCGTTTTCTTGTACGCTCGTTACCTGATGGGAAAAACAATAAATAGAATCAAAGTTCAAAACTTTTGTTATAAATCTTGTTAAATGTATAATGCATATGGGCTCTCATGGGATGCAACGGCTATGGGTATCTATATATATATATATATATATATATATATATATATATATATATATATATATATATATATATATATATATATATATATATAAATAAATATTGTTAAATATATAATATATATGGGCTCTCATGGGATGCAACAGATATGTGTATATATATATATATATATATATATATATATATATATATATATATATATATATATATATATTGTGGGGTCTTCCAAGGGAAATGTTGAATTTTAGAAAAAAATCAAGCATCTGAAATTTAATTCTTTGATGTGGCCATTTTCAAGCGATCTTATTCTTAATTCTCAGAGGACTAACAACCAAGACAGTTAATTTTCGGTTCCTGAAATGTTTGCTTGAGTGTTTGAAGTAAACACAAAGGGAGGGCCTTGCATAGCATCAAGCCACTACACCCGACTACATGTCAATTAATTCTAAATTTGATTGCTATTTTTCGCCAACAGTGAGATAATGTATGTTTTTACTTTGAATTGTTCTAGCAATCGATGATTTTATTGAGACTAATCTTTCAATTTTTGAATTTTTAAAAAAAAAATATTAATTTAATACAGGTGTCTTTATCATTTATTTTTGTTTATTACTGGAAACTTACATAGAACATTTTTGTTCTTCTTAATGTGGATGATTCAAGAATCCTTGAAGAGAGAGAAGTTATGTTCTTTCCTTGAGGTCCAAACATTTGGATTTCATTATCTTTTGGTAGTGTTTTCGCCTGTACAGTACATGTAAATGTAGAATCTTGCCCAGGGAGGACTAAGTTGTTCTCAAAATGGACAATCATGGGCTTACTCACTATAAACACAAAAACAAACAACAAAAATCTTTTTATTGACTATGGACTTTAGCTTGTTATGTTTAGAATAAATATTGAAACAAAAATGCTGACTTTTTAAATATTTAATTAACTCTAAATATTTATCAGAAGATAATTTCGCAGTAGCAAACATAATTTAACAATTATAAAGAGCTATTGTGTACGTCATGAAAAAAAAACAACCTTTACTTTAAGTAATCATATTTTAAAGCGAAAAAAAAAAATACTTGTTTTACTATATATAAAAAAAAAAGAAAACAAAGAAAGAAAATTATTTAAATTAAAGGAGCAGGCAACTACAAAATTAAATTTTATGAAAAGTCTTTTAGTTTATAATTTAAAAAAAATTAAAATACATTCTCAAAATGAAATTTATCACTTATTTATTTCTTACAGACACAATGTGATGTTGCTCCAAGGAATCGTTCACAATGGCTTAGATTCTCACAATAACAATTTTTTTCACACTCCCAACCATACGTGTTTGGTTCACATGGAATAACTGATTATAAAAAAAATATATATTTAGAATTGATCATGTTTTAAAAGACTTTAAAAAAAAAAAAAATGAAAAAAACATCGTATTAGTATTAGAAGACCATTTCATAAAGACATCCAAGACCAATAAAAATAAATTGCATATTTTTTAAACTAGATCGTTATTCGAAAGAGAATTAACTGTTTGAAAAGATCACAAATGAAATTATATGGGAAACATCACGCAGTGATCAAGTAGCGCTGGGTATACTTGACAAGAATTGGCGATCAAATGAAAAGAAAAACAAAATTAGAGCATCGATTTCATTGATGTTTGAGTATTTATATGAAATCGACAACTAATATTACCAATATGCTTTTAAAATAATAAACATGGACAAATATAACATTTTTGGGTGGTAGGGGGATATGGGTTAGTTTAACCAGTGCTAGCTTCCCACACCTCAAAAGACGCGATCAAACATTCGTTTTCAAAATATCTGAATATGATAATGTAAAAGCCACAAAACTCCGCCATGGCCGGCCCATAAGTAACTATTATTAGCTCCTAATCTAAAACTTCAACGTTGCACTCAAAATGTGTTGCTGGTATGTCAAATAGATATAGAAAATGTCTCCTCTTTCAAGAAATCTTCTCGACACACTGATAAATCTAAAAAATGTGTTTAAATTTACTGGTGTAAGACCCTTTCTATCAAGACGTGGCACTCAATATTTCTAATGAACTAAAATAACCAACGAAAATGTAAAATCTCTGTGAATATACATTGTTTTTTGTTTTTTTTTAAAGTAAAGAAAAAAATACCCGTCTGACAATCTTTTCCTGTCCAGCCCATGGCACAACCAGATTTACATTCTCCTGTTACTTCATTGCACTGTTCATTAGAGTCCTTACAATGGCAATCTTTACTACAGTATACATCATACCTACCCAGGGGACAAGCTATTGAACATAAAAGATGAATATTTTTTTTTTTAAAGTTAATAAGAAAAATAATAAGTAAAATAAATGAAATGTCTTCTAAAAAAATTGAGATCAAATATCCATAATAGGTGATCGACTAACTTTGAATCTGTCGGCTGTTACTTTTTTCAAATCAAGATTATAGATCCACGATAAAGAAAGCATGGGAAGCATTGCTACACTTATAGATAATATCATAAAATAAACGTAATTTAATTTCTTTCTTCGCTATGGCTTACGAAATTTGAGAGCCATAGTCATAAATTACATGTATTGTGAGTAATTGTTGTTTTTTTTTTCCATCAAAACTTTTTTATGTGCAAGAGCATATAAATATAAGCGTTTGAAAAAACAATGAATGAAAGCATAAATAAAGAATATTTGAGAATTTCTACTGCTGCAGTATTTTATTGATTCCATAAAATTATATTGTAAATAAATTGTAAATATCTCATGCAAAAATTGTTGCAAATCTTGTGATTTAGAAGAAGAAGCGTGTACATTCACAGTTGTAATGTTTTCAATAAGTAGGCCATAGGATTCCCGTAATGAATAATTGGTACTATTTTTTTAGATTATTTTGTATTTAAAATCAAATAACATATTTAACTAAAGATTAAAGTTTTCAAGAAATTACCACATTCTTCAACGGGGCAATATTGCCATCTAATTTTTCTTGATGTTGTATAACACCAAGGCTCGACCGTGTCTGGCGTCGCTCTGCAGTAGTTGTTGGGCAGTCTGCGGTCGAGAAAATAGTCCACAGCGTACGCCTGATCGTGAGGAGTTTTTGTATTCCAGTGCTGAAATATTACTTTTAGTAGAGCTCTGCATTCCCATGTACTTTTTAGGTTGCTGGTTATAGAAACACTTGTCATCTTTAAGTAAACGGGATTATGTTTCATGTTGGTGTTAGTTTTTCAAATGTATGTATTTTTTTTTTAAACAATGCTTTCGGAAATTTACATGTAATTATTTTATTTAACATTTGCTGAGTTCATACGTTAACGTTATTCTACTGTGTTATCTGGAAATCGTAAATTACAGTTTTAAATAAAATGAAAAGACTCACCTAACTGACATCCATGGCCCCAGTAACTGACCTTACACAGGCCACTAAAGCACAAGCCAGTAATCTTGTCGCTTGCGATATTAAAAGCGCATCGACACATGTATCTGCATTTGTATCAAAACTTACAGTCGGGACAGTGTATTTGCAATGAATACAATCCCGTCGCTGAAAAGTAATAATAAGAATATGATGGCTTGTATGGTCTTGAAAGCATTTTGCGATTTCGATCGCAGGACAAAGTGCCTACGAAAGAGGTTTTGGAACCTGCCATAATTTGTAGCATGTTCCCTCTTTTAGTAAGAGGCGCCGCCAATGGTTAGGTCATGTAAGGGTATGGAAGAAGTATGTATTCAAAAGAGTCTGATGTTTTGAGAATCGTCGTAAGCAGCAAGCCTTATTTAACTACCAAGGCTGTGATTTATGGACCTTTGTAAAAGGTAAATGAAAGAGGCCGACATAGAAATCAGCAAATCAGAAATTTTCGCTGAGTAGCTTTCCACATGGCGAAACTTAGTGTATGAATGATTCAAAAGGGCAGAATACGTGCGAAACGAAGTTCTTGTAGCACAAAGAGCAATACTTAAAGGCACATTAAATCAGGAGTGTAATTTTTCCTGAGAAATGTACAGCCGAGACTAGCATTTTGAGAACGGCCTCGTAAGCAAATGGATGAGGTGCCCATAACTTGTGAAGACGGAAGGGTGCCATATGCTGATTTTGATAGTATGAAACAAAAAAAAAGGAACTTCTACAGCCTTATCATTAACATTAAATTAAAGCACTATGTAAAAATAAATGCTATAGTAAAATTATACTAATAATTAATTCGTCTCCTATTAAAATACATTTAAAATAATGTTTGTTAAACTTTCGTTTACCGATAGGATCTCGTTCGGATCCCTTTTTTTGGCACGGGTTTCCTGGTGGGATCCTAATCCGTTTGGTATCGATTCTTATGGGTTCCTGATCTTTGTGGGCTCCCAACCATTTCTGCATCCCAGTTCCGATGGGATCGCTTTACCGGTGGAATTCCGATCACGGTGGGTTTCCTGATTCCAGTTGGAATCTGTTTCTTGGTGGAATCCCCATCCCGATGGGATCCCGATTCCGATAGGACCCAATTCCATAAATATACTGATTTAGTTTCGCCCAATAAAATCTGTCATATAAAGAATAAATTTAATTTCTAAAAGTTGTACCATTAAAATCAGTTAAAAATTGCCATAGATATAGCGTTTTAAATAATCGAATTTTCTGGAAAAGTCTTGAGCGTCCCTGAATGGATTAAATATTTTTATTTTAAATCCAAATTTAAGAATGGACTATGAATTGAATTGCTACAAGGCTATTCCTATATCCATTAATTCATGATTTATCTAAAGCGTTGTCCAAGTATTTTGATCTTTATATAGCTTATATTATGAAATGGGAAATGCGGCTCAATCACCATAAGAATGAATATTATGAGATTAGTACCTTTCTGTATTTTAACATGGATTATCAAGTGTATGTGTAGTAAGTTATTAATGATCCATCATTTCATTTAGTTGTATTTGTCGGTAATATAATGTATACCGCTCATTTTAGAAGGAAAAAAAAAACGAATTCTTCTGCCCGGGCCAATAGGGAAATATTTTAAAGATCAAAATCCCCTAGTTGTTTCTTCCGGATAATATCCATATATATTGTTGAAAAGAAAACAATGTAAACTTTTATTTTACAAAACCTTACATTTCATCGTATCCATACAGATGTAAGGACACTTAAAGCTGCATGGGGCGTCGTTCACCTTGCAGTTAGCGTATAAACTTAAACAATCTTCATCTTCTCTTGAATTGTGGTTTTCATTATTCGGCTCTCTCGGATCCCATAACGGCTTTAAATCGTTATTGGCCAGCTGGTTATTTTGTATCCAGAAATAGTGTCCTTCAATCGCATAATCAGTCGCACCGATCCATGCTATACGAAGAAAAGTTGATGAAAATATATATATATATATATATATATATATATATATATATATATAAAATTTCCCCCCCCCCCCCCCACCTATATTTTTTCAGTATCGTTGTTAATATTTCCCTTTTATGATAACTGTCTTAATTACATGTATATAATATGGACAACCATATAAACATTTTCTAGATTGATAAATCTAAGGGTAACCTCTGCCGTACTGAAGAAATGGATAATTGTAAAGTTTAAATTAAATCGTCATTTTGCCGTAATATTTTTGAAGTAGGGAAACGAGTGGCTCGGGTAAACTAGGCGATCGATCACAAATGTCGACATTCGTAAACAATTTGTAAGTGAGTTGTGCAGAGAAGAAATTTGAATTATATATATATATATATATATAAATATATATTTATTTATTTATATATATATTGTTACGCACTGCTAACCGTAGGGAGAAATTAATCTCCTATTTACATTTAAGGCCTCGTTCCAAAACAGTGCATAACAAGACGACACGAAATGATAAAACAATAACAGAGAATAAGACACTGAAAACAGTGCTTACTGCAATTAATAAGTTTTATTAAGTTACTTAATAAACTACAAAATAAAAGAAATATAATTAAAATCATTACATTACAGAACCTTACAGAGTATTGTGTTTCTTGTACCGGTACAAAAGTGGATGCAAATTACAATGTCCAAAACAAAAGTACAACGATGAAAGGAATTCAAATATATAAGTAAACACAGCTCGATCAAGAAAAAGACTCTTTAAAAATAAATGCTAGCCTGTAGTCCCGTAAAGAAAATATCTTATCCTCCCATAAATAATGCTCTCTCTGCTTTTATATTCTGTTCTACAGAAAAGTACCATGCATGTTACGCATTGTATTTGTGACTCAACATTCTATAATTTACTAGCGATTTCAAGTCAAGAAAAACAGACGATCGATTGATTTGTTGGTAAGCAAAATCAAAGGGAATAAGCCACGCCTAACACTAACGCAGCGTATGTTAGAGGTCACAGCACGCGGGGAATATGACGTAAACACCTCGTCCACATCGCAATATATATGTACACAAATTGCGATACATGATAATAGGGCTTCCGTAAGCGCCCAATGAAAGAAGATTGATAAAATAACATTTACATCTGTAATTATTATTAATTTGAAAAAAATAAATAAAATTATAGTAATTAAATACTTAATCTATTGTAAAACAATTAATTTAATATACTATTTATTCTATTGTAAGTAAACATTACATTAACATACAAAATATGATTAGTATTCCATTATTATATGGCTTTAACTTTAAGCTAAGATGATCTTGCATACTCAATGTTTTGTAATTAAATCTCCTATCATCATTGGCGCTATAACCAATGTAAGGCCCTGGCCTGCTATACCACATAATTTCTTTCGGAGCGATCCATGACTTTCCGTCTCCATGCACTAATACCAAGCTGGTGTAAGTCCTTCTCTACAAAGTCGATCAATCTTAGTCTTGGTCGGCCTGTGAGCTACCTTGCCCCTAGATTCCTGTTTGCTAATCACTTTTGTTGCTCTAGAATCCGACGTCCTTTCCATGCGTCCTGTGCAGCGCAGAATTCCTTTTTTTTATTTTTGGTTTGGCTAAGGGTGAGTCTTTGTACAATTGATTTGTATCTTGGTTGGAACGGATTGTCCTAACATTATTGTATATCACTGGGCCATAGAGTTTCCTGGTGGTTTTCCTCTCCAATGTATTGAGCAGATTCTCTACTTTTCAGGTAAGTCTTTTTTTCAAATATCATTGGCGTAATTTACTTCTTGTCTTATAATCGTGGTGTATATTGTCTTCTTTGTTCCCCCTGAGATGTATTTGCTTCCCAATAGGCTGAGATATGAACGGGTTCCGGCTGTTAACCTTTCTTTCAAATCCGATATTATTTGACTGTGCTTATTTATAGTCGCCTCTAAATATTTGAAATTAGCCAATGTCTAAAATGTGTATTTTTGCTATATTTGTGTAGTCATCAGCGTGTGTGTGTCGCGACATTATATATATGTTGTCCATACTTGATTTACCTCAAGACCTGCTTTGACCGTTGCACCTTCAAGTTCCCAGAAAACTTAAATTATATATAAATTAGAAATTATACATATTATTAGCTGAAATGGGCCACAAATCGCCATCGTGATTATTACCCTTTTTAATACTAATAAAAAAATGTTTCAAGAAAATAGTTTCAAAATCTTCAGAAATTTTAGTAGATAGATAATTTAAAATAACTATGTGAACGGTGGAAATTGTTTTTTTTTTAAAGTGGATTGTGGGCTAACATTTTATTATCAGTATGAACACCACTTATTAATTTAGAGCAGAGGTGTCAAACTCAATCGTTCAGCGGGCCACAACTCTAATCACATGTAAGGTGGCGAGCCGAACAAGACAAGCATTCAATAAGCGCAAAATGAATCGTTAAAAAAAGTAATATTCATGTAATTGAAAGCAGAAAAAGAGTTTCTTAAATATCATTGTAATACCATTTTCGTTCTTATGCCAACTTGTCAAAGCTGGCAAATTTTCTTGGCTACAAAGACAAGTAAGTTCGTTTATGTTGGACGTAACGTTCTGTGTCATTGAGATTCTCACGATGGACTGCACGTGTTCATCAGTGAGACGACTCTTGTGAGATGCTTTGTTAATCCTCATCACAGAAAACAGCTGCTCACACATATATAAGCATACCTACATGCTCAAGGTTTGAAACACATGTAGCCGAAGCTGGGGCATCTCTTCAGGAATGAAATGAGTTAACTGTGCAGGGCCAAACTGTTTTGTACTTTGCCTTTAGTGTCTCATTACACTGCAACTCTATTAGCAATATTTGCAAATTTACAGGTGCAGTTTCCAAGTCTGTGACAAATGGGTTACGAAACATCTCGAAATGACATGTCTGTGCTTCATAGTCACTGAAGCGCTGTGTGAACTCGGCGCAAAGTACGCTACTTTTTTCAGCAAAATGTGCATTTGGAAACCCCACAGCGTTTACTTTGATATAACTGTACGCCGGTCAAGACCTTGTAGGCCTAATATCATTGTACGGCGGGCCTGTTGTGGCCCGTGGGCCTCGAGTTTGACACGTGATTTATTGCATGAACTTTAGTGTGGATTTTAATGTAAAAAATCCATTCATCGATCATTGTGTCGCATGTAGGGCTTTAGCATGCCTCACTACTTCCTTCCACTCAGAGCTTATTATTTTTTTGGATATGCCCAAATCCTACTGAGTGTAATATAGATATTTTCTTTATATGCTGTCATTGGCCATTTACTAGTCCACATATTATAGTTGATGCACTGGAGTAATATTTTCTTAAAATTTCTGTTATAGGCATTTGATGTTGAAAATCTGATCTGTCGTTGATCTGCGTTGTCTAAATCTACGGAGCTAACTTAGGCCACTTTATAAAAGTTTACTAATCTCACTGTTTTATAAACTTACTACAAAACAAATCTTTATCACATTTTGTAAGTTGTTTTATCATGAAACTTTGAAACTCATTACGGAAATCTGGAATGAAAATGAAATTTTATATTTCGTTACGTCATCGGTTAGACTTTTTTTTAAGCCTTCCGCCGGTTAGTGAGAAACGACAATATACATGTCTGGGTGCACATGAGTGGTGTGAGGCAAAAGCTATGGATGAATGTAAGTAGTTTAAAAGAATGCGTCTTTTCAGGAAGAGTTTTATACTGAGGGGAAGACTAGGATCCTGTGACAACTTAGTGGTCGGTGGATCAGGGTGGGGTGAATTATTTTTTTTAAAAAGAATATGATGATAATTAACTGAAAGTGGGGAACAGAAGAATCAAGAAATATGTTTGGAAAGTGTAAAGTGTTAATTCTTTGAAAGAATAACAAAATAAGACTATTGCATACATTACAACATATTAATTAATCCATAAGTCTGTAGCTTACATGGCATGGTAGTCAATAGGTTGTGACAGATGAGTTTGACTGAACATGAAACTTATCGTGAATTTAGGACAGGCCGTTTGGTGGGTTTTGTGGAGGGTTGAAAAACGGCAGAAACTGAAAAAGACGGCTACCTTTTTAAGAGTTTATAGAGTTTGGGGGAGGAAATTCGGATGAAAGGAGACGAGTGGTTTGAAATTTGATCGAATAACTTTTAAGAAGGTGTGACGAGTTAGTATTCATCGGCCTGGAATCAGTATTAAATGAAACACTATTTGGGTATATATAAAAATGTTTTTAGAGTATATTGCGAGGTAAAAATGCGAGATTATTTTGAAAAATCAAAGCACACAAATTAGTTAATAGCTTACAAAAATAAATGGTTGTTCTTAAGATGCTTTCCACCATCCAGGAGACGACACTTTTATGTGCCATAAAGTAAAAAAAAAATACAATATTAACGGGGATCTAAGACTTCCAATAAACGAATTTCACCCCCCCCCCCCCACCTATATTTTTTCAGTATCGTTGTTAATATTTCCCTTTTATGATAACTGTCTTAATTACATGTATATAATATGGACAACCATATAAACATTTTCTAGATTGATAAATCTAAGGGTAACCTCTGCCGTACTGAAGAAATGGATAATTGTAAAGTTTAAATTAAATCGTCATTTTGCCGTAATATTTTTGAAGTAGGGAAACGAGTGGCTCGGGTAAACTAGGCGATCGATCACAAATGTCGACATTCGTAAACAATTTGTAAGTGAGTTGTGCAGAGAAGAAATTTGAATTATATATATATATATATATATATATATATATATATATATATATATATATATATATATTAAAATTTTAAATGTTGAATCTCACACTTCTATAATTTCATTTGTTTTATTAACTTGCTCTAACACTTGATAACGTGTTTTTTTTTAAAATGTTAATTTGATTTACCTTCAGTTTTTAAGTTCTGATTCTTCAATATTTCTTTAATCTGATACAACGATTTAACTGAAGCTAAAACATCGCCCTGTTCCTCACAAAGAAGCTGAAATGAAAGGGAGAATACATATTTTAAATACAGCTCTAAATACACTAACAAAGGAAAATATATGTTTTAAGCATTTTTTCCCCTATCCAAGTAAGTTAAAAAAGGCTATTTTAGATCAATCCTTGATCAGGTTTTTGTGCGTGAAAAAAATATTCAGTAACTAATTAAACATTATTTTTAAAAATAAAGAGAGTATATATTAATTAAAGCTGACTTTTTAAACGAGGCTGTGATATCTAGTTTACCCTCAACTACTCTACTCTATATGAGTGGTACTAGAACTTTTTTTCCCACCACATCCTTGACACCATAACTACGTCCATGTGTTATCCCTTATAAAAAAAAATATTACAAAATCAGACAAGTTCGTTTCCTAATTTAGGACAGAAGTTAGCATTATTCTATAAGGAAGATAACAATACTAAAAGTTAAATAAGTAAATTAAATAATGTTGTAGTCCATTAAACGTTAATTAATAAATAAATTTTAAAAAATTGTTTGCTTTAATTAATTCAGCAATATATTGATAAACTTGGTTGATCAATACCACAGGATTTTTTAAGGTGGATTAGGAAAAGGCCCTTAGTAAAATATGTAATTTCTATATGATACAACAAACTTCAGGTCTGCTTTAGGAAGAATGAGACGAGGGAACTAATCACGTTAGTGTCTGTTTTAATTAAACTCAAAAATCATTTTAATTAACACTTTAAGACATATGGACTATATTTTATTTTTTTTGCCCGCCGTGTCATCATTAACACGTTCACCATTGCATTAGAATAATATGAACTTTTCTAATGAAACGGAGCTGTTAAGTACGTTTACCGGAGCATCGACTTCATATTTGACGTAGTTATTAATTAAACACATGAAATGCATCTGTAAAAAAATGTAAACTGTTCATCCAATCTAAGCTTTCTGTTAAAGGAAATCATAAAATCACTGAGACACTTCTTTTTGCACTGCCTTTAAATGATGTTCAAAAATTTAAAAAGCAGCGTTATTTGGTGCTGCGGACCGTACCTGGTTCCACCCTCACAGTTGCAGACACATAATCGCAAATTTAAAAAAAATGTATCTCGAGTCCATTTTAAAAATAGAACTCAGTTAATTTCGTGAGGTAAGTACCCCGAGGTCAGAATGCCTCAAGATTATGTTTCAATCACAACGATTTATTTTAAAAAAAATGGATTTTAAAAAGAATAAGTTGCCACAAAAGATGTGTGTCTTTATAGAGCAGGTAGGACTTTAAAAAAAAATGTATCTTTATTTTCTAATAAAAATTACGTGAATATAGAATATTCAAAGCCAAGAGCAATTGTTCATTTTGATCTGTTGTCCGTACTAGTTTAAAAATAATTAACTATTTAAGTTTAAACAAAAAAAAAATAAATACAAAATTCATGTCCTATACTTACATCATTTCCATTAAAATGATGTTTGTTTTTTTGTTTTTTAAATTTAAGAGATATTTAACGTGATTAGATAAAACGCAAAGATTACAAACCTTTGCCTCAAACCAATTGACAGGGCGAGAATAAAATCTGTAGCATGTTCCATCAACAAATCTTTCACCACTTGCTGAACATGTTGACGTGGAAATTGTTTCTGCACAAAAATAAAACAATAAACTGCACACGAACACCAAAAAAATTTTTTGGCTTACAATTCATGGAAAATACTTATTTTTCCAAACAAATATTTTTATTCTTAAAAGCTAATTAAAATACATTTTTTAATACCACACATAAAACCGGGAAAAATTGAGTTACGAGATTTTACCTATTACACTGATGATCAAAAAACATATCAAGGTCACATATACATGAGCATGGGGGAAATCAAGTTTGACTGAATCCATAGTCACAACGCAGACGTCTCCTTCCTAATGTGGTTATACGTGAAATACCCTAATTTAATGGGCGATGGATGACCGAGCGGTCTAAACTGATTCACTCAGAAACTAGTTGATTTGTTCAACACTCAGAAAATGCCTTGACAAATTACAAAAATCACCAGAAAAGCGGTTGGATAGGAAACTGTGATTTTAAACTTGGAGATAGATTCTCGTAGACGTTATCAGGTGGACATTGTGAAAATTCATGCGACGTAGAGTGTACAAAGTGTACAGAGAAAACCCACACACGCACTACTGGTGATACTGCATCCTGGTCCATTTCTAGTTTTCGGGGCCAAGTCTTGTAGGAACATTCATCTGAAATCTTTTATCCGGAAAATAAAAATAACCTTAGACAGCTCATAGTGGATCAGATAGGCAATGCTGATAGAGTGAGGCTTACAAATTGAGCTACTAAACATCTCAAACCAACACGCAATCACACTATACACTCAAGTCCCTAACAATTTCCGTTTTCTGTCAGTCTCCACGCAAGACGTGTAAATACCTTTGTTTATAGGGTAAAATAATATATATATATATATATATATATAAATATGTATATATAATTATACCAAAAAAAAAAAAAAATAATAAAAAAATAAAAAATAAAAATAAAAATAGATAAAACAAATTAAAAGAAACTTGAAATATTGCTACAGTTGATCATGACATCAACACATTTCTAAGAACAGTGACGTGTATTTTCTTTTTGTCACGTTATAAAATAGGTTCTTTGTTTTAAAGCTGTAAAATAATTACTTTAAGTTTAAAAGTGTCAATTATGCAGTGTTGGGGATTGTTCAGGTCAATGCATGTGAAATTTTGTATCTGGAAAAATAAGAATAATGCTAAACAGTTTTCATTTCATTTTTTAAGTTTTGTTCATTGTTTTAAAGCATGACTGTTCTTTATAGATTTTTAAACATGCTATAAATAAATAAAGAAGACTATTTAAAATTTAAAATACATTTTGCATAACATTTAACATACCAATTGGACAACAAACAAAAAAACCCACATAGTCTCAGCATCTTTCTGTCTCGTGAATGGCGTGGTGTGGTTTTCGTCTGTACTGAAGTTGACCTGATAGGACTTCATAAAATGTTAGCCCTTTCCCCAGTCAGCAAATCACTATCTAAACTCAACTTGTAACTCGAGGGGATATCTAACAGTCGATACATATTGGCGCCAGTTGCATCGAGAAAGTTTATTTAAATGTCATTGATTTCCATGTCAGGGATATCTAATATCATAATACTTTTCTTGGTTCTTATTAGATACCTGAAAAATTGAAATAATACCATATTGGTAAGTTATGTATTTAGAAACGGCAAAAAATGTCTTCACAAATAATTGTCACAAAGTTCTCGTTAAAGCCACGCATTTGAGTCCAGAGAACGAGGACGTTGGAACAAAAGGATTAAAAGTAAAAAACAACACATTTTCATTTATTTAGATTACTAAAATATCATCTTAGATTTAGGCTTTATAAAAAATAATCGTAATACTTCAACTTAAGAGTGTATCTTTTTTGTGTGTATATTATATTTAATTTTAAACGTTGTAATTAGTCTGTTTAGCATTCACACACTTTATTTCTGTGGGAAAAAGCCAAGCACATCCTAAGCATACAAACGTATTTCCTTGTAACAGCAGAAACGCATTAAGGTTGAATTCTTCAATTGGATGGCAAGATTGATAAACTTGATACAATTAAGTTAACGTCTAAAAGCATAAAAGCCATTGTGATTATATAAGGTTCAACTTTTTACTTTGTCCAAAAAGAAAAGGATGTTGTATTATGTTAGTTTATCGATCATAAATGTTGTTGGAACATTTTACATTTAAAGTTATGCACGCCGTTAAATGTTATGAATGCATACAACCATTCCTGTGGCGCTACAGCCCAATTAGGGCTTTAGCCTGCAACACCACTTCCTTCCACTGAGACCCGACTGATGCTTTTTTGTTTCCATGCATGGATTTCCAGTTCCTTTACATAAATTTGAAGGCATACCACTTACAAAATAAACACTAATCTTAATAGAGTCTTGTTTATTTTTTCTATATTCTGAAGCCCTTTACATTTTTGTACTGAACTTGACAGCATTACAGACATTTTTATCCTCAAAAAATGTTTAAATATTTTGTTTTGTATATATGTAAGTAGAGAGAGAGAGAGAGATAGAGAGAGAAACGTGCAACTCATTATTTTTTTTTATTATACAATGATAAAGGGGAATTAAATAGTGATATTTAAATATAAATGAGACTAAATCATAACTGAGAAAAACAATGCTAGGTCATTTAGTCTAACTTTAAACTGGCACAAGAGAGCTTAAAACGCTGTTTCGGGCAACCCGGCAATAGAATAAACATCCTTACAAATTAACATACTAGACGTGACGAAATGTCGTTTTGATGCCGGGAACATGTAACAAGCCTTTTAATTTGTGCTTCATATTAGGAGAAGGAAGAAAATTTAGGCTGGGTTAAAAAGTGGCCTTGACTTTTCACTTGACATAAAAAAAAAGCTAAACAGACGCTAGCCGGATGATGATAAGAGATGGCGTCTGTAAACTGGATTTTATCACGTACTTACTTACCAACATATGTCCTTATATGTTTTAAATATGCCAAAATGGTAAAGGGGCGTTAAGTCTAAGTGAAAGTAAGCATCCTTAGCACATGAGAAACATAACACATTTTAAAAAAATATAATAAAAATATGAAAAAGGAATTACTAAGAAATCGATATATATATATATAAATGTATATATATATACATACATATATATATATATATATATATATATATATATATATATATATATATATATATATTAATATAAAAAATAAATATATAAATAAATATATATATATATAGAAAGAGAAAAAAAAAATAAAAAAAATATAAAAAAAAAAAAACAAAAAAATATATATATATATATATATATATATATATATATATATATATATATATATATATATATATATATATATATATATATATATATATGTATATTTAATAATGTTAACAGTAAACATATTAATAAAAATATATACTGATGAATAAATTTTGAATCACACTATGTGAGAAGGAAATTAGACAGACATTTTTACTTATATTTAACATTACTCTTTGTAAATGAAGAGATTTCAAGTTGTTCAAGCGAATCATATGACTTTTTGGGAGTACCTATCTGTGTAAACAGGTCTTTTCCACTATGAACTTTAACAATTCAAATTTCAGGGTAAAACTTACTAATGAGCATCTCCAAGCTATACTGAGGATTATCGTTGCTTCCTCACTCAAGCAAAAGTTGCTAAGCTGTGTAAGAAAAGGCGCTGCGAGTTCTCTGGTAACACGTTGTAGGTGTAAGAATGTGAAGCCTAGTTCTTGAGAAACCTTAATGTTTTTATTTGCTTTTTATAAAGTTTGAGCAGATTGTAACCGTTGTACTTTAATGAATTTGTAATCGCTTTTTTGTGGAGTATTTGATGCGGCCCAGTCTCAATGAGACTTTACCTCCTGCCGCCCCCGGTTGATTTGAGTTTGATACCCCTGATCTACTCTATCTACTCTTTGGCAATCACCTCGTTAGCATGTCTCGATAAAATCTTTGTTGACAATGAACTCATTAAAATGGGATGGGTCTGAAAAAAGGTTGAAGTCGTTTCCTTCTATTCTCATGTTAAAATTCTCAGTCATGCAAAATTCATTTTTTTAACCAAACATATTTTTAAGACCAGCGTCCCCTCTTCCCCGTTTAAAGCACAAAGTTGCAACCGAGGCCTCTGTAACCTATTTTAAGATATGATTAATCTGGAAATATTCAGAGACAAATTTTTTTATTTTTTTTTTGTGTTTTTTTACTTGCATTAGTCGCAAGGTTACTTTCACCATATTTTGTAAAGAGTGCGAAAAACGTATATAGTAGAGACATGTCCTCGCTTTGGAGTCCGCTTCAGAGAATACCCGTAAAATGTTAATAAACACACATTTTTTTTCTCGATTCTAAACATGTCAGTTGGGTCAAACATAATTAAATTTTATACACTGGAGTTACTGGTATATTGTGTGTGAGTGACATACATTAAAAACAGGGTACGATAACTCAATATGGTATGAACCAAGTCCACAACTTGACAAAGCTGCGATGTCTTTTGATTTTTGGGTTCACAATTTTATTTCCACCCAGTGTCTTTCCGTTGTTACGATTTTGGTTTTCGTTTACAAATTGCGTACTCTCTAATTATTTTCCTTGATTTCCTTATTAGGTATACTATTGATAGGATATTAATATTATCTTATGTAAATTTTAATTACAAATTGTATCAATTTTTTTTGGTCTCTTATGTATGCTGAGAAGGCAATACCGAAACATTTACATTTTTTTTTTTGCGTAACTATAGTTAAAGCTTAAAAATGTATTGTTTAAGTAGTGTCTTTTTAGCTCAGTAGATTATCAAGCAATATAACACATAGTAGAGCCATAAAAGAAACGTACAAATTCAAAAAAATTAAACTCAATTAAACAAAAGTGGCATAATTTTAATAAACAAAATCACAGTACACATTTACACACACAAAAACACATATATATATATATATATTAGCCTCTCTCTCCCTCTCTCTCTCTCTCTCTCTCTCTCTCTCTCTCTCTCTCTCTATATATATATATATATATATATATATATATATATTCTTTTATAAATATATAAAAAAAAAAAAAAAAATATATATATACAAAAAAAAAAAAAAAAAAAAAAAAACACACAAACACACATATATATATATATATATATTTCTCTCTCTCTCTCTCTCTCTCTCTCTCTCTCTCTCTCTCTCTCTCTCTCTCTATATATATATATATATATATATATATATATATATACTCATTGGTAAAAATATGAAAAGAAAGTAAGGAATGCAGTTATCCACAAAAAAACAACAAAAAAAAAAACGAATAAATTGGAATTAATTATGAGGTTGGCTGAATTTCAGTTACAAATTGGAGTATGATATTGCGACATTGATAAAGATTAAAATAATGTAATTAATGTTTAATATTTTTTTATTTCACATTAATCCCTCTCCAATCTAAGAAACTAATAATTCAATTTTTGGTGCTAAGTGCTATTTTTCATTTTTATTTTTATACCATTTTTTTCTGTTGTTTTGTTCGCTGACGAAAGCTTTCTGCCGACATTTTTTTGCGTTCCGTTTTTCAGATTTAACCGTACTTTGTTTTTCTCAACAGAAAGGGACATATGATCTATTAGGATTTTTAAAAATATATTTTTCTGGCGAATCACTTATTCTTATGTCAACTTGATCCTCGTCCGCCATAGCCGGACATTTCTTGAATACATCAACTTCGCAAACAGATCTGGCTTCGTCAACCGTTGTCCAGACTGCATGCAGTATGGACATATACCTTCTTCTTCTTCTATATCTTAAGGGCCCACGATCAATTTATTGATCATTTTGGCTCCTATGCATGTAGATGGGATTTTCAATGTTTCTGTTTCTGTTTAGACAAAAGCAAATGAAGAACAAAATCCTGTTAAAATAACAAAATCTTTGTGTTGTTGTTTGGTTGTTGTTGTTATTGGGTTGTTGATATTATGTGTTTTTATTAATATGGGTTGTTGTTGTTATGTGTTTTTGTTATTGGGTTATTGTTACTGAGTTGTTGTTATTGAGTGGTTTTTGAGTTGTTTTAAGTTTGTTACTTTTTTTTTTTTTTTTTAAAGCTTAAACCTAATTGTTGTATTCATAAATAATGTATCCTTTAAACATATCTATCGCAGAACAACCTTCATGAAATAACATATTTCAAATTATTACCTTTTCTTTTCAGGAACAAAAGTAAGCAGATAGTTAAAACAGCCACAAGGCATACAACGATAATCAGTTCTTGATGTGGCGGTGAAAATGATCTTGAATCTAATAAATATATACATAAATAACTAATTAATTAACACAAAAACGATATTTTATATCATTAGATTAGTGTTAAATGTGTACAGGAAAGCATAAATATAATCCTATTTCTAATAGCTATGCAGCGTCCAACTCAAAAATACAGTTCATCGATATATTAAGTTGTTTATGCTGAATGTACTATTTAATTATATGGAAATAAGAATAATAACAGAAAACATTGAAATTCACTTGTGTATATATATATATGTATAACAGTATTGAATAGTTAGCCAGAAAGCTATTTTATTATTTATATTATCAATTGAACTTGTAATCACAACAGCAGCTTAAAACTTGCTAGGAAAAATTTTTTATTAATCGCATTTTTCACTCTTGCCTAATATTCTCTTAATTTTACACCCACGCATAACCTTATTATTTTAAATGCACATTTTTACATTTGAATCCTTCTCTTAATATACCGTATTTAACCTATATACACAATTCATATAATTTTTAATAATAATAAATTTGAAATTGTTACATTTAAATAATAATAATAATAAAATAAAAAAATATTTGATTTTCCTACCAATAAAAAAGGATTTATTGAGCCAAAATTGAGAGAAGAGAACCTTACCAATATCTATTGTGTGAGTCCAGTTGGTTCCAAAACTCATGTCCTCAAGAATACCAGTAACGTTAGGGTACACTGTGATAGTCAATTTGTGCTCTTCATTGGTCATGTTGTTGATTGGTATCGTATAATGGCAAGTGGTCAGGCAGTACTCCAGAGATCCTGTACACTCGTTATTGTATTTGTAGAGACTCGAGGATCGATTGATGACAAGCTGAGACGAGATAATAACGCAGGTATGTCATGTACTGCTAGTTGCAATTCTCTACACAGTATGAATAAATAAAAAAATATATACTGTTACTAGGTTATCTCAAATGATGAATCTGGTTTCATTGTTATCAAAATTGACTAAGACGTGGGACAACATTAAGCGCATCCATACAACAATGATTAAATAAAGGAAGGAAATCAAAGAAGAAATGGAAGGAGCTACACGAGTGTGCAATGCTCAATTCCACCAGAGGGGAACTGTTTATTGTGAAGCAAAGACAAAAGGCAGCGACAATAATTACGTGTCTTTAATGAAGTAACTCTTGGATACATCTAGAAACCAATGTTTCAATAGGACACCCATACACAATAAATATTTCAATTTTATTAAAAACATTGGGATTTCGTAAAAATTTTGCAGTGCCCAAATCTATCCTGATTTTTTTTTAAAATCCGGTCCATTTCAAAAACATATTTTACATGATGTAAATACATCTGGTTGTGTGTGCTTTTTATATAACTGTGTACCGGTAAATTGTATATTTAATCTAAATAAAAATGTAAATTTAGATAGTTTCATAAACAGGAAAATAATCTAAACAGTTCTCCTCCAATGCCATTTGTGTGTGTTTTCTTTGATTACTCAAATTAAAAATGATTAAATAAAACCAAAAAAAAAAAAAAAAATTACTTCTTGCTTAACACAATTTGGGGAATTCACCCAAGGTTAAGATCCCGTGACATACATATAAGCGCACATGACAAATTAATCTAAATAAAAATGTAAATTTAGATAGTTTCATAAAAAGGAAAATAATCTAAACAGTTTTCCTCCAATGCCATTTGTGTGTGTTTTTTTTGATTAATCAAATTAAAAATGATTAAATAAAACCAAAAAAAAAAAAAAAAATTACTTCTTGCTTAACACAATTTGGGGAATTCACCCAAGGTTAAGATCCCGTGACATACATATAAGCGCACATGACAATTATAAGAAAAATATGATAACTTACCCCTTTCAACGTGATAACATAATTGCATAACCCACATGTATACGTGTGTTGCCGAGCAGGTGAGCGTCAAATCGCTTTCAGAATACTTGACAACGCATGACATATTTCTAGGCCGGGCTTAATGATAATGAATCAAATGTTAATTGTTAATAATATTTTGTATCTACGCTTCATATATATATATATATGTATATACTTTTTAGGATTAACTAAAACACATGTTTTATTCCACATTATCAAAGAAATATTAGAGCAAATTAAATTTTGGCACAAGGAAATAATTATTTTTAAAAATAAATCATTATCATGTTTTACTTGAAGTATATAGTATTAAAAAGTTTCAGTTAAGCTTGGTTCTAAATATATTTAATACAAATTTGTTTTTGACAATAATTTCTGAGTTTTAATCCATTGGGTGTTGTAATAATAGGTTGTTAAAGTTGTATTCTCTAATGTTGTAAAATGATTATTTTTAAGTCCCAAAATATTCTGCAGTTTTATGAATTAAAAGTATAATTTAAATACGATGGATAGCATGAACACATAGTTGCTTTAATTTTCCTTACTATAACGCAAATAAGTATCTTACCAAAAACTTTCAAATGACAAAGGTATGTAATCCAATTCATTCCCTTAACAAGACGAACTCGCCATTCAGTTTCATCGTTTCTGGTCACGTTATAAATTAGAACGCTATAATCACACTCGCCATTACTAATTACACATTTTGTGGTGTTATGAAAACAGGTAGACAATATTTCACAGATTTCACAGTATCCACAATATGCATTGAATAGTCCATCATTTTGTAAGTCATCTATTTTATGAACTAACTTATTGTATAGGAAACAAATGTCGGAAAGTAGATAAAATTATATTTAAAATGCTAAAATTATATTTAAAATTGTTCAATACAAAAATGGAATCTATAATATATTTATTTTGTAAAATTGGAGTTAAAATGGTTGAAAAAAAACAACCACAACAACTAAATATCAACTTTACGAGTTCATATGCCACTAAATTATGATATGAAGACCTTCCGTTTCTGTGGAAGCTAAATATAATATTAATTGTATGTATTGTTCAATTGATAGACAACTCAATACATTGAGATTACCATATGTTAATCCTATACAAACACATTTGAAAAAGGGAACTAGAATACAACTAGTTTGTTTCTAAATAAATGAATCACCATCAGTTGTTGCTTTGATGGTATAATTAAGAAACTAAACTTTGACCAGCGTTACTTATAGCGCTATAGAGAAAATGAATCACTTTTAACGTGCGGAAATGAAACGTTGATTTGTAATCTTTTCTGTTGATCAAAGAGAACAATATTTGTAATGTATGTTACATATATATATATATATATATATATATATATATATATATATATATATATATATATATAAATGATTAATTCCTGGGACATCCTTCTTCATTCTTAGATGGTCACTTATTTGTTTAATAGGTCAACTGTATTTCTAAAAAGAAGCGTAAGCTCAACTTAAATGGGGATTGCCCTTTCTATTTATAGCCTTTTTATCTAAATTATTCCTGGGTTATTGACAATAATGAAGAAACCGTTCTCGCAGAAAGAGAATGCTATTAATAACAAACCGAGCATGCCATGGTATACCGAGGTGACAATACTTGATGACTATCGTGACGTGACAGTAAAATTACCTATGTGCTACTCGATTAGAGAACGATTTTTTCAACANATATTACATACATATATATATATATATATATATATATATATATATATACATATATATATATATATATATACATATATATATATATATATAAATCTCAAGTACAAATCGTTATATATATCAATTTGAAGTAAAGGTTTTTATATGTATAAATGTCAAAAACAGGCTGTAGCTTACAGCAGCTTAGCATAAGTTCATGTTTTACAAACACACTCCGTAGGGCTTATGGCCTTTTCTTTCAAGTGACTGTGTCTCTGTGTTTGATTTTGATTATTTATACAGCAGAGTGCAGGGAAACTGTTATTAGTCTAAAGAAGAATGTACCATTAGATAAATTCAAAAAAAATTTTTTATAATGTACATTAAACTAGAAATAAAATCAAACTTTAAAGCACACATAATTGATGTTCTGATAATAAAAATATCCTCAATAGCTTTATTTACAGAATTAACACATGCGAGAAACAATACATTTCATTTCCATTTTCTCTGGAATAGAAAACAATGTAGCGCATGTTATAGTGATCATGAGATTACTTTGAAAAGACACTGAATGTTTGATCTAACATGGGCATCTTAATGATTAATACATTTTATATATTACCAAGAAACTTTAAAAAATTGCAAGTTAAAGATGTAAAAATATTGACTGTGCATGATAATAGTAATGTGATTTAAGAAAAAATGGTATAATACAAATTTGGTAAAAAGTTCCCAATTAATAAATTAGTGATTTAAAAAAATATATTTATGAACCATAAACCTTAAGTAGCGTTTAAAATAATATTACTTCAACTGTTTTTTGTTTCCTCTCCTATGTTTTGTTTGTATATTCCATTTATAACTAATTTTGATGTGTAAATATCGGGAGATTTGCAAAATGTATAATAGTTCAAAAGTCGCTCTATATTTTTCTATCCACAAATGCTAAGTTGTATTTACATCCATTTGCCATTTTTTAGACATGGCTTGTAAGTTGTAAATGAGGGGTGGGTAACGACTGTCTTATTTCGTACGAATTGTGTGCATACAACAGGGGAAGGATCGAATGAGAGCGCATCAAGGTGGCTCAAATGATGCAGGGCAGACAGCATCCACTGGGAAATTATTGTGTAACCCTCGACACTTAAAAATACACACACTAACAAAAGGAAAACAACACAAATACATTTCTTGTCTGCTTTAACTGTATTGCCATAGGAAGAAAAGCAATTATTGCTGCCCCCCCCTCCCCCCACTTACAGCTTAGATGGAGCATGGCACAAACAATTTGGATAATTTCAGTAAATATGTCTTTAGATAGATCAAAGTACCTTAATTATGCCCCCATTGTATTTTGTTTATAATGTTATTTTAAAGGGATTTCCATTTATTTTCCAAAAAAATCTTACTTTATTTCTCCCACTCATAATGATAATAGTGTGTCTTCTTTTATATTTGTGAGTCATCTTTTACACACACACACACACACACACTCACACACTCACACACACATACACACAAACAAGCCATTGTAACACTGGGCCTAAAAAAACAGACACACATTTCCCAGACAAACAATTACAATGTGTGACTTACGCAAAACAACAAAAATAATACATAAAATATGTTTAAAATGTCTTTAGGTGCGTTTGAAAAGAATAAAAGTACAATGCAAAATGCTCATTAAATGATTTAACTGTTTATATGATTTTTCTTTTTTTCTTTTGCTTTTGTCCAGAAGGACTATAGAACACACACAAAACATCGTGCATGAGGATATCATTGATTTAAAAGCAAAGCAAAGCAAAACATAAATTTAAAAAAAAACTGAATTGAGCTGCAAATGTTCATTAATCGGAGACTCTGGACTTACTCCCCGAGTAGAAATTATTCTTTGAAATTTAAACCTCCCTGACATAAATGGGTGCACTTCGTTCTCAGGTTAAGGCTTAAGGGCTCGAAAAATTTTTTTTTAAAAACATGTATTATCCAACGCGTTGTATGATAAAGGTAGCTAAGATGAAACCATTTTTTTTTCAAAAGCTAAATTCACATATTCGTATAAATACATGGATCATCTGGGTCTGAAAATTTCATGTCGGATGTATTGGCGTAGGTTGGTTCACAGTTCATGGGCTCGTAATCATGTTCGGTTGTATCCCGTTCTGTTGTTGTTAAATCAGGTAGAGTTGAGAGTACTATCGGTGCAGAGTAGACCAAGTCTGTGCTATCGCCGCAGTGGATGACTTTTATAGGAATAATACATATAAAATGGGATAGCTTGAAGGACTTTTAAAATTTAAAATAAATAAAATATTTCGCTTAAAGAAAAATATATAAAAATAAACAATGAATTAAATTTTTTCGAATTTTATAAATTATAAAAACATAAATAAATATTTGCTTTAAAAATATATATTTTAAAAAAAAAATTATTTTATCAAGGTATCCGTCTTAAAATTGTTGAAAGACATTTTTAATACGTCTAAATAGAAAAAAACACAAAATGAAATATTTATTTTTATGTTTAAAATAAATATACACATTGAAATAACTAAAATAAATAAAGTACTTACCAGGTATCTCTTGTTTTAATGAGTCATAGGTATTTGGTCTATAAAAAAAAAATTAATGCATCGTATTTTATTGCAAGAAATTAACTTGTATTTTAAAGTGCAATTAAAAACAGTATTGTGTTTAGTTAATTTCTAAAAAAAATGTCTAGGGCAATTTTGAAAATTGTTTTTTTTTTATATTAAATGTAATAAAGAAGGATTGGTTTAGAAAATGATCATCTAGTTTTATATTATGAAAATGATATTTGTTTGGCATAGTTTACTAACTTTTCCATAATTATAGTTCTGTTCACTGAAAAAAAAGAAAACAAAAGTAATCATTAATAATTTTAATTTATTGATTGACGAAGAGGATTTAATTATATTTTTTAGTCTTTGACATTGTTTAGTTTACATATTATATATATATATAAATATATATATGCATATATCTATCTATCTATCTATCTATCTATCTATCTATCTATCTATCTATCTATCTATCTATCTATCTATCTATCTATCTATCTATCTATCTATCTATCTATCTATCTATCTATCTATCTATCTATCTATATATATATATATCTATATATATATATATCTATATATATCTCTATATATATATCTCTCTATATATATATATATATATATATATATATATATATATATATATATATATATATATATATATATATATATATATATATATATGCATATATCATATCTTTTCCTGAAATATTTTCTATTAGGTAAAATACGTGAATTAATATGTTAAGAGATATTGAAACAAAACTAACTGGGAGCCTGAACTATATAGACAGGGCAAAACATGTTATTGAAACTTTTTTTTTTTATTGATCTCTCTATAAATTTCAAGCAGATAAATACATTGTTTCACTATTTCCTTCACTTAGCGTGAACACAGACCTTCATTTATCATCAAAATAACCTTTTTAATGAAATTTACTTTTTTATTATTTTTTAAAAAAAAAATAGTTTGTATTCACTTTAACAATTACAAAGAAAGAAAAAAAATATGGGTATATTTCAAAGACTTTAATTCAAAAATTAGTAATGAAATAATATTGCTATTTTGTACTGCTACTGTATTACAGTGAAAGATAAATAAATTTCTAAGTCAATTATGACTAACTATTTCTCCTTTTCAAAACAAATCCAACAATTCCGAGGGCCAACGCAAGAGGGGTGAAAATCAACAAAAATATTAACCAAGTAGGAAACGAAAGTGTTTGTAAACCTGAGGAAAAAAAAATTGTACTAATTAAACAAACATTTGAAGCAATAAAAACGATGTAAAAAATATTATGAAATTAATTATGTATCTTTGCGTCTTTTGTATTAGTTATTTAGAAAATGCATGTTTCTTTTATTTTATTTAATGGGATTTTTTCAAAATATCCCTTTGTGTTAGTATCGAAAGTGACTTTTCAAAATATAGTTAAGTGTTATTATGGAATGATGCTACTTCTTTATAGTTGTTTAAAATGATAAGCTTAAAAAAAGCATGATACTTAAATATAAGATAAGTACATTTCATAATTTTTACCCCCAAAATGTATACACATTGAATTAACTCTGATCTCCATGTTTTTTTATGCTAATGAAATGATTGAAATTTTCTTATTTTAAAGGATGAAACGAAGTGATTAATGTTTTTTTATCAATTATTTTATTACGGTACAATTTGCGAATCAATTCAAAACCTTAAATCGATTATTCTTGACATGGTTCATATCAGATTGAATATTATCGCGTCGCCTTCAAAAACCGATAACAAAGTACTTATTTAACAAGGTTGAGTTATTTAACACATTTGGCTCGATTTAATTTTTATTTTATTTTATAAACTCAAGTTTATTGAATCTTAAATACATTAACGTCTAGCTTAAAATTGCAAATCTGAAAAAAAGCTAGCTTAAATCAGTTAAATTACAGTAAACACATCTTATACTAGTACGATGACAATTAAAAATGTAATCTTTATATATATTTTTTTCCCTTTGCTTTGTCTTTATGCAAAATAATTATTACACATTTTATTTGAACATTTAAATATATATATATATATATATATATATATATATATATATATATATATATAAAATATTTATATATATATTATATATATATATATTTTTCTCTCTTCTCTTTCTATATATAAAAAATAAATAATACACATTATATAAAAATATATATATATATATATATATATATATATATATATATATATATATATATGTAAAATATTTGTATATATATAATGTATAACATATTAATACCCCACCTGATGTAGTTGTCATTTTAACAAGGTTATCTTTACATTTCCTTAAACCAAAGTTGTTCTCAACTTCAACAGAAAACGTGTAGTGTGTTGATTCAGATAAATTTCCAACTGTGTACATTACGCGTTTATAATTGTTTGATGAAAGTCTGCCAACAGGAACACTTTCGATTGGAATGTTCTTAAATACAGGCACATTGTGTGCCAGAATGGTAAATGTTTGCGGGAGCTCATCTTCTTGACCAGGTATCCAGGAGATCAAAACACGATCATTGGCTACTTCATCGATTGTAATATTGTCTGGACATTCAGGGGGTCCTTTGGACATACGTTAAATCTGATCATTTTTAGCATATTATTTAGTTCGTCACGTTTTCACATATTTTGTTATAAATGGATTGTTATATTAAGATAAAATAAGTTGCATACACTACGTGTGAAAGAGCTATTATTTTCAGACTTATAGTATTTGATATAAAAAACTTTTTTTTTTTTAAATTCGTTAATTTAAATTAGTTGTAATAAGTCTTTTTTCAACAAGTACATTCCATAGCTATACACAATCTAAATGAAAAAAGTAAAGGAAACACAATTAACTTTCTTGAAATATACTTGCCGTTTCTTTCACTTTAATTTATTTGACTTAGTCTATATATTTTCTTGCTTTTCATGAATTTTCCAATTTCAATGGACAAGTTAATTAAATATTTTCTTTATAAATGTTTATCATTTAAAGCTTTAAATTGTTAAAGGCATTTATGTTTGTTAAATCTTACATTAAAAATATTTTTAAAAAAATACAAAAAAAACCTGTTGTTACAAAGGCGACTGTTAAACGTGCGCATGTCGTTTTCCTTTTGTCGTTGCTAGCTTCTATGTATATTTTGTAGGGGGTCTTCGCTGATAGGCCGATCACGGTATATTCAATACCACCGGAATTCATGTGACCGACCCTACTGTCCGTTACCGTACCGGATACACCAATTACTTTTGTCCCCAATTCCTGGTATGTGACATTAAATGTTTGAGGCCGGCTACCATCAAAACCAGGCTCCCAGAAAAGAGTTAAATTATTATTGAAAATTTTTCCAACCTTTAAATTGTAAGGACATGCTGCAAAAATAAAATGGTTTTAACATTAAAACCTAAAAATATGTCAGACCTTAGATTTAAAAAGAAAATAAGAAACGTATGGCGTGTCTAAAAATGTTTTAATTTTATATATTTTTTTAAAATCATATTTCAACAATATTGTTTATACAATTTTGAGAATTATTTCCTTAATGATTTTAAAATTTTCATTTGAGAATGTATTAAAATAATTTTCCTTGATGATATAATTGTCTTTTCTCCACATAGACAGAGAAAGCTACAGTATGATCTGAAAATGTTGAATGATTGTTATTTTTAATTTGAAATTATCTAATTTTTCTTGTTTTCATTTTTTCTTTAGAAAGCATTTAGATAAAACTTTGTTTTAATTAATATTTTTTCAAAGATTACATTCTTTTTTTCCTCACTCTTTATTCAACGTGATTATTTATACTTTATTGAGGGTTTTTTTTTTTTAAATAAAATTTAAAAAAAAAAATTTTTAACTGAAAATAAAGCTACCTTCAACTATATACATTAATTTTATTGCATTTTTAAAGATGATTAAATTTAAACTATGATAAAAAAAAAATTTTTTTTGTGTGGTTCGATAACAATTATTTCCTATATATATAGATTCACAAGAAAATTGTACTATTATTCTGAAGANTTTTTTTTAATTAATATTTTTTTAAAGATTATTTTTTTTTTTTTCTTTTTTTTTTTTTTATGTGATTATTTATACTTTATTGAGGGTTTTTTTTTTTTAAATAAAATTTAAAAAAAAAAATTGTTAACTGAAAATAAAGCTACCTTCAACTATATACATTAATTTTATTGCATTTTTAAAGATGATTAAATTTAAGCTATGAGAAAAAAAAAATTTTTTTTGTGTGGTTCGATAACAATTATTTCCTATATATATAGATTCACAAGAAAATTGTACTATTATTCTGAAGATTATTTTCAGTTAAAAACTCTCACATTATTTTTAACACTGGAAAAAAGCATTAAACAAACAGAAACACTGTTTTTTAAATATTTTAAGTGCTCAATTCACACTCCTTGTGATAAAGAAAACTATGCTGTTTTTTTTTTAAAAGTAAAATTATTCCGCCCTCATTACAATTGCAGCACCAATATTTTATTAGACTTATGCATTTAGATCAGTTTTATTATAGCTAGGTTATTTAATATTCTTAAGATGAAGAAAACAAATTATAATTGACTGACATGTATATTATAATACCCACCTGAAGTAGTTTGAACTTGAACATTGACTTGATCACATTTCCTTATACCAAAGTTGTTCTCAACGTCGAATGTAAACGTGTAATTTGTCAATTCTGATAAATGTGCCACTGTATACATTACACGGGTATAATTGCTTGTGTGGGCTTGGCCAATAGGAGCACTTTCCGCGGCAACGTCCATGGATACAGACTTAGTGCGTGGCAGAATGTTAAAGGATTGCGGGAGCTCATCTTTACTACCAGGTGTCCAGGAGAGCGAAACGCGGTCATTGGCTACTTCATCGATTGTAACATTGACTGGACATTCGGGGGGTCCTTTGGACATAGTTTAATCTGATCATTTTTAGCATATTGTTTAGTTCGTCACGTTTTCGCAAATTTTGTTATAAATGCATTGTTATTCTAAGATAAAATAAGTTGCATACATTACGTGTGAAAGAGCTATTATTTTCAGACCTATATTATTTAATATAATAAAAAAGTTTTTTTTTTTTTTAGATGAGTTAATTTAAATTAGTTGTAATAAGTCTTTTTTTAACAAGTACATTCCTTAGCTATACAAAATCTAAATTAAAAAAGTAAAGGAAACATAATTAATTTTCTTGAAATACACTTGCTGTTTCTTTCAATTTAATGTATTTGACTTATATATTTTCTTGCTTTTTTATGAATTTTCCAATGTTAATGGCAAAGTTAATTAAATATTTTCTTTATAACTGTTCATCATTTAAAGCTTTGAATTGTTAAAAGCATTTTTGTTTGTTAAATCTCACATTAAAAATATTTTTTAAAAAATACAAAAAATACCTGTTGTTTCGAAAGCGACTGTTAAAGGTGCGCATGTCGTTTTCCTTTTGTCGTTGCTAGCTTCTATGTATATTTTGTAGGGGGTCTTTGCTGATAGGCCGATCACGGTATATTCAATACCACCGGAATTCATGTGACCGACCCTACTGTCTGTTACCGTACCGGATACACCAATTACTTTTGTCCTCAAAAATTGGTATGTGACATTAAATGATTGAGGCTGGCCACCATCAAAACCAGGCTTCCAGGAAAGAGTTACATTATTATTGAAAATTCTTCCAACCTTTAAATTGTAAGGACACGCTGCAAAAGAAATGGTTTTAACATTAAAACCTCAAAAAATGTCAGAACTCAGATTTAAAAAGAAAACAAAAAAACGTATGGCGTGTCTAAAAATG